>CM036534.1:1677992-2092992 GCA_020745685.1 Tautogolabrus adspersus | reverse complement strand
CTAAAATAAAATAAATTAATAGCCAAAATGCCCTTAGTTTTCGTCTTTACACTTTTTTAAATCAGTATGTCTAGTATTTTCAGTTGAAAATCTCGTCGATCATGCCTTTTTTTGGGGGGGGGGGAGGGGGGTTCTCTAGCAGCACGGCAGCACGTGACACAACAACGCGTCTGTTTACAATCTAACTTTATTTGGCATCATGGCGGCGTCGGTAAAAGTGGGGAGGAAACGGCGGAGTTTGATTTGGGATTACTTTGAATATTAGACAAAAGCAAATGTCTGCTAGTTGAAGGTGAAACATTATGTGGAATGTAACTCAAGAGGAAGCCTCACTAATCTTAAAGTTCATTTAAGAAGCCTACACAAAACGGCGAACCTAGCTTACATCGACAAAGTAAGGATGGACGCCAAGCCCCCCTCCCCTGATACAGGAGCTAATCCCAGGCCCATGATACTACGAGGGTCCGCCGGGATGTCCGCAGCGCGATGCTTTCAACGGAGACAAAATAGCTTCTGGTTGGTAAACTCACAGGAACAGCACAAGTGAGAGGAACAACCATGAAGGCTAATGTTCTGTTATTGTGCCCAGTTGTTGTTTCTCTGATTAATGAGACAAGCACAGTGACTGACACATATCCATTATTGTTTGTCTTTTGTGGATTGTTGTGACTGTTAATCTTTTGAAATTCATTTGAATACATTTTTAAATGATGTCATGTTTGGAGTTGTTTATTTCACAACACTCTGTCTGGCCCTTTAGGGTCTAAACCTTACAAGTCTGCATCATGTAAAAACTAAAACTAACACTAAAACTAATAAAAACTAAACTAAAACTAATCATTTTCACAAAATAAAAACTAAACTAAACTAACAAACCAGCACTCAAAACTAATTAAAACTAAACTGAAATTGAAAACAAAAAGTCAAAACGAAATAAAAATAAAAACTAATGAAAAATCCAAAACTATTATAACCCTGCTTCAAATTCCTACCATGTTGCTGAGATTAGAGAGCATTTCTGTGGAATTCTGATCCCCATATGGTGACAAGGTGCTCACATCTCCCTCTATTAGAGCTTCGTTTTCTATGCCAGGAGCTCCAGTTCTTGTTCTAACGCCAAAATAAAGCTTAAAAAACAGAGGGGAGCAAAGAGGAATCCAGCAGTGTGGGTTGAAGTAATGTTACTTTCAGTATGTATGGTGGCTAAACCTCCTCTAAGAGAAGGCTCTGGACTGTAAAGTGTGTGTGTGTGTGTGTGTGTGTGTGTGTGTGTGTGTGTGTGTGTGTGTGTGTGTGTGTGTGTGTGTGTGTGTGTGTGTGTGTGTGTTGGGGGGGGTCACATGGAACCCCCTCATGACTCATCCAAGGTATAAGACTGCTGCTGCTCCGCTTTCCTAAATCACCCCTTTTGACTTGTGGGACAAAACACAATGAGTCAGCCCTTGGACACCCTGAATGAAGAGATGGTGGCATTCCCAATTTAATCCACAATGAATCCAGGAAATGAGCAATAAGCTCCTATTATGCAAATCTTCGGAGGCCCCCACCTGACTGAAATCTGAATGAAGGACCTGGTAGCTGGGTGGGAGCTGAACAATGTCCGAGAGGATTATGAGGTATGATCGAGTGTTTACTGAGCTACCTTTCTAGAGCTTAGCAGCACCCAGGATGGCATGGAGGCTCCCTGAAACACTGATCCAACAGTCCGCAGATCTGGCCTGAATAAGGTTGTCACAGTGTGAGAAATTAGCCTCTGTTACTGTGTGAGTGCAGGGCTGTCATATTTCATCACACATGTTGTTTCACGGGACCAGTCTGGCGACTAACACAAAAAAAACAGACCAAGCCGACGTTGACATGAAGCATCATCTCTGCTGGATCCCAGTTTGACAGCAGACGGCCTGAAAGAGGCATGAAAGAGATATCACTCCTTCTGGCCGTGGCCTCCTGAGTGGCGTCAACAAATCAAAGCAGTTTGTTGCTTCATCAAGGCTGCCCTGCTCGCTTGAGCCGAGATATTAGAGAAAAACACAGAGCGCTGATTGATTGGGACTCCAGCAGCCCCATTAGCGAGGCACGTTCCAGAGGCATGCAACGATTCAGGCGGCTCTGACTGCCAACAAGGACGAGAAGATGCATGAGCAGCCAAATGCTCGTCATTCAAAGCAGCTGAGCTGGAAACCAAAGCAAAAGATATGACTTCTGCAGAGAAAACTCTCCATATAACCAAAAAAAATCAGATTGACTCAAGTGTTTCTGCTGCCAGTTTATAATTGCTTCATTATGAACATGCTCATACATCAGCCAAAAGCAACACTCTGGTTTGAGCAGGACCGATATAACTGTGAGCTGTGTTTCTGTGTCTGTAGCTTTAAATGTAAATGAGCTGTGTCTGACCACGCCCCTCTCTGGAAGGGCTTGGGTGTCTCGGGCTTTCTCGCTCCATGCCCTATTGTTTACGGTGAGAAGGCAGACTCAGAGGGCAGAACAAACACCTAGCTGTGGGAGAGTCACCCACCTGGGGGAGGGGTTACTGCCCTTTGTGATGTCATGAAGGGAAAATCTCCAAACGGCCTGTTTGAGCACACATTTTCTGAAAAGTGGAGCAGGCTAAACACAGAGAGGATGGACTTTTCTCATCATTGGGGGGTTTGTAGACAGACTAGAGACACATGTTAGAGTTAGAGAAACATGGTGAAGAGGATTTTACAGAATATGCGACCTTTAAGCTTACCGGTAATGGGTTCATCTTTTCCCCTCAAACGTTATTTTCTGTGTCAGTCTCGAAAATAAACAATATCTGTCAAGCTCTAATTCTAATTCCAAGCAGAAGAAAGATGCACTTGTACAAATGAGCTCTTTTGTAACACTTGTGAGAAAAAGTGGAGAACTAGTATTCAACTTTTTGAAAATGCAAGACAAATGGTAGCATCATGAATAAATCACCAGGGGAGCTTTAATGCAGAAATACAGGTTCCTTGTATCATTTTTCAGCTTTCCCTTTTTCCACAGGGGACAGAAATGCGCCTAGTCACAGCTATGGTAACGTCAGCCTGTGGCATATTTCCTCTGGTTATACATTTTGTATTCTTTTCCTCACATACTCCTGAGAGACTGAACAGCAGCTTCAGCACGACGGAGCGGCTGACCCACTTCAGAACCGATTGCAGTGCTGCCGCAAGCAAAGTTCACAAACAGCGCCAAATAGCCACGACACATAAGAATATTATATAGCATATAGAAGATCATTAAGATTCACTTTGCGTATAAAATGAGCACAAACACAAAAACCTGCAGGTGGTATGGTAAAATAACCAGACAAACCTCATTTTCAAAGCCGTACTGCAGACTTCAGCTCCTCCCTGGAGAGGTAAACTGCAGTGAAAAAGCAGCACCTGCTCCAGACTCAGCACACCTCTGCAGCCATCAAACTTAGAACAGGGCCAGCTACATATTGCATTGCTGAAGTCTTACTTTGAAACCAACCTCTGACAGATCAGTTGCAGAGGTGTGGGGGGAAAAACTTGTGAAGAAAGAGCATTCAAAGTTGTAAGGACTTCACAAAGTGTAGCGAAGCTTTCAGCCGAGAGGGAAAGTTAATTAGGTTTGTTGGTGCATGTTGGAGAGAGAAGACAGGGGACTTGTTTGCCGCAGAAACTGGAGTTCAGAGCAGCAGCAGCAGCAGCTTGTGGCTTCGGGGCTCCCGGGTTCGGAGGGCTGGGGACGTCATGCCAGTCCTGCTGCCTGCAAGCCTCAGATTGCAGAGTGAGGATGGAGGCCTCTAATTTCAGATCGGTCTCTTTGCAAATGTCCACTGTGATTTCCACACCACAATGTGTCAGGGGATACAATAGGTTTCCCTTTGAAGGCCTTCCCTTAGATTCACTCTCCAAATCTCAGTCCCTGCTGCGATGACCACATTTCTGCGAGAGAGGCTGGACTCAGTCTGGGTTCTTTGGAGATTTCAGGCCATTTGTCACTGCTAATATAGCAAACATGAACACATTTGCATATTCTTCATTTGTAAAACTGTGGCGCTGCAAGAACTACAGCGGTAATGAATTATGTAAAGCAGAAAGCCACATTTTTGTAATCAATACATCAGGATTAAAGTGTGGGCGAAAAACTAAAACTGACTCGTTTGCCATGGTTGGATGCACTACTTATACTACAAATCTGAACACCAAAAAACTCTTATTTTGAGTCACACAGAATTTGATGACGATGCCAAAGCTTTCTTAATCATCCCTAATGCAAATAATAGAGATGTTTCAACTGAAGGAAGCGATCCCTTTGGTATCTCTGGATTAGTCTGGCTATTGAAGGCAGTGTGGAAGTCAATGTGTAGCTCCACAGTGATGATGCATCAGTGTGATCATGTCAAATGATTTTCAAGCATCTACAATCAAACAGTTAAACTGGAAAAGGTTATCACATGCACATACAAAATCAGTGTCTTGTGGCCGGACACCCATGTGGTCTGGCTCGGGTCTGAGCTCAAACGTTCATGTGGGCTCACTGCTGCGTGTCGCTCACAGGTTTGTTGTCACCTTGCAAAGACAAAGGCCTTTGTGTGCTGACACCTGATAAAGTCTATGGGCTGTGGGCTGTTTATACAGTGTGTTTACAAGAATGTGTGCATACAAACTGAGTCAGGTTACATTACTGTAATATTCTCCAGCAAATGTGGGTCAACACTCCAGAAAAACAAGCAATGTCATCAGTTTCTACATCAACTGGCACGTTACTGCTGCCATACCTGTAGGCTTCATATAGCTGATATTACAGAAGGGTCCTGCACTTAAGACGAGGGGTGTGAGCGATTGTAATGTAATGTTGTCACCCTCACTAGTCTGCACTAGAATAACTAGGCGGTTATATCTTTATGTGTTGGCCAAATAACGCTGGTTTGATGTTGTCGGCTGTTGCTCTTGTTAATGAGCCTGCTCCTCCTCTCTACTGCCTGAATGTAAACCAGAACAGTGGATAGATGGGCGGCATTAGCTCAGTTGGTAAAGTCGGTCGTCTCCCAACTGGAAGGTTGAGGGTTCGATCCCCAGCTCCTACATACATGTCTGATGTGTCCTTGGGTGAGACACTTAACCTCAAGTTGCTCCTGCTGCTTCAGCGGCGGCGTGTGAATGTGTATGAATGGGATTAGTTCAAACTGATGGACACTTTACAAAGCTGATGGACCTCTGCCATCAGTTTGTGTGAATAAGTGTGAATATGTAGGTGTGACCTGCGGTGTAAAAGTGCTTTAAGTAGTCTAGAAAAGCACTACACAAGCTCAAGTCCATCTACCGTTTACCAGATAGCATCTCTTTGCAGGTAACCATTTAACCATTGAGTGGGAGCGATGCATAACCACATCCAGCACAAAGTGGATGTTTACCTGCAAAACAGGCCCAGAAGGCTGGTGGCGCAAGCACTGCTAATGTTAGCCACATTTTACAAAACCAATTTGACATTAGTTACCTGCAGAGTAATGCACGTCAAAAACTGCCACGTTTTCAGCCCCATTTAAAATAGCCATCAATGTCTTTTTTGAATAATTATTATAAAACAGGTGAGATTGTGACAATATTTAGCCATGAGTGTTTTCTAACCTTGAGACTTGTCGACTTGTCTGAATTTAAATTATTTCACAGGGAAATCAGTCGCTATGAACACACCTACGTAAAACCAAAGGAAGTAAAGAACATTTTCACTCCCCCCTCCATTTTTTCTCTGACCGGAGAAGCACCATAATAGTTACAGTATTTTCAGGAGGTAATTATGGGAGGTAGTAAAGCGCTCAGCTCACTTCCCTTTCATCCCCATTAACAGTTCAAGACTATAACAAGGCCTTGTTAAAGTCGCAGCATGAGCGGCATGAGAACATGAGGGATCCAGGAAAGGGCGCACTCTGTCAGGTCTCCTGTGACTTGTGGCTCACCGGTAAGAGACGCCTGAACACGACACAAGGAGGGCATTGATACGTGTTCTGCCTGGCAGTTACAGACACCAGCAGCATTAATTAGCACCAGTATGCTTGAAGGACTGTGACACAGGGAAAACAGTGGAGGTGGATTATGGCTTGGAGCAGACTGAGAAATGAGTGCTCCCATCTGAGCACTCCAGTCAGGAATGTAGCTGCTCCTTGACCCCAAAAACACTCCCTGGGCTCCCATGTGGCCAGAACAACAGAGGCTGCAGCTGGCCACTCCTTCTGAGGAACGTACTCAAACCCCCCCAGAAACACACACACACTCTCAGAGCCGGATTCACGAGACAGTGCACAAAACAGAAAGAGTGGGTTTTATTGGATTAAGCCTCTCTCAACTGTACTAGAAAATGATGGAAAGAATTTGGAAACTCAAGGAGGTCTGTATCAACAGTTCTGTTTGCTTAACTTTGAGAACAGTGCAGGGTCCAGCTCTCTCTTCCACACGTCCTGAATCTGAGGGGGTAAAAAAGACTTTTTTTAAACACGCCAGAGTTCAGCTGCTGACCAACCAGGGTGTTAAATTGAGACCCTGCATGAATCTCTGGGGATTGTGAAAAGCAGCTTGGTAACCAATGGCAACTTAGAGAAGCCTTAGGGAAATAAATACCCACATGAGTGTTACGGTGATAGCAGCCAAACGACCAGTAAGAAAAATAGAGATTGTGATTCTTCAGCACTGGGCATGTCTTGGAGGCCTGCAGTATAAATCATCTGAGGAGTATTTGTTCTTCCACCAAAAGTGAAAACAGCTCCCTCAGACAAACAGAGGCTGGAGCTATTTATATATCACTGTCTGCCGCCGCGGCCTTTCTGAGACATGTAGAAGCAGAAATATTAAAAGAAAAACAAGACATTCTGGTAGCTTCTGTATCTTTTGTACCACATTAGGCCATGCCTCTCCTCTGTCTCAGACACTAATGTGGCATTAGTTGAAAAGACCAAGAGGGGACCAGATTCTGTCCGCCTCATATTTGCAATTTTGTTTTTTATCGACTGTGCGATCGGAAAACTAAAGCAACACTACGTCAGTCTGGAAACCTGACTTAACCCTCCATCCATTATCTCTACAGCTTTCCCGATACCTGGACTGGTCTCCAGCCAATCACAGAGCTGACATACAGAGACAGACAACCAGCCACACTCACATTCACAGTCACCAGTTAACCTAACGAGCATGTCTTTGGACTGTGGGAGGAAGCCGGAGTACCCAACACATGCACGGGGAGAACATGCAAACTCTACAAAGAGAGGCTCCTGTCAGACGGGGATTCAAACCAAGAACATCCTCGCTATGACGCAACAGCCCTAACCACTGCACCGCCTGACTTAACCCAAAAAATGACCCTTCGTTGTTCAGTATTCTGAAAGGTTTCGACCGTGAGCCTCTTTCCTTCTCTCATGAGGAATGGGAACCAGTGATTAGAAACCAAAATAAAAAGTAGTTGGGCTTATCTCATTAAAGTCAGCGTGTCTCTGCTTATCTTTGTTGGCGAGGGATTCGGGGGGAGAGTGAGCAGATTCATAGGAGACTAGCTGATCCCATCCTTCATAAAGTTTACTGATAAAGTTTAAAACTGAGGGAGTTTGAAATGTTCTAATGTCGAGTCAAGATCTGGCAGTTATAGAAAACTCAAAACAACGAGCTTCTAGCAGGTGAAACGTGAGGCTCAGGTAGGCTGATATGGGAGTTTCTGTGGCACTGAAGTGAGAAACTAAATCAATGAATGGTCAAAGCTCCCATTTTAACAGCTAAATGTGGATGTACTGACAAAATCTACCACTTCACCAATACAGTATGATGTAATTGAAGCTGCTGCAGAATATTAGATTTACGCAGTCTTGACCAACCTGTCATTGTTGTTTTTTTGTTTTTGTCTGTGTTTGATTTTCCTCTCATCCTGCAGATTCGTTACCTTGTTCTGTGTCTCGTGTCCGTTGTGGCTCTACCTGCCTGGCACAAAATCCTGACACAGCCTATTCTCTCCAACTTTCAGCTACTCCCTCTTCAGAAACACAACACACAGACACGATGTCCTATTACCGAAACTAAAAGCTTGCTTGGCCCGGGCACCAGGACACTGGCAGCTCTAAAAGCCTCCGCCACCGGGCCAGGATTGTACGCTCTCCAAACCTCACACAGAGTGTTAAGTACAGCACCTTCCACGGATGGCTGGCACCTGTCCCTCTGTGTCCGCAGACCTGGCTGGCACAGATGAGCGCTGCACCACGCTCCACTTGACAGCCTATTACACATTCCAAACAAATTAAATATGAGGGGTTGGTATTTTGGCTGAGCCCCGGCAGCCAGTGCGGGCCACGCATGCAGTAGAGGTTCATTAGACAGCTCAATAGAGCCTTGTGGAATGTGAGAGGAGGCGCATCACTCCATTGTTCCCCACAACTCCTCTGGGAACAGGAAGAGCACATATCAAGAGAAGATGGGGAGATGAGTAACAATGCTTAGCCATCACATGTAATAGCAGATGACAGGCAGCCAAGTGCCTGGATGCTTCTATTGTAGACGCCATTTAACTGTACAAACCGTTGTCTGCGTGGAGAATCAAGCGCTGTGAATGCCAGGAACTCATTAATCTCTTCTCTTTCTGGAGGTTGTGTTTCTGGTTTGGCTGAACTCTTGTCACTGGTTAGCATAATGTTTGTGTACAGACGGAGCCGTGGCCGCTACGTGTAGCAGCGGTCACCGAGGCCCCAAGGCCAGCCAGCTTACAGCGGTTTGGACTTTCCCTCTCGCTCTTTTCTTCTCTATCACTCTCTTTTATTTTACTCTCTGGACCCGAGCCATCAGCAGTTACAGCCGCTATTGTGTGTTACGTGGTTCAGAGCAGCATTCTAATGAAGTGCCGGACCTCATCAGTGCACTTCAACCGCCAGCGGGTCAGTAACAGCCAGTCCTCTTGTCAAACTCCCCGCATGCTGTGTGACTGAGCTCTGAGTAAGAACAATATACATTTGTACAGCTACACACGGTTTTAAATTCACATACAATCGAAGACTTTTGACGTAATATCATAAAAACAGAAACATATGACAGATCACAATCAAACGTTTTAAACTTTGCCTGATCAAGAGAAGATGACAGACTGTGTTCATTGTCCACACGTGGGCGGGTATTTTTGAAAAAGTAGCTATTTCTGTTCGTTACGGTCTTTAGGTCACTGAAAACGCAGCTTTTGTTCCAGGGTGAACATTTTCACAAACTTAGTTTGAGGTGTTTATGTGTAGACGAGTTTTGTTCTTTTAACGTCACGCTGTGTTTCTCCTCCGTTTGACGTCATTGTGAGACGCTCAGGTCACATGATTAAAATTGCACGTTTGCAATGCGACTATTGCACATGTGCACATCACATTTGCGATGTAAAAAAACGATATATCATTCAGCCCTATGCACTGCTAGATTGTCAAGAGAAGGGGTAAATAACATCTCCTTTAATGCGCTAACATGTATGTCAACATATCATTTAAAGTGTCCAAAGAGCTGACAATAAGAATCTTTAATGTAAGTTGAGCTTTAAGATGAAGTATCTGTGATCTCAGACTGAAGAACACAGCTGGTTAGAGGGGATTTGAAGCCACACATTTGGGAATATTTAATAAGATAAGTATGACAAAGTTTAAAAAATGATTTGTTTTTCTTCATCCCAGTTTGAAATGAATCACTGTCACTGCACATATAAAGCTTGCAGCTTCCATCAAAACATATCAGCCTTTGGTTTTAAACATCCACCGACTGTGATGACTCGTTACAGCCGTTAAACAAAGTAAGTCTGAGATGCTTCATGCACGCTCCTCGCACTGCCACATGTCAGTGTGGGCCCTGATAGAGCTCCACTAAGGAGCTGTCAGAGCGAGTCATTAATCCCCAAAGGCAGCATGAGACAGATGGTACGATGATGGAGGATCGATGCTCTCCCCAGCATCCCGACTGCTCCCAGCCGCCGGCCCAGAGGCAGGAAGTGGGCTAATCCCTCAAAAGAAAGTTCCAGACTAAACATGCAAGAATATCCTGAGCCATCTCTCGCTGCCCCAGCCCCCACAGCTACAACCACTGCATGTACCTCGGAGTACAATGTGGATGGTACCAGAGGGGGCTAAGAAAAGAAAAGGAGAAGTAGGGAGGTGTTTGTCTCTCCGTTTCTGGTTGAGGGAAGCTTTATGAGGACTTTGACCTCCCCCCTCAGGGCCCCTCTGAGAGGTCCCCAGCTGCAGGACAGAGGGGGCGGAGCCTATATGAACTATACATGACTGTCAAAGAAGCCCCAGTTCTTTTGAAAAGGCCCCAGAGACATGGTTCTCTGCAAATGGAGGTCAGGGAGGCAGCACAGCTCCAAGTGAGGAGTGCAGGAAAAGAAGGATGGAGGATGGAGGAGGAAGGAATGACACCCTGCATGCACCTTTCAAAATAAATAGCATATAATGTCAATTAATCCACTAATCCTTTAGGCTGTCTTAAGTACTGTTTATGTTCCTGCAGGCCATCTAATGCACTTAAATGATTGCTCACTTCCCCAGGCAGCATAAAATCCTCACTCTCAATATCATGCTCCGATATAAGACCGAGCAACTTAGTCCTCAGTCAGTCACAGCACCCGTAAACATCAACTCTCACAGTAAAGACTATTTCTCTAGCACAGATGTTGAGAAAATGGGAATTTTCAGCCAATAGGGACGAAAACGGCACAAATTTTTAAAGACAAGCTGATAAACCAAGTCAGGTAGCTTGTTTGTATGCTCCTCTTCATCCATGCGTTTTGTGTCTCTGAGTCCTATTAGACCTGCAGCTACACAACCACGACACTGACGTTCAAATCCACAGGTTGGTACATATCAACGTTTGTGACGTCCTTTCAACGTTTCATTAAGATGAACACGTTATGTTAGTGTCTGTTACAGACCGACAAAGAACACACGACAGCCCCAAATGTATACATGCTGAGAAAAGCTGAGAGAACACACAGAGGCCTGCAGGGTCTGAGCAGAGACAGACACCACCACACACACTGGGCAGCTGAGGCTCAGTGGTAGAGTCGATAGTCTCTCAACTAGAAGGTCTGGGGTTCAATCCTCAGCTCTTCCAGTCATATGGGTTAATGAACCATGAACCAGACTTTGGGGTCAAGTGTACTCGGATCCAGGCCTGGGTCCCTAACGTGAAACTGAGGGTGGAAGGTCGGGGGTTCCATCCCCAGCTACTGCATGGAGAAATGAGATTGCATGTATTTATGAATTGAGATTGTGTTCATGGTGCTGCCAAAGAACTTTCACATCTGCAACTTTACCCTGAGTCAGTGCAAGAAAAACCAATTACAGACGTGCAAACAAACACAAAAACAAGTATGTGCACCAAGAGAAAGTGCGCCCACGCAGCAGAGGTCAACATGACACAGAACGCCGGGTCATTAGGAGAGAGTCCTTTTCTTCTTCTGAGTCTCTTTCAGTCCCCTCGCTCCTCCATGAAGATGCTTTTCATCTGTTCACTTACTCTTTTTTTCTCCTCCATTAGCACTACAAACAGCACCACTAATAACCACACCTGACACATCGTGTTTTTCACCCTGACCACAGAGTGCTGTTCACATCTCTTAAATGAGAGCTTCGGGGTTGTGTAATAACCAAACCTCTGCCGTTATGTAATCATAAAAACCATTGGACTATGAGATTATCGTGTAAATATTGTCACTACAATAATTACAGCCTTGATGTGGCCAAAAGCACAACATTATCTTAAGTGTAATGAGTTCTGCTTTCATCGGCAGACTGAGGCTCTTCTGCTTCCTCTGGAGCGAGTGGCCTTCTTATCTAAGCCATCGAAACACATCTCTTGTTGCTGCCTCCTGCAGCACAGATAGAGAGGTGTTTATTGAACGCTGTCAGGCGAAATAAACATGAATCCGTCTCCCTTATAAACAACTTTAGCTTGGACGTAGCCTGCAGACGAAGACTGATAAATAAACAGTGGATCTAATTGACGTTCCACTGTATCCTGCAGTGTGTGTTGTGTGTGTGTGTGTTTATTTATTTGTTGAAAGAGGAGTGTCTACACCTCCACTCAGGGGATTTACTATTTTTGGTAACAGTAAAAAAAAAAAACACTAACAACTCTTAATTAGCTGAGGAGTCATTAAAACGGGACTGGACGTCTGCCGCACAAAATGTGAACCAGGGGAAAAAAGGATGTCATGTTTGAAGCATGTGCATAATATATATTATGCATGCATTCAGGATTCACGCTGGAGAGACACTGCACACATTTTTGATAACAAGTGCTGAATAGGTAAGAGAAAAAAACCCATCTCTGGCAGAATAATAAGCTGCCATCTCATTAATGCGTCTCCTCCTCAGTGCCGTTTCCAAACATAGCAGTCTGAAATCATCCATCTCCAGCATCCAGCGTCCCCCCCCCTCCAGCCTCCAATTTACTGCCACTCACCTTTTCTATTCCATCAGCGTGATGCTGAAAGCTGAGAGAGCATTATGGTCCTCAGCAGCGGTCAGACAGTGAGCGAGCGAGTGCAGTCCAGCATCGGTCACACTGTCAGCCGGCAATATAGGCTTGGACAGAGAGAGAGGAGAGGAGGGAGGGGAGGGGAGGGGGGGAGATCTATAGTGCCACGGGTTGAGTGGCACAGACCCCTAATGCTCGAGCAGGACCATATAGTGTAGTGTACTATGTATAGAAAAGTGTAACACTTGCTGGGGTCACACAGGCTTTGCACATTTCTCCCCGTGTTTGTTTTAACCCATTTGGAGGAGCAGATGTCGAGTGTAGTGTTGCATCAGGAGATCTGAGATAAAGTAAACGGCACGGTAACTGAAGTAATTGTAGGGTCGAGTTTAAGGCAGCGGAGTACTGTATGTGATGGAAGCATTGTGGGTAATATGATGAAGACGATGAAAAAGATACTAAAGACACACTAATGATTTTATTAACTGGCAACAACTTAAACATTGTGAATACATTTTCTATCAGAAACTACATTAGCAGTAATTATCAGGGTAAAATGTAATGGCCCCGTGTCCATCGGGCGATTATTTCCGGGCAGAAGAGCGCTGGCTGTGCACTCAAGCTTGCATGAAGTGTTTGTGCGCTGAGAATTAAAGCGCCGCAGGTCCGTCCTGTCTCTATGACAACAGTCTGTTGACAACGGCCGCTGTGTGACCGACACTGCTCCGTTACTTTTTACTGCATGTTTTTGAACTTGAGATCGTTTTTTTCCTGATCAGTGTGGGGGGAAAAGGATGTGGGTACAAGACACGGAAAAACTACGGGGAATATCTACCTTTTTTGAAACGTTTAAAGATTTTCAACTCAAATCGCTCAGAGCGGCCGCACAAAAAAGGTGCAGCGCTCGATAAAAAGACGCTACTTGCTGCGCTTTTTGTCCGGTTAGCTGCCCGATGCTGAAAACGCTCTCTACTCGTTGAAAAAAGACGCCGATAGTGAGAAAAAGAACACTATAGGTGGCACACTATCAATTCGATTAAAAAAATGTATGCATTAATTTTGTACCTTACATGCATCAAGGTAAGCCCTAATAAAAAGGCTTCTCTTCCAATCACATATTCATGGTTCTTTAGTCTACAGTAGATATTAAAAAAAAAAGATTTGCAAACTATTTGAGCGTGCTCTTCTATGCTGGACTGAGCAGAGTAGACATATACATGTAGGGTGCTGGGGGTGCCATGTGGATGGTGGAGGAGTGGTGATCATGTGGGGGTACATATGGCGTCAGCTGCTCTACAGTAAATTCCGTTCATGTTACTGTCAAACCAAAAGCCGGCATCCAGAAAAGGAGTAGGTGAGAAGGACGTTAGAAAGGCAGCTCTTGGGTAGATGAAAAAGCCAATTGTGCCAGATACTGTGACACGTCAACATGTTAGACCACGTCGTGTCGTGGGTCGTGCCATGATGGCAGCCATGGGAACGGTATGTGAAACATGGAGAGTATGGCCAGGCCGTGTGACGGGAAAGCCATCTGGTGTCACCGGTCACCAGTACTAACCTCCATATGATCAGACGCTGTCACCTTCAAAACACACCAGGCGCTCACGACACCCGCCTTCTCCCATCCTGCACCCCTCCCCCCAATATGATGCCTCTTGCACTGATGCATCCTCCACAGCTATTGACCATTCAATTCATATGTTTCCGGTCACTGGCATCTATTCTTGCATGACCCCCCCCCCCCCCCACACCACACAATAGCACTCCTCATGCTCTACATGTCTTCAAATATTGATCTGCTCAGCTTCTTGTGAGGGAGCCTGAGGAAACAAATGTAAAAGAATAAGAGATGAAGAAACGACCAGGCAGAGAAGAAGAAAAGGGAAAAGTTTGAAGGTTTCTTAATTTTTGGTAAGAAATCAAACAGAATCGCAGAGGGAGGAACTCTCGGCTGAAAGCCCCGCGAGCTGTCAGGAATCTGGCAGTAACCCGCAGTCTGAGACCCCCTTTAGTCTTTGGCTCCATCATTGATGAATTATTTTGTTATGCAGACAGGTCCTCTAGATTCCAACTTGCGGCGAGAAGTTAAATCTACTTTTTTTTTTATAGACTTTGGCGGGATGATGTCTACTGGATTATTCATAATGTTTTTCTTTCTCCTTCACGACAAATCTGCTCGTCTATTTTTCATGAGCAGAAGATGCTGCAGCCTCTGCGGCGTGAATTCAGAGGGTTTAGGAGCTACACTGCTGGTTTAGAGTTCCAAAATAAAAAGGCCAGTTTATATTTAACTCAGACGTGGTCTGGTGCAGGCTCCCCCACTAATTGAGGGCTCTGCAGTAATCTTCAGTGGACTAAAACTCATTCGCCGTAAGCTCTGCTGCAGCATTCGGATGAGGTCAAGGCAGATCAGCATCTCTCTTATCTCCCCTTGATGCTTCTCTACTTTCTTCAGAGTGTAGAAACTGCTTTTTAACTGTGAGACCGACATGTGGAGGACGACAGAACAGAACTCCTTATTACTAATGGAAATCTCTAAGTACAAGAATGGCCGTGGCAGTCACATAATTACTCATAATTATAGGAATCGATATCAAATCTGAGAATAAATGTGTCAGCAGCGTTGGAAGAGGAAACGCTACAGCCTTACAAAAGCTTTCATAAACATCATGACACAAATCTACTAATTATAGAGAAGTTGTTTTGGTCATCGACAACCTAACAACGTCTAGATGCCAAATCAAATAAGATCATACTTCATATTCTAGTTTAAAATCCTTTATAGGAACGAAAATAGATCAAAAGTCTGTGGCACACTGAAAATAACTTTACTATGTTTAATTGTGAGCGAACAACGTGATTCGCTTGTAGTTTCCTCAGGTTTGCCTAAAACCTGAGGAAGCTACAGGCGAAACACGTTGTCCAGCATGTGAACTTCTCACCTGTTGAATGGAACAGGTGTGCTACAGCCGTGCTCTGATAGATGAAGCTCATGTTGCTATCAGCTACCCTCAGATTATTGGTGTCCATAATGGATAACACGTACAGTGTGTGCCAGTGATGACAATAACTAATCAGACATGTTTCATGTTTTGAACCAGGCTGTAAACATGTTTATTTATGCTGTAAAAACTGATTTTTTGCCAGTCGTGTGTTTGTGACTTCTGGTGTTCCTGCAGCCAGCCTCTAGTGGACATTCAACAAACTGCAGGAATTTGCACTTCAGCATTGTCTTCATTTTTCAACACCGAAGGTTGGCACTTGTTCTGGATCTGATGAGTGACGAGACGTGTCTTTAAATTAGGCCCCAAACGATATTTACCGATATCGATATTGGGAGAAAAAAAACCTGATATCGATATATCGGCCGATATCTTTCTTAAATCTATCTTCGACCTTTAAAAACAGATTTAGATAAACACATTTATTGTGTTGATCCCTTAAAATGTAGTTATCAAACACTTGTGGAAAAGTCTCATAACGAAGACAAGATGGTCACTCAACTACTCATGTACGTGCATCACTGCATGTCACTCTGGAGAGTGATGATGCTTGTTGTAATCTTTAAAGCGCCCTCTGCTGGTGAAAAAGAACTGCTAGTGTGATACAATGAAACTCAAATGAAATACTATTTGACTGGTGGATAAATCTTGTAACACCTGCACATGGGATAAAACTAGCCGATACCGATATTCACTTGATGCTAATATCGGCCGATATTATCGGTCGGGCTCTACGTGTGAAAATGATGAACACACAGCATGGACATTCTAGGGAAGAGAACTTAGAGCTTATTGGTGTGTAACTATTGCACTATTAATAAATAAGATAAATAAAGTATATACATACTTAGTAAACACGAGCGTCTGATAGTTCATAGGATTTATTTCAACGCAGTAGTTACATCGCTAAAATTACAAACGGACAAAAAGACTGCCTTGGTAGTTTCATGTCATGGCCCAGCAGTGATCTCAGAGTGAAAACAACCAGAATGACTCAAACACAACCAAACTGAGTCTGACATGGATCCATTTATGGATCAAGTGTGACTTGGGCACACTTTGACCTCTTCTCAAAAACAGCACCGTCCGAGCAGGTGTTTCCTGGCTGAGGAATGTCCAGCTGAGTTGAAAAGGTCACAGGCCCTGAAGTATGCCAACTATCTCAGTCCTACAGGGGTCACGGACTTCGGGGGGGGGGGCATCCTGAACCTCTCTGACACATTTTAAGGATGCCTATGAAGAGGACGTACTCGCAGGTTGTTGTTGACATGCGTTTCATCCCTTTCACATAATCCAAGCCAACGGGCAACTTTTAGCCTGCTTTTCATCCTTCGACCGGCACTTAGACGAGAGCCTTCAAACTTGTCAGAACCAATGGATTGAAAGAACAAAGAATGTGTGAGAGAGAGAAACAGCTTCCCTTTTTGGCAGCGGCTCCTTCAGTTATCTGGTGGCACTTATCCACGGAGGCAACTGTTAATGTATTATTATCAGAGCAGCGTGCAGAGCTGCTTTTCTCTGCCAGACAGGGGTTTGGAAACTCCACCCCTCGCTGCTCTAAAGTGAGCCTGACCTTATTCAGTGTGATTTTCTTCCTTCACTTTTCTGTCTTTCTTTGTGGTTGTCTGTCTGTCTTTCATTTCTGTGCATCTGAGCGCTGCCAAGCTCGGCGGGGAAGAGAGTGCTGTGATGGTGTAGGCTGCCTGTGTGGATGCGCTTCAAACACAGGGAACACTTCCAATAATGTATGCACATCATGCCCTGCTATACGCACACACACACACACGGTTACACACTCACAAGAGCTAACAAAAGCACATTCCTGTGGTATCTGTGCAAGTGGAAGACAAAAGGGTTTTAATGCCATGTCTCTCTCACAATTGGCACTACAGCCCAAAGGCTATAAATCCAGCCCGCAGGGCTGATTCAGAGCCTCGCAGGCGATGATCAGGGACAAACTTTCAATACTTCTCTGCTTGTCTCATGATCACAGCAGTCATTCTCTAGGTGCTTTACTGACACGTCTGAGCCCATGAATGTGTCAGTGAACTCGTAAGTCACAGCACTGCTTTACTGCAAGGCATCCCCAACACACACACACACACACACACACACACACACACACACACACACACACACAGAACCACCACTAAACATATCCCAACTATTTCTAGCACGAAATGGTCACTTAGTAGTATGAGTGCATAGTTCCTACTGTATCTGATGTCATGCAGGAGGCTGAACACATGCAACATACAGTACCACATACACACATGTACACAACTACACATCCACACACACATGCAGACACTATCCTCCTGAAGGACATCGGTGCGCCTGAGAATCTCTGCTTACACGCATTAAAGTGGTTGCAAATTGGCTGAATGAAAGACATACAGAGTGATGATTTTGGATAAACTGACAGCTGAGCAACAAAATCCAAACAATGAGGAATCAATGAAGAGACAAGAGGAGTCAGAGAGGCTGACATGATGAGAGGAGAGGGAGCAGACCGGCAGGCAGACCGGCAGGCAGGCACACAAACACTAACCTGTTTCACTTCAGCAGGCATGGTCCACAATCAACAAAAATATTAAAGCCTCCCGGGGAAATGTGTGACAAGTATTTCCTCCTGTCGGAAAAGTTCTCCTTTCCCTCCTCTCCTCCTCTCGTCTCCGCACGCTCTCCTGCTCTGTTTACGTTGAGTCTTCCCTCTGTGCGCGCAGAGGCAGCAGCTCAGACGCAGGCAGCCATCCTCTGCTCAGCTCCGTCGAGTTGGACAGAGTAAGCTACACACATACGGGAAGTAAGCCCTTCAAAATAAAAGCGCGATAGAAAAAAACTTTGGCGGTCGTGTGAATACATCCACAACAGAAAGTATTTGGGTCAAATCATTATTTTAGGCATGAGCCAGAGCTTAAAGTCTTTATAAAGAAAACATCTATTGAGCAAGTGAAGGAAACTAAACTATTGGGCATCACCCTGGACAATTTAAAGTCCTGCTCAAAACACAAAGACACTACTGTCAATACAATGAGACAACAACAACTGAAGTAAGGCGAAGCAGGAAATACTTTACTCCTGACCAAACAACCTCCGGTGTTAAAAAGTAAAAGCCGATGTGGTGCAAATGCAAAATCCTGCAGTTCATCGAGTGTCCACTAGAGGCTGGCTGCAGAAGCATCGGAAGTCACATACACACCCATTCAAAAAAGCCTGTTTTTACAGCAGAGATTAACATGTTTACAGCCTGGTTCAAAAAAAACAAATAGGAATGATTAGCTCATGTCTCGATCGACACACACTGTACGGGGGGTGAATGTTTTGATGACTCATCCTTTTAGATTTTATGAAGGAGAAGAGTTATTCACAATAAGGCGTGTAGCTGACCTGATTGATGGGCAGGCTTGATGTTACTGTTGGTCAGGAGGCTTAAGATGTTATAACATAATGACAAAATATGGGAAAGAAGTTCAAGTTGTAGCTCAAAATGATGTTGTTAAAAAAGAAAAAGGTCCAATCAAAAGTTAAAGTCTTTCAGAATGAACTCACTTCTAGATACAGGAGCAAAGCGACACACCCAACTTACATTTGCTCATCGTAAATTCTAAATAAAACTTTGTTCTCTCTGTGTACTGCTGAATACTGAGCGTATGAAAGTCTTTACAGTTATATCTGAAGACTTGAGTTAACCTGTTAGTGTTTTCAGTGAAAGCTCGTCTACTCTAGTTGTTTTTTAAATGATAACACAAATGATTGTTCACTCTCTCCTCAGTGTCTGTCTTAAACATAATGTATTCATGCAGTCTATTTCATACCAGGAGTCTACTGATTCTTTTTAGATCCTAGGCTATATCATCTTTTTATCTTGTTGTTGTCTGAACTTCACTGTGTTTTATTGATGTCTTTTATACACACTGCTCAGATACCCCCAGAGTTATAAATAAAGTTGTTTTGATTTGACTTTGAACATGTTCTTCTAATAATGGGTCTCAAGTGCTTAATGAGGATTCATGATCAAACGCAGGAGCGGAACGGCCACCGGGTCGTCTACGCCTGAAGGCCTGTCTTGTTTTTTATCGGGCATTTATGTTTTACATGTGAGTTGCAATAGAATTCTACATGTTGGGACTGATACGCTTTTATTTTGAAGGTCAAATCTCCAAACTTCCAGTGTAATTGTAGCTTTCTCAGGATGGTGTGTCTCAGCACAGAATAGAGGATTTTCTTCCTCCTT
The DNA here is from genome assembly GCA_020745685.1 of Tautogolabrus adspersus. Lineage (NCBI taxonomy): Eukaryota > Metazoa > Chordata > Actinopteri > Labriformes > Labridae > Tautogolabrus > Tautogolabrus adspersus. The sequence goes on along the minus strand of CM036534.1, from coordinate 2,073,301 downwards.
TGCAGAGATGCTGTGTGTGTGTGTAAGTATGTGAGAATGCTGTTTGCATGTCATCCGTTGTTGAGATTGGAGGGCAAAGGGAGCCCTTACCCTGCAGAAACCCCTCTCTCTGACTCAACTGGGATCCAAGTAAAGAAATGGAGCTGAGCTGAACCGTGTGCACAAGCACGCACACTCACACACTCAACAAAAAAAGTTAGCCAGAGCGAGGACAAAAAAGCTGCGGGTCTGAGAGAGGGGGGAAGAGGAGGTGTGTAAGCAGAAAGGAGGGTTTCCCAGACAGCAGCAGTGGGAGCTGGAAGTGAAGCAGCTCCCTCTCCTCCTCTCTCTCTCTCTCTCTCTCTCTCTCTCATTGGGTCTATGTCTGGCATCTTTTCGGGGTGGGACCAGCTCCCTCTATGCACTCCAGCTGCGTCTGTCTGTCAACCCGTCGACCCCTCCCCCTCGTTGGTATAGACGGAGAGAGAAGAGGAAAAAAGAGGATGGGGAGGGGGTGCAAAGGGCTCACACACAAAACAAAAGTTGTCCCTTTTTAGGCAAAGGCACAACATTTTTACACCCTCACACACACACACACATCACACTCACACAAGTACACACACACACATCACACTCACACAAGTACACACACACACAGCTCCCTTTCTCTGCTTCTTTGTGCTGTTCCTCTCACTGCACTTGATGTAAAGGAGGGGTGGGACGTACGTGAAAGAATTTGTATTCAAATATCTAGGACTGTGACCAAGACTGAGGAGGAATGTTAATCTAATAACGTCGATGGAGGCTTAACTAAGGACAACTTTTAAGGGACGTCTGGACTTACAGGAGAGAGAGAGAGAGAGCGATAGAGAGAGAGAGAGAATGACTGGACTAAAAAGAGAAAACAGAGAAAGGAGAAGTCCCAAACGGAGGGGAAATGGCTGAGGTTTTGCATTCCTCCAGCCTGGTATTTCATCCTTCGGATCGTTCCTGCTCCATTTGTTCTTAATGAAAGACCTGGCCCTCCATGCACCATCACATCGAGATCTATTTACTTTCAAACAATACCATTAAGAATTCATCCTGCAGACATTACCTCCTAAAAGTATAGGAGGCTTTTGTAACTTGGAATGCTGTTCATTTCTTTCTCATATGTGATTTGCAATATCACTTTCCATTTAAGCATCGAGCGAGTTTCATAACCCTGTTTAAAAATCCATTAAGTGCTTTGGAAAACTCACGGGAGCGGATGAGTGAAGAGGCATTACTCTTTATTTTCTCTCCAAATCTGTTCTGCCTGTGTCCATTTAATTGTTTAATGTTGCTTTTATTTTATTAAGTCACATTTTCCAAGTGTCCATACCATGTGGACTTACATCAGACTGAGTTTACAGCCGCCACACAAGCAGCACTGTGATGGGGCGGCTGTGGATCAGTGGTAGAGTCGGTCGTCTCTCAACTGGAAAGATGGGGGTTCGATACCCAGCTCCTGCAGCCACATGTCCGATGTGTCCTTGGGAAAGACACTTAACCCCAAAATGCTCCGGCTGCTTCGTCATTGACTTGCATGTCCTCAGAAATTAACACCGAGCGTCCGCGAGATGCAATAGACTAACCACTAGGAGCAGTGTTGAGTTAAACGGTGATGAGACTGGATGTGACGTCATTGGAGACACCACTGGTGAATAGTTTTGAAGAAAAGTCAATAAATCAAGTCCGCAGCTACCACTGTGACCTGACAATTACCATTGGATAAACGGCCTCGAGTGTCGCCATGTTTGTTTACATGACACCACGCAAATCCAGAACCTGCTCTTCTGTGTTTTACGTGGTCAGATTTATGTGGTGCTCCCTCTAGAGGAATCCTCCAGTAACACGTCTTGTACATGGGCAGATATGTGAACATTCACGTGCACGACGCAGCTGGTTGTCTCCACGTGTGTGTGGTTAAAAAGATAGTATATTTGAAACTTAAGAGTGAAGGGACATTGACGAGCACAGTGGTGTTACAAAGTCAGACTATTTTCACCGGGGCGTGTTTCCCCTGATAGGATTCTGAGCACAGAACACACTGAACAGGTTTTATTGGACTCAGGCGCTGCGTCATTATGTGGCGCCGTGTTGGGTACAAAATGTTGTGCTGTTCCCTCAATAAGTTTAACAACCAAGAACTTTGAAGAATCTAGAAGAAGTTAGGTGGTCAACAAAGACTTTCATCATCTTGATCAGTACAAAAATTCACAACAATCGAGACATTTTTCAGTCTTGACCAAAGTTGGGGTCCAATATGCACCAACATGGCTCCCCATCCCCCGGTGTATCAACGTCAAACTCCTTATTAATACCTACAAAGCCCTCCATTACCTGGCTCCCCCCCTATCTTTCTGAGCTCCTCTATCAGCACACTCCCATCCGCACACTCAGGTGAAACCTCCTGCCCCCCACCCTGCGGGATCAACCACCGGTCCTTTGGGGACAGGGTCTTCTCCATTGCTGCTCTCACCCTCTGGAACTAACTCCCAATAACATCAGAGACCCCCCCTCACTCCCCACCTTCAAGAAATCCCTAAAAACTCACCTCCTCTACATCGTCGACAACCACTAACAAACTCTGTTCTCATCCTCCTTCTCTTACGTTATTTCTTCTTTGTTTTGTTTTCTTTGCTATTCTTTGTTAAGCATTTTTTGAACTTCAGAAAGGCTCTATAAATGATTATTAGACATGGACATCCTTCACACCATGAAGATAGCATGCTACTACAAGGTGTTTCTTTTGTCACAAACAGAAGGTACAACAAACGGATAAAAGGAAGAATGTGACAATCAGACAGGAAAAGATCCCAAAAACTACATTTTACATTCCATTGCAAAGTAATTCCTGCACTGTGTTCAAGAACACAGACGTTTGATTTCTACTGTACGGTGATATACCTGCTACCGTCAGACAAAAGCTATATTCCCTGGAGTGCAGCCAGCCCACGCCTGGGCCTTGTAAAATAAATGTACAAGGTGTATGAATAATCCAGGAGTTGTAATCAAAGCTCCTGAAGTCAGCTTCACTCCTGCAGGATGTGTGGTGTGAAACAGATGGTGGAAAGGTTAATGTTCAGCAACAAGGTGTGCTTTGACAGCCAGACACCTGCGATGAAACTGCATCTGTTCAAATGAGGCTTCACGCTTCTATTCAGCAGGAAGAAAAGAGAGAGAAGAAGAAAGAAACAGATACAAATAGCAGACAGAAGAGAGGAGGGACTCATGCTTTTATAGGATATATGGAGCTTTAGTACAAGAAATAATGTTATTATAATCTTCAGTTTTAAAGAGTCAGTAGCTTGGTCCTAAAAACTAAAATATAGACTTACACAAAAGTAAAGCTGCTCAATCATCCCTTCTTGTCCTCCATACCAGAACGGATGTTGTGTGTGGTGGTGACTGTGTCTGCAGAGACCCTGTCCTTTGACTGGATTTTACTGTTCTGGTTTGTCACTGGCTGGAGGACATCACGCAGGCGAGTTCAGGAGAAGATACAATTCAGTGATTGGACACGATTCAAACTGCTGAATACGACAGACGTGGACGTAGCGGCAAAGAAGAGAAAATATAATCACAGTGAGGCGAAACGCTGAGCGGATGAAGCTCGTTCTAAATGGTGGTGAAGATTGTGTTGGTTTTTACCCGTGGACGTTGAGTTGGTCTGCTTCCTGTTGGACAGGCAGGTGACAAACACCGGCGGTTAGTTTGTGCTAGCATGCAGTAGCTTGCATAGCTACAAGCAGTAAACGTACACACTACGTCCTGCAGTGGGAATGTGCTACTGGTGGCCATTAGCCCAGGAGGAGAGGCCAGTGTTTACAATCTGACTCAACCTTTGTTTCTCTGCGCCAATAATACATTTCTAGGGAAACATGTCTTTAGCATCAAACTTAAACAAAGAGGTGAGTACGTTCAAAGTTACATCCAACTCTACACAAAGCAGAAGCAAAGAAAATGCACATGTTGTGTCTTTAAGGATAAGCCTGACTTTTCTGCTCTGTGTTCTTTAAGGAACAGTGTGAGGGCCCTGACGTCGATATCATGCATGTGTGAGAGTCTGCAGGCCTGAGACGATCTGCTCTGCTTTAGGCTGACTCTGTTTATTGTAACAGCTTGCATAAAAAGCACTTATCTAATGACTCTTACTGTCATGTTTTATTTCTCCTTGAAAAATGGCTACTCAGGGATGCAGAGGATTACAGTCCAATCTATTGTGAGCTTTTGTCTTGGGAAAAGACAATTTTCTCTTCATTTAGGGAAATAAAACTCTGTTTAAGTGACTTCACTTCAGATCAGAAGGTCTTATTTTCAGTTTTTTAGGTTGTGATTCTGTATCTGTGCAGCAAGATTTTCAATAACGGGATCAGGCTCTGCTTAGTTTTTCTCGTTATGCACCCTAATACACAGAATGAGGCTTAAAAAACAATCAATAAACGTTTTCATTTAAGCCGAACGTACGGTTAAGTTTGGTGAGTCTACTTTCTCAGAATATGTCAAAAACTAAAGATGTCGCAGCATGGCCTAATGCCAACGTTTCTGCCAAAATGTCAAAAGAAATTTCTTATTTTCTGTCTGAGATTTATTGTTAACAGATGGGCCAGAAAACTGGCAAAACAAAACTGTTTCAAACACTTCATGTGCTTACATGTTGGCTCAGGAGCTAACTGGCAGATTTCCCAGTCTTTGCATCTGACAAACATCTTCTTGCAGATCTGTAAACGTGACAGTCAGCTCCATTTGCTTTGTGTAATCTAAAGAATGTTTAGTGTGATTTTGCAGAAAACATGTGTACATGTGTTTGCTTAATTCATGCCATTGACAGAAGTGATGTTTTTTTGTTTTTAAGGTTTATTTTTGGGCCTTTATTTAGAGACAGGACAGTGGACTGAGTCAGAAATTGGGGAGAGAGAGAGAGAGTGAGGAATGACATGCAGGAAAGGAGCTACTGGTCGTCGCTACTGCACAACGCCTCCCCAGAAGTGGTGTTTTCACACACGCACAAAATTCCTGAAAATCCCCGGAACAGCTGAATAACTGACCCAAACAATACCCGGACTTTTTCCTGCCAGCCCCCCCGATGAAAATTTCTGGATGAAATCGAGGTTAGCTACGTGTGAATATTCAGGAAAATTCCCCTCAAGCGAGAAGGCGAGGGTGATTTTCGATTATTTCATGTGTGCACTTCAAGTAAATCTGCTTCATAGCCTTATCTGTTCTGTAGTATGTGCACTCGTTCATTTGTTCAGTGAAAAGTTCTACTTACACAATGCATGGATATCAAGGTATTCACAATTTTTTTACATCATGTGCTGACTTGCGCCCCCCCCCCCCCCCCCCCCCCCCCCCCCCCCCCCTCCCCCTGTGCGACAGGACAAACTTCAGGCTGTGAGGGACACATTAGAAAATCTCGGGTTCGGGTGTTGTCCAGAAATGTAAAGGACTGCATGAGAGAAAACAACTCTCGAATGATCCGTCTGAATGAGGCACGCAGAGAAAGTCTGTCAGGAGTCATTTCACACATTCCTGCGCTTTTAGCACCACCCTCCACACAACGAGTCACTCTCAGACAATCTGAGACTGTTATGGCTCCTTTACTACTTCACCCTTTCTGAATGTGCCAACATGTAAATAGAGCCCCTCAGCTGTGTGTGTGTGTCCTCAACTCTGTAACCCCAACAGCAAAGGTTTTTTAAATTCCAGACCCTGTGATGTTCAGCCCTTTTTAAAATTTTTACCCGCAGTGTGTACATCTCAGCCTGAGGCAGAGCTGACTCGTTCAGCCAGAGAGCTGAGTCACTGTGAGTATGTGTGGTTTCCACTTAATTGCTGTAATCTGATGGTTAACCACCTGTAGACCGCTGCTGCTGCTGTTCCAAAGTGCTGATAATCTCTCCCGTGCACACAGGTGGAAGAGCCAGGCTCAACCGGATCAAGCAAACACCAAGAGGTTTGTTCTGTTAGCATTAAAAGAGAACTGAGATTTGAAGACTAATTCCAGCTGAAGTATCCGGCTGAGAGTAAGGACGGCCTCTTCTGAGTTGATTCATCTGTTTGCACGTTCATTTAGTTCCAGGTTGCCAGACATTGTGAAAGAATCCCATTTGTATATTCTAATTAACCTCAGATCCAAAGGCCAGATTACTTGTTTGCTTGTATTTCTGAGTGACAATGATAAAAACAGACTCAGTTTTAAGGTTTAAACTGCAGAGAGCCGAGCTGGATGTCTTTAAATTGCTTTACTTGACATGAATATTCACATTTAAATAACCTTTGTTAGAGAAGACACTTGGGAGACACTGAAATGAAACCCAGGGTCCCTCTTGGCATTAAGGTATTCTTTAGGAATTCTCTCTCCGATAAAATACCTCTGCTTCTGTTCCTCATTAGACGAGCGTTTACATGCTTGTAAGTCATGTAGTAAAACTGTTGCACCACTACGACACTTGGGAGACACTGAAATGAAACCCAGTCTCTTGCATCAAAGTAAGAATGTACGACTTTTTGATCCAGTAGATGTCTTGAGCACCAAAACAAACTGCTGTTTGGCCACACCTCCACCATACTGAAGTCTCCGCTCTCCCCCAGCGATAACCCACCAACCCCTCTCTCCTCGCAATCACACAAAGGCGTTATGAATTAGAATGCACCACAATTAACCACCGTTGAGCGCAAGTGCCTGTGGCCTGCATTGCTGTGTTAGCATGCTAATGTTAGCGCTCTTTAGTTAGCTCGTAGCTTCACATTGCATGTACATTGACACAGAATGACTGTGATCTAAAAACTCTTACGTGACATTCAAATAATCAGTGAGTATGTTCTTCTTCTTCTCTCTAGTCCTTGACTAAAACAGCTTTTATACACAAGGGGAGGAGCCGGCCGTCCCGTCCATGTAAACACGGCTCTGACAACAACACAGCCAGCGGGACTCGAGCTTCTCACTCATTGTAGACAGTCATGACTCAGAGATAGAGCTTAGATCGGGCCGAAAAAATCCAGCCTGACCCTACCCGAGCCCTTGAACGTTCTGTCCGAGCCTGGCCCGGCCCGACCCATTAACTGCATTCACGGGCCCGAGCACGACTTAAACCCAACATTTTTTTTAATAAGTTGGCTTTTATAATCCATCCATCCATCCATCCATCTTCTTCCTCTTATCCGGGGTCGGGTCGCGGTGGCAGCAGCCTAAGCAGGGAAACCCAGACTTCCCTCTCCCCAGCCACTTCGTCCAGCTCTTCCCGGGGGATCCCGAGGCGTTCCCAGGCCAGCTGAGAGACATAGTCTCTCCAGCGTGTCCTGGGTCTTCCCCGGGGTCTCCTACCGGTGGGACGTGCCCTGAACACCTCACCCGGGAGGCGTCCGGGAGGCATCCTAACTAGATGCCCGAGCCACCTCATCTGGCTCTTCTCAACGCGGAGGAGCAGCGGGTCTACTCCGAGCTCCTCCCGGATGACCGAGCTTCTCACCCTATCTCTAAGGGAGAGCCCAGCCACCCTACGGAGGAAGCTCATTTCGGCCGCTTGTACCCGCGATCTCGTTCTTTCGGTCACTACCCAAAGCTCATGACCATAGGTGAGGGTAGGAACGAAGATCGACTGGTAAATCGAGAGCTTCGCCTTTCGGCTCAGCTCCCTCTTCACCACGACGGATCTGTGCAGAGTCCGCATTACTGCAGACGCCGCACCGATCCGCCTGTTGATCTCCCGCTCCATCCTTCCCTCACTCGTGAACAAGATCCCGAGGTACTTGAACTCCTCCACTTGATTAATAATTAATTTTTCTAAATGCCAGAAATCTGTTCAGATGAGATCTAAATGAGCGCAACATGGAAGCATGTAGGCTATTGTAGGCTGTAGGAAAAACGTATGGATTTAACATCGATTAAAACACTTAAAAAACGAACAGTTTTTACAAAGTGTCTGCTCGTGTCCCGGGCTGTTGGGTGTTTCTGATCTATCAGTGTGGGTGTGTGTACTCTCCGGCTGAGCTGTGCTTGGTGATAGGTCATAGGCAAGATTATAGCACGAAACATTACAGCTCAACTGAAAACAAAAGCGTCCAGCGAAGGAACATAACACATTGTTAGTGTTTACCACATGTAAGACCCCGAGAATCAAAGCTCTACTCAGAGAGACATTTATAGAGGATAGACTTGATTTCTGCTATATTTATGTTTAAAATGTCTCACAGTCTTCCTTTAAGGTATTCTTTAGGAATTCGCTGTCTGATAAAATGCGGATGATGTACCTCTGCTTCTGTTCCTCATTAGACGAGCGTTTACATGCTTGTAAGTCATGTAGTAAAACTGTCGCACCACTACGTTAAACTCATGAGGATAATTAAATCAAGGCTTTGAAGAACACCTCCGGACCCACTACGGAGTTCTGAGACTGTTTTCAATCTAGTGTTCGTCAGGTGAAAGAGGTCAGGGCTTGTTTGGTTATCCTGCAGGACACTGCGCAGGGTGAGGTCACATTCCTCAGGTGGCGTTGGCGTCTTGTAAAGAAAGAGGCGCTTTTATTTTTAACACATGGGCTACAATTTAGTCTTGTGAACTTAAAAGCCGTGCAAAGCAGTCTGTTTCAAATACATCTTCAAGCACATGTGCAGACGTCTGTACCGTCCAGGAACCTTCAGACCGAGGCAGTGCCCTCGAGATTTAGCCTGTCTCCTCACCTATGCAAGCAGAGAGGATGTCTGGTAAAGAAATGGAGAGCAGATACCCCTCTTAGTGCTTTCAGTGAGCGTAATAGTTTAATGGGCCGTGATCAAATGGCAGGGCGGCGCACCCAGAGAGGCATCAAGTCCACCAGTGTTGGGGTCGATTTGAAGGATGAAGGTTTGAGCGGCCCCGGAGGAATATAAATAGCCCACAGCACAAAAGGCTTTTTCCTGCTGCCTCCCCTCCGAACCTCTTTCTCCCTGTTCGTCTAAACTCGACAAATATGCGCAACCCCAACCTTGAGTACAAATTCCTGTTCTTCCATGTCAGCCCCCTGTACCGAGTGCAGAGGACTGACCCCCTACCTCGAGCAGTTAGCAGTGTGATTCATGGGCCAATGCCTCAAACTTGACTCTTAATGTTGAAGTGGCTGAATAAAAGATAAGCCTTACTTAGACGGCATGCTCTGTGCATTTACGTTTGATATCAGGAGATGTAGTGGGAATAAGCAAGAGGTTTCTGCTCCTTAAAGGGCCTTTAAAGTCTGCTGGACTTTGAGATGGCGCAGGTTGGAACTGAGGAATTGAACTTGGAGCCCCAAGTGTATTGAACATCCACGCCAATCTCTGTGAAATCCAGTCTGTCAATCTTATCTGTACCTCCTGCACTCTCACATGTCTCCAGGTAAGATGGAAACAAGAAAGGAGCAACATGTCACATGTCAAATTATAGCTACCAAATCTTCACACCTTTCTCATGGAATACTGAAGGTCTAAATCTTCTGGTTTTTCAAAATTACTAAAATCAGTTACTCATAATGTAAATATGTGTTACATGGTCAGAGTTTACACTCCTCATAGGTTTATCTAAAACTTGATCTCATTGGGCTAAAATTCGACATATCAAAGTCAAATGAAAACAAATGAATGTTGAAGTGCCCACTGTGTCAGTAACGGTTTGTCTACAGTTTCCTGTCTTCAGCCGACTCTACAAGGTGTCAAGGTGCTGCGATACGCGGAAAATGAGCCAAGACGTGAAGGCTAACTTTCTCTGTGAATTCTAAACAGAATTATTGATGTTTGAACTCAGTGGACACGAGAGAGCCCGCTGCTTCTTTACAGAGGAAGTGTTCATGGAGTCGGAGTCTGATTTGATATGAAGTTATGGCTTTGAGAGGAAATGGTGCAATGTTTATATCTCACAGGTAACAAAGTAATTTAACTTCAAGTTGATGCTACTCATACAGTGTTTGTGTCTGCACATTGTTTAAAGGTCATAATCCCAGCATGATAAGGTGTCAATGTGTAAACAGAACAATCAGCAGCAACTGACTCGTCTGCAGGCTGCTCCACGGCTGAAACGATAATGTTAGAGGAAAGTGGTGTGGGAGGGGACGGGAACAACATTAAACAAAGGAGCCACTTTCACAGCGAGGTAATTAGGGTGTTTATGGGAGTAGAGGAGGTTTGTGATGGCACAGCGAGAGAAAAAGACAGGGGGGGGGGGGGGGGGGTGAACTGAGACTCATTGTTAGGCAGGTGATTTACGAGGGTACAGGGGCTCCGGGGCCCTGCCAGTGTAAGGATAGATCTCCTGTCGCTATAGCACCCTCAGCCCTTTTGTGTCCATTGTTCCTCGTCAGGGCTTGGGGTGCCGTGGGGATGAAAGTGGGTGGAGGGCGGCTGGGGGGCGATTGTTGGTTGAGTGCTGCTGTGCCATCGCTGGGCCTGTACATCTTCAGCACAGATCAAAGCCTGCACTGTTCACTCTCTCTCTCTCTAACGCTCACACGCCTTTGAAAACTTCCAACAACATTAGCACAAGAGGAAGACATGCCTCTGCATTGCTAGAAGGCTGCAGAATATTGAGTCTGAATGCCAAACACCAACATTTAACGATATCCACAGTGAGAGAAATGATGCTTTCAGGGAAAGCAGGTGATTGTATGCACCACGAGATGCCAATCGTGCATTTGTCGGGCAGCGGCCGTGCGTCGATAGTTGTGGCGTCTGGTGTATTTGAAATGAGGTCACCTTCTCCCTCAGCTCCAAACAGACGTTGGTGTCTGAGTGCTGTCTGCCTTTTTCCACATGGAGAAACTGTCACCATGCACCACTTGACCTTTCAGAGCCTGGAAGATAACGCTCCTTCAGGCTAAATCAATTACAACCGGCTAACACAATATCAAATGAAAAGAGAGTAAAGTCCTTGCACGGGCGTCAATAGATGCAGATTCAAAGGCGTCTTGGTTCGTGTCACTGAGTCTCTGCTGATAATCACATCAGGAGAGCTAATGGAGTGTCTTTGGACAGCTTTGTTGTGATGCTTTTCACAGGACATCGCTGCACAGCCCGGCGTAAACACGATCGTTCTCTCCTGCTTCAGTCATTCATAAAGTGTTTGAGGATCACAAATCAATTAGTAAGGTCTCAGAAAGTAGGGCAGTGCTGTTTACGAGAACCTCTCCCACACTCATTGTTCAAATACAACAAGTCAAAGCGTCTTGTGGAGATCTACCTCTTAACACACGGTACTTACATCACACTGGGCCAAAACAAATATCATGAAATATTCAAATGAAAACATGTTGAACTACAGTATTCTTTAATCCTACTCTGTTGTTTGCACTCCAGTTTAACAGGATGGGATTTTTCTGAGTGCAATTTATTTATCGTTGGGACTGTTCTTGTTTTTTTTCTGAGTCATAGCATAAAGTAAACCACCTGCAGCAGCTACAGCCAAAATAATTCAGCGGGGGGGGTTATGCAAGCCAAAATGCTTGGGGGGGCCAAGTCAGACTGGGGTCAAGGGGGTCCTTGTTGGAATAAATGGGAGGAGTGATGCCATTTTCTGCGGTTTGAAACATAAAGTCTCTATCAGTCTGACAGTCTGAAGGAAACCTCGGTTAAATCAGGCAAAATCACTCACATCCAAATGACCATTTTGTTTGTAGCTTTCATTGATCGGATCATTTCAATAACGTAAATTAGAAAAGCCTAACTGACTAAATCTGACTCCAACCATCATTATTCAGACATCATGTTTACCTGCCTCCCCTACAGATCAGCACCGTGACCTGCCCGATGATCATCACCGTCACATCCTCCCTGATAGGCCTGATAGGTTCACGCTAACAGACCTTGTTCTTCGAGGGTGCAAAAGCATGCATTGCACCCTCATTTTAAATTTCTGCACCCTCAATTGAATGGATGCAAAAAAATATAGTTTTTTTTGTAATCAAGGCTTTCAAATGACAACAGTGACTCAGATCGTGTTTATAAATCCATGGTCTGATGGTGCACATGATCTGTCCGTTCACCGGGGAACAAAATGCAGGACGAATAACACCTATGCTATTTTTCATTACTGTTGCCGGTCACTGTAGCTGCTGCACCCTTTAATCTCAGATGCTACCTAAGTGTCGTCCTCACAACCACCGCCTGACGCCCAGTCACCACCATCAGACTGTGTCGTCCCTCAAAAACCGCCTGACGCCCAGCCTCCTCCATTGGACTGTGTCGTCCCCACAACCACCACCGTCCTCATTCATGCACGGCCTGCTCCGACCTCCACCTCAGAGGTAAGGAAGTGTGGACAACAGGAACACGAGGAATACAAAAGAGAAATCCTTCCTGCATCTTATCCCATCTGCTCTTTTGTAAAGCGTCTCGAGATAACACTTGTTGTTGAATTGGCGCTTTATGAATAATGATTGATTGATAGTCCAGTTGTGGAATTTATCAATTTGCTTTGAAAAACGTTCACCTTTTGTCGATGCTGACCTTTTAGGCCCAAAGCTGGACTCCTTGATCAACATTGATTCTTTTGGAAAGATGTGAAAGAAACGTTCATATGAGGCATTTATATCGAACTGTATCTGTATAAGAATAAGCTGTTATACAACCACAAAGAAACTTTATAAACTGTGTTCTACTACTGTTGTTTTTCAGCCTTCAGGTTTTTCTAATGAAGCTAAACTTTTTGGCTTTTGCTTTATTTATTTAGTAGTTAACATCATGTAAATAGTAAGAAATCTCCAATTTCTGCTCCAATGAAAGTCATTGTTTCACAGCGATTTCCAATATAGCCTCAATGGACTGTGCACAGACACCTCTGTCATTAATAAAACAGACATATTACATGCTTGTCCCAGAGAAAGAGAGGAAGAAAAACTAAGGATGGGTTTCCAACCGAGGGAGGACTTGTGTTTCCTCCCCCTTGCAGAGAAAATGTTCACGACATTAGCTTTCTTCAGTTAATTCATCGATTTGTATCTCTTTGCTGGTCCTGCCCTGTTCATGCATGCATGTGCCCTCAAAAGGAAACAATCATTCTCTGAATGTCTGCACGAAAGTGGGAGGCCATTCATTCAGCAGGCGCGGAGACTCCACGACGAAAATGTTGACCAACCAGAATTGCATTCCATTCAATGAAGCCAAAGTCTCTGTGCAGAAGAAAATCCCTAATCTTCAATACTTGCATGTTCACAGGAGCATTACCTCAATGATTTGTCACCAAAGACAACATTTAGAAAGGCTACCAATCTTCATGACTCTCAGTTTGAAGTGTGAATGACTTGCAGCATTATTTCTGCCTAACACTGTCAAATCGTCACTGTATGACTTATTCAGGTCATTTGGCTGCCGTCCAGGGCCACGCTTCACTCCACATCAGGCTGCACAGGACGGAGGAGCCTGCTGTGCTCAAATCAACAAAAAATAGATTGGAATACAGTGAAATAACGTGAGAAGTGTTGAGCATTACAGAGCACTGTTTGAAGTGACAAATCACACCATGCTGTGCTGATACGTGTGAAGTAATCTGCAGAAATCTCGAGATAATTTCCCCCTCACATTTCTTTGATACCCACTGAGTCTGCTCTCTGTAGCTCGCTTGTGTTTAAATGCTGACAATTCTGATCTAAGACAGATAGACGTGTGAGCTGCCCCCCTGGTGTTTGGAGGCAGTCTGTTCCACACGCAGTACCACGTAGCAGAGCGCTATCTGGATGAGCGGCTTATCAATTCTATAATGTATCTACTAGCATCTCTTTTCATGAATCAGACTTTTGCTTTTCAGACCCCAACCTTTAAATAATGGCAGGCCTCATTGAGTCTGGCCCTGGGGTTAGAAATCTGAACCTTCAGTTGCTGCTCCATGCTACGTTTTAATCCATCATGCAGCCTGAGGGTGTGTGTGTGTGTGTGTGTGTGTGTGTGCATGTGTGTGTGCGTGCGTGCATGTGTGCGTGTGTGTGTGTGTATGTGTGTAGTGGAAACTAAGGAGAAGTAGAGAAAGAAATTGACCTGATGCATTCCTCATCCCTCATACTGTTTCATTATGTGTATGGAGTAGGTCTCCAGGTGCAGCACACACACACACACACACACACACACACACACACACACACACACACACACACACACACACACACACACACACTAACACACACACTTTGGCTTGAGACCGAGCATACATGCTGCCAAGAACTCAGGTGGTGTTTGCCCTGGAGCACTCTCTGATCAACCCCCCACCTACATGTGCAATTTGCTTTGGCATTTATAGGTGTTTATGATAGAGCCGTTCTTCCAATGCCTGCTGACCAATGACATTTCAAATTGATGTAAAATGAGGAATGGGTATGTGACGAAGCCCCGCTACGCCCAATTGACCACCAATTGGAACAGCAAGTGTTGGAGGGGGGGGGGGGGGGGTCTGTGAGTCTGATCAGGTTAATTCACTGCCTGTCATGTTAAGCCAGTAAATCATGGACCCATTTATGAGGAAGCGAGGTATCTCACTCTCTCTCTAACACACACACGTACACACACAACGCGAGTAGATTGCCTCTTTTGTGTGTGAGGGGATGACAAGTGATTTTCCTGCATTCTCTTCATTATCCCTTCATGAGGCCAAATTGGCAAAAATGAACACTGACACAAACTGCTTACAAAATGTGACTAAGCAAATGCAAACGCAGACCGATGTGGGCAAAACAGTTTCATCCCTGCAAGTCTTTCTATATCAATAATACATGAGTGTTTCCTTTTACTGTTATTAAAGGTGATGTTTCTAAGAGCTGCAGGTGCACTGCCAGATCGTACTCTGAGAGTCCTGTTAGTAAAACATGCGTGCAGCCTGGAGGGGTTTCTCCAAAGACCTGATCATAACAGAGTGCAAAACCACTGGAGAACATCTGGGAATATCTGCACAACAGAGGAAGTGATGAACTGCAACTTTTTCCGCTCAACATGGCAGCTAACAGTTTGAAGTGTGTAAATCAATGTGCTGTTGTCACTGCTGACATTTTTAGGGGATTACAGCTGTCTCATCTCTACATCTTACATTTCCTGCTCCTACTGAGTGGGCAAGCATTCACAGGAGCCCCAGCCAGGACTCTAATATCCCCCAGAGGCTGGGCGAAAGGCCACGTCCAATCCGCAACACCACGAGACAATATCAAGGACCATTCAGGGAGAGGAGATGAGATTGGATGGCGAGCAGTGGCGTAGAAGGAGGGGGCGAAGGATGACAGAATGAGACGCTGAATCTCATCAGCTCGCTTTTAAAGATGAGTCACCACAGGGCAAATTGTTGCACAACATCCAGGACAGCGGGTTCACACAAAAAGGAACAAATATCCCAAACCACAAGAAAATTGAACATTGAGACTATTGAGTCCCACCAATGATGAAAAGCAATGACCACGGGCAAACAGCGGTGGAATGAGCTCGCTCAGATGAGAGGAGGGAAGAGCAGGAAGACACGTGGTAGCTGAAGTTGGCGGTTGAAAATGACGGTGGGGTAGGCCATGCTGGTTTCATTTACCTGCATCACCACCTGCTGCCATGGGATTGGTTGGCTGGTCGGGGGGTTGGGAGGCAGGTTGGCGCGTTCTAGCTGCAGGTTGACGTTGCGTCGCTCCTCCTCCAGGGCTCGGGTCAGCTGCTCAAAACGCGCCTCCTGCTCCTTCACCGAGGCAAGGATGCTGGCGGCCGAGCGAACATCATAGTCCTCCATGTCCAGTGTTGGTGGCAGTTGTTCGAATCTTCCAAGTCAAGGAGGAAGGAAAGAGAAGAGGAGGAAGGAGGAGGAGGCACCAGGTCATTAAAGACTGATCCAGCAGGCGGGTTGAGAGGTATCAACACCGACTCATGCCTCAGTTCCAACTCAAATACTGGATTTAATGTATTTATTCACTAAGACAGGACATTGATGATTTATCATTCATAACACAGACTTTGTGATGTTGAGGTTTACTTCAAATCCTCACTTAAAGGAACATTTTCTCACTGATTCAAACCAACAGTTCTACCTCAAAACTGCAACTTCCTCCTCAATTTGATTCCAATGATGTGATTTTTAGAGCTTTTAACAATAATTAGAAACAGACTATCACGATGTTGTTATTTCTTTCAGATCAAATGTGACCCACAACATTCTCCCTGCTAGATTTCTGAGTCGATATTTCAGTCTTACAACCAAACTGGGCCTTTAATGGATGATGCTACATTTTAGAAAAACTTAAATCAGTGTCTTTGATAACTTATATGATATTAAAAAAAAAATAATCAGGAAACTCGCAGATTCCCTGTCAGTCTTCTTAAACGGGGCTCTGGTTCCTGCTGTGAATTTGAACTGATTCCTTACAAAAACTTGAACTTCAGCTTTGCTTGCATGTTGCCATTTTTCTCTCCAACCTGATTAAAATCAATCTAATGAGAGATTCTAACTTCACTGTTTACATGGACACTAAATAAAGTGATCCAATGAAGATGTGAGTAAACATGCATCAAGCATTTGATGACACTAAAAGCTTTTGTTTTTTTGAGTTCTTGAGTTTTTCCCGCCAGTCCTATCTGCAGGAAGTTGCAGAAGAAGAAGCTGTGTTGTAAACAAACCCCTCCTGTCGCTGCACGCCTCCTGATATTTCTCCTCCGTTCATCCCCTCGCTATGCACCAGATAATTCATTCTCCTCTACTCTGTGACTTTGGATGTCTGTTTGACATTCTTTTACCCTCAAATTGACCTTTGCTTCTGACGTTCCCCTGAATGAAGCTGTTAGCTCAACGGTACATTGGTCTTCTGCAATCAATAAACATGCAGACACAGCAGGAGTACTTTCACATTACACCCAGAATATTGACTATTTAGTGGGTCAGGTACGTCACGTGAGGCAGACGTGTGCAACCAGAAACACACGATGGAAATCAAGTGATGACATGGATCTTGAAGGGAATAATGAAAGGCATACCCTCGCCCTCTCGTCAGAATGACGTTTCTTCCTCAATAGGCCGGATCGTACTCGTCTCTTCTTCTTTGGTTGTGTACATGAAGTGTTTATATTCTGATCAGGCTATTATTCTGATTATTTGTGGTCCATGTAAACATAATGTCTTTGTCCCTTGCCAACATGTGGGTTTAGGAGGTCCCTGACAACAAAATGTTACGGCTTCCATGTCTCAATATAAAACAAGGAACGGAGGAAACCTCAAGAAAAAATGAAGATCACAACCTCAGGATGTCTATTTTCTGTTTCTGGTTACTTAGAACACCTCAATGTATCTACTAAACAAAGTTTTGTTTCGGCTTGTTGGATGTAGACGCTGATCTGAAGACCTACATGACTCATCAAAATGGAACAATTAGCAGATCGATTAGAGGACTGGGAGGTAGGGGGTCACAGTACAGGGAGTCTTCTTGTTACAGTCAAATCTGTTTAAGTTGGACTTTGGTTTCTCAAGCCCATACCCTGAAGGGACAAGCTCAGATTCTCCCCACAAAGAGTGACTACATGGAAGAGTCTGTGATACTTGAAGCCAAGCATAGCAAAGAAACTCATGAGGATGCTCTGCTGGGGGCCAATTATCTTTCTGCTTTCAGAAGTTTGAGCCTTTCTTGTAATAAAGTCAATCCTGGCAGCTCATATTAAACTCAATACAGTTTAACTGGAACATCAAGGCAGCAAAATGGAAACATGATCCACCAATTCAAAGTAGAACAAAGGGAATGAAACAGCGAAGTGCACAATCACAAAAACAAAGTTTCAGGACACCCAAAAGGTTGAAAGGAATGATCGCAGCCCCACAAATAGCCGTCGTGGAGGAATGAGGCTGTCATTGGATAGTCATGCAAAGAGCCATAATGCATTCTGACACACAAGCACTGATGAAGGCACGAATCCAACACATGCAAGCTTTCCACAGCCAGCCATACAGACACCCGGGCCACACACATACACTGCCTATCATAAACAATCAGGATTTCAGTCGCCAGCCACAGAGCGCTTCACTGTCACACACGGCATGATATCCATAACTGATGGTGGCCAGATATCAAGGGGGTTGACAGGCACAATAACAAATGGGGATGGAAATACCAATCCACAGCTATACAGACCTAGTAGATAAGCAGGCTGAGAGGTGTTAGAAAACAGACATCCCCCACTCTAACAGGAGCAGAAGGATGAGACAGCAAGAAGAGCTGGGAGAGAAGGGACAGAAAAACAGAGTTTCAAACTGAAATATAAGCATCAAACAGAATCTGTCATAAAACAGGGGCGTTAGGAAATACAGAAAATAACACACATATATATATTTACACATGATGGGATGACAAATCTGTTCAGCTCAAAAAGTGGTTACACATTGATCCTACACCTACCGTACATCTCTTCACAATCACTGGATGAAGTGAGTTTTTCTGCCTCGTCATGTCCGAGTCTGTGGACATTTTCTTTTTCATTCAGCAGTCTTTAAACACCATTGTATCCTACAGCACATTATGTAATGTGTTTACTTCCTGTGACATCTTCAGTAACCAATGCCTGCCTCAACAGGACTTCTTTCTGCTGATTGATATGCTTAGGCAAGGCAAGTTCATTTCAACAAGGCAATTCACAGTTCTTCACACGAGACATCAAAAATCATCATGACAGAGGAAAGAAAGAAACATTCAAAAATATAAAAAGAGTTAAAAGTTACAGTGCAGCTGTCTTTAACCTGGATTTAAAAGAGCTGAGAGTTTCAGCAGACCTGCAGTTTTCTGGGAGTTTGTTCCAGATATACGGAGCATAGAAACTGAACTTCTCCATGTTTGGTTCTGACTCTGGGGACAGACAGCAGACCTGTACCAGACGACCTGAGCGGTCTGGATTTTCTTAGGAAGTAAGCTTACAGTTAGTCCTTCAGATTATGTGGTTAGATCTGCCTCCCTAGCAACCAACTGCTTTTCTTAGTAACAGTGTGTTCTTCTGAACAATGGTGATTTATCCAGGTAAGGCACTTTGGGGTTTTTTTATGTATGAAAGGTGCTTTATCAATAAGGCTGCTTTGAGTAGAGTTGAGTATAGGACATGATGTTCTGGCCTTGGTCTGGACGGTTCATTCAGAGAGGGAGTGACATGTTTGTCAAGCATTCAGCATGGCAACATTACATCCTGACGCTCTGTCCAGGTCTCTGGTAACTAAGACTATTCTGCATCATCGTAAACCCTTGAGATGGATCCTTGAGTACAACATGTCATATCACCTTTATCAATGAGGGTTATGAACAGAAAGGCAAGGTCAATAATTGTTGGAGCACCACAGGGTCCCACAACAAGGCACGTGTGTAGGTACATGACTTCAAGATGGGACGCACATTACAGTGTTGCATTGTGGGTATTTTGTAGCTGATCTTGTCACTGAAACATCCAAAGATTGAGGATGACTGGTTCAGCTCAGTGGGGGGATGATCGATCAATGCAACCATTAGAATCTGAAACAGGTCGGATTACAGGAACAGAGCGTGTGTGTGTGTGTGTGTGTGTGTGTGTGTGTGTGTGTGTGTGTGTGTGTGTGTGTGTGTGTGTGACTGTGTGTGTGTGTGTGTGTGTGTGTGCGTGCGTGTGACTGTGAGTGTGTGTGTGTGTGTGTGTGTGTGTGTGTGTGCGTGCGTGTGTGTGTGTCTGTCTGTGTGTGTGTGTGTGTGCGTGCGTGCGTGTGTGTGTGTGTGTGACTCTGTGTGTGTGCGTGCGTGCGTGTGTGTGTGCGTGTGTGTGTGTGTGTGTGTGTGTGTGTGTGTGTGTCTGTCTGTGTGTGTGTGCGTGCGTGCGTGTGTGTGTGTGTGTGTGACTCTGTGTGTGTGCGTGCGTGCGTGTGTGACTGTGAGTGTGTGTGTGTGTTTGTGTGTGTGTGTGTGTGTGTGTGTCTGTCTGTGTGTGTGTGTGTGTGTGTGTGTGTGTGCGTGCGTGTGTGTGTGTGTGTGTGACTCTGTGTGTGTGTGTGTGTGTGACTCTGTGTGTGTGCGTGCGTGCGTGTGTGTGTGTGTGTGTGTGTGTGTGTGTGTGCGTGCGTGCGTGTGTGTGTGTGTGTGTGTGACTGTGTGTGTGCGTGCGTGCGTGCGTGCGTGTGTCTATGTGTGCACACAGGTTTCATTCTTCACTATAGGAGCTGCTGAGTGTTTTGCCCTTATTCTCTTTGAAGCACACAATCCCTCTTTGATGTTTGTTGCAGGCTGATCATTTATTTATCGGGAGTTGGAGTCTCGTCTGACACGACTCTTCCTTTACTCTTCCTCACAGAGTAAAACACGAACAGGAGCCTATTCGGAAAGTTAAACTCCACTTCTGAGTGAATCAAAGACAAATGTTCCCTTTTTATCTTTACCTATATGTAAGGAACAAAATCTCACATTACTAAGACAGTTTTTGTTCATTGTCGAATCAGCACCGGGTCGTACCATCTCTCTGTTGATTCCAACGTAGCGTAGTTTTTATGTTTTCTATAATTATGGAGTTTACAATCTTTTCTCTTTTTCTACAAAGATTTATTTTTGGGCTTCTTTTTTTCTGCCTTTATTTAGAGACAGGACAGAAATCGGGGAGAGAGGGAGTGGGGAATGACATGCAGGAAAAGAGCCACAGGTTGCATTTGAACCCGGGCCGGCGGCTTGAAGGACTGCAGCCTTCACACATGGGGCCCGCTCACTAACCACTAGGCGACCGGCATCCCAAGGAGTTTACACTCAACTTTGTAACATTTAAGGTGAGATGGTGTCAACACAGCAGGCGTAAGTAGCAACTTAAATCCTACACCTGGCTCCTAGTAGTTGTAAAGTCCTCTAAGAAATATGGTTGTCATAGCGATGTGTTTTGAGAGGTGGGATAACACGGAGGGATGAGGAGTACCAGAGGGTTTTACCGACTGTTCGGAGTCGCCACTGTTATAGATGAAATCCCTCAGAAATGTTCGAGGACTTTGATTTGTACTCCCTCTGAGTGACGATCATTTCATCTACCCAATAATAGAGTTTTGTTAAATTACAATGTCATGTCATCATACATTTCCCCATGTCATGTCAGCGTGGTCACTTCACCTTATCATGATGCTTTGTCACAAACTTTTTCTTTGCAGTTTGTGGATTATCGGATGTTAACAAAAGTTATTTTCAGTCGTTAGTCTGTTCAGAGCAGGAGAGGTGACACTGTGACAAACACTGCTTTAAGAAAGAAAGCTTTTCACTGATTGGTCACGCAGAGTGAAAACTTAATTTCTGCGACAATGACCCCCTACTTATTTGGTGGCTCTTGTCCTTGAAGGGAATTTCTAGAGCCCGACCGATAGGGATTTTTGGGGCCGATACCAATATCAAAATTGAGGAGTGAGAAAAATCTGATAGCGATATATCGGTGGATATCTTTCTTAGATCTATGTTCAATCTGTAGAGATAGATAGATAGATATACACAACTATTGTGTTGATCCCTCAAGCAATTATCAAACACTTGTGGACAAGATGTATAACGAAGACAAGATGGTCACTCAACTGGAAAGTAACTCTGCATGTACGTGCATCACCGTTCGACATTGGAGAGTGATGATGCTTATTGTAATCCGTATAGCGCCCTCTGCTGGTGACAGCCAGAAAGAGAACTGCTAGTTTAATCCAACGATACTCAAAAAATGCTATTTGACTGGTAAATAAATCTATTAATATTGGCGCATATCTGAGATAAAATTAGCCGATACCACTGGACGCTAATATCGGCCGATAGTATCGGCTGGGTGATCGGTAGTGCTCTATAAATTTCCCCTTCATCCATATTTCACAAAATCCTTAAAATCAAGACATTGAAGCCTGGAACTAAGACAACCAGCTACCCAAATACTCTTGACTATAAAACATTTTATTCTGCAATAAAACCAACATTAAAAAACGGAGAAAAAGGTTCAAGACTGTTATTTAAATATTCTTCTGGAGTCGAGGAACTACCCATCCCACAATGCATTGCGAATGATACCTCTTCTTCTTAAATGTAATTTTAGTCGTTATCGTGTTTAAACTGTTAATACAAGTGTTGGGCGTTCTTGTAGTTTGTGTTGTTGAATATAAAAACTACATTCACTGCAGCATAACAAGGTAATTAGTACATTTCCTGTTAGCTAACTAACTAGCTAGCCTGCTAGCAAAACTATTTGTTTGCATACAGCTCCGAGGGGCGGCCACATGGCCATGGTAACAGCGAGCTCTACCAATCAGAGACGTCACTGTGACACGCTATGATCATGGGTAGTGTAGTTCTTTTCCTTGATATCGTGAATAAGCCATGTTGTTCTTAAAACGAGGTTGATATCAGACGAACTTGTGTCTCCTACAGGAGCATAAACCATCGTTTCACACTCAGGTAGCTCGTGGTCAGTCTACCTGTGATGGTTATGACATCATGGCTAATAATCAAATCCGCTATGGAGAAAATGAAGGGGATTTTTTACTTCAGGAACCAAACTGTTTAGCCGTATAACGTTATACGCTCTACGAGTTAGGATGAACCGTACGTCTCCGTGGTAACCAGTCAAAGACACAACTTGAGCTACAGATTTACTAGTTTCAATGTAAGGTTCAGTGAGGATTTTACACCAGAACTTAAGACAGAACTGAACATGATCTAACATTCAGAAACGTCATCCTCACTGGAAATATTCCTCACAGTCCTCGGCTGGAAATGAAGTTCCAAAATGGAAAGAGCTCTGGGTAATGACTACCTACAAAAATAGCATCGTTGTCTATTTCCAAAGCTTTCCACTACTTAAGATAACCAACAGCAGCACAGGCCCAGGAGCCTCCTGATTGGACACACTTGATGATGGACTCTAATGATTCATGCCTCTCGAGGGTAGCAGGCCATCAGAGCCATTGCTTCCTGAGTCATAAAGGGAATAATATGTCAGGCATGTCAGCTACACCCCACAGCTTATCATTTAACACCAACTTCTGGGCCTTCTTAAAATAGCACAGGGAGGGGCATCTGAAGAATTCCCCCTCTCTGTCCCCACGACAGGCCTGGTTTTTTAAGGCTTTGGTTCAGCAGATGTTTGCTAATGGTCTGAGTCAGAGGGGATAAAAAAAACACAGCCAAGGACCCCATCTTAAAATATGCAAGTAAGTCCAAATATATCAAAGTACAAACTCCAAGGGCGGGCGGAAAAAAAGTGTAAAAATGTTTGATGAGTTCCACATAGAGAAGAAGCGTGTTAGCTTTGACTTCTCTAAGGCGTAAACATCTTTAATTAAAAGGAAAAACACACTCTTATATTCCATGTGTGGAGTCGATGCTGCTTCACTTGCGCTGTTGCAAGGCTTCTCCTCAAGTATAAATGCACTTCAGCACAAAACCTCCGCTCTAAAAATAGCACAGCAATAAATATATCCACACACACACACACACATAGAGAAACACGTGGCTGCAATTTTGAGTGTGGATCGGCAGACGAGATGCAGCTACGCTCACTTCAAAGGCTTGCTGGAAAATGCGGTAATAAATCCTTGGCACTTTATTTATCAGGTCCTCCCCTGAAACAAATCTTCCCGCTGCCATCACGCCGCTCTCTGTAGGAAACTGGCAGGCGTTTCAGTGATTTCATTCTCAAGAACGGCTTTAAATGAGCAAGCAGTTTGAGTTCTTGTTCAATTACTGAATGTCTGACACTACTGCTTGATCACAAAAAAAGTGCTGAAAGGATCACAGGTTTCTTATCTGTGTAAACAGAGGCCTTGATGATTCCCTTATGGAGTGTGTTTACATGAACTTAAGTATCCCGGTTTTGATCTGGTTTTTTAAGTATTCTGTGTTTCTGCATCATATCCTGATTTCAGAAACATGATAAGCCCTTATCTCGATTTTGCTAAACCCAGATTTTGCTACCTGGAGAACTCTGAAAGAAAACAGGATGCTGTGACATGTATACGCATTACCCCGTTTTCTGCTGCTCGCTACCTGTGCAGACGCAGCCGCAACGTATCAGCAAACAAACATGGCGGCGGTGACTAGATCGTCCTACTTGCTGTCGCTCTCTTCTTCCGTTGCTGAAAATAGGGTGGATACGCCATGTTTGCAACGCCATGTTAGCATCTAATAGTGCTAAGCCCGCAATAAGCCACAGTGGTCTCATTTTTCTCAGATTTCTAATTTGCTGCGGTTTGTGTTGTAGAAAATAAACACCACAGGTACACAGGTAAATAAGATGCAGTGATCAGAAAGCAGGATTCTAGGATTTATCATGTAGGGATCTGAATAACCAGGTTTCTCAGTGTGCATGTAAACACCAGATCCTGAATATGATCTACAATAACAAAAGACGACGTCGAGGCTTGGGGGAATCTAGCTACTCCCCCCACGGTGAAAACGAACTCCGCGTTGGCCGTAGTGAAGATGAACGGGCGACCTCAAGAAGAGAATATGTTTACAGACGATGTATCTGATTATAATTCTCATGACGTTTTTATCACAGCAGCACATACAGCAACAGTACGGCAGCTTTCAGTAGCTGCTCACGCTTCCTTGTGTAGCGGTCTTTGACGTCATCTCTGGTGTTTCCACGGTAAGTAAGTCCCACTATAAAGTTACAGATTTCTCTGGCTTTGATAACTGTTGGAAATATTTGAGATAATGTAAGTACTCAACAAAAATAGTTCTATAACATAGGTTTAGTCCATTTTTAATTAATTTAGATATCTTAATGTAAACATTGTCGTAAAATTCTACATATCGTACATTAGATTAAAACCAGGACACTCAGGTCCATGTTCATAGTTTAAATTCCTTTTTTGTGTCTTTAGAAACGTACAACCTTGAGCTATGTTCAAGCACTCTGACCAAAGGAAGCCTGAAGAACCAACATTTGAGCTTTTTTCGAGGGAAAGATTCACAAACTGGGTCAGTTGGTGTGAGTCTGCTGTGTTCAGTCAACTGACATCTTACACTAGATTTACGGCTGTTATCTCTCACTGCCACTCAATACCTCCAATGTGGAAAGATGCCAAGTGTGGCTTTAACCACAAGGCCACCCTATAACTGTAAGGACAGGAAGTGGCACCAAACCATTCATGCCTTGCAGTGTATGTCGGATGAGGTGACACATCCTGAATCGATTTTAAAGCTTCAGTTTTATAGTTTTGATACAAGATAATTGGCTTTGAGTATGCAGTCTGGGACCAGAAATGTATCCAACCAGTTGGGAGCAGCTGATTGGTCCCTGATCGGCCCCTATGCCCTCCTGCACACTGCACAGTAAACGACATGGACTTCTAAATCAGCTGCACAACTCAAAAATGGTTTCAAAAACGACCTGAGCTTACACGGTGTGTGCCTGGTCTTTCTTTTTGCAAGAAAGTAAATCTTTATTTTCCTAAATTAAAACTATTATGTAAGCTATTTTACATAACAGGATTAAAACAAACAGACAAAAGAGGACGACGTCTGACACAGAGGTGACCCTGAGGAGAACCACCATGTGCCATGTGTCTTCAGGGGTTTGAGCCAGGGGTCATTAGGGGGCGAAGGGAACAGATTGGGAGGGTAAAGGATGAGGATAATTGAGTGTGACCACCAGTGCCCTGATATTGAGTTAGAAACATTCACCTGATTAGGGACTTGGTGGGTGGTGGGGTCTCTCCTCCCCCCCTGAAGACCAATTTCCCCCGTTCCAGAGGCTGTAATTGCTGCTTAAATTAATTCCTTGTCTAAACACATCTGATGCCCATCTGAGGATGCAGCTCTCAGTGGCACTTAAAAACACCTGCTCCTCTTCCTCCTGCTGTGTGCATGTGATCTATCTGCGTTTGCTGTGATGAAAATGTATTCATAAAGTAAGAGAGAAAACTAGTGAAATTAAAGGGTATCGCTCTGCCTTCGACTGTCATTTCAGAGCCGCTAATTTCAGGCTCTTCGGGGGATTTTTCCTCTTGGCTGAGCTGTCCAATATGTCAAAGCTCTTACCGAGAGTGACTGACACTTAAGTGATTCATCACAATGACAATCTGCTGCGTTGGGAATTTACGCTCACCACGGGGATGATTTTTATGAGTTTGATGACTGTTAAAAAAAACACTACTCATGAACATGAAAGTCAGTTTAAATGAGTCTACTTATGAAGAGAAAAAGCTTTTACCCATCCCTTGATGTCATAAATGATGACAGCACATCATGAGAAGTGTTTTTAACAGGTTTCTTTTGTATGAATGAATGCAGCAAAGCAAATCCTTAACTAAATGCAGGGTTGGTAATTTTCCAAAAACTAGCATGATATTGAAAGTAGCATTCCCTCAGTGCTCCGTCTGCACCCACCCCCTCCCCTCTGTGCTCCCTCTAAAGCCACGCCCCTCACTTACATGCACAGGCGCCGTTGCTCCAGAAGCGGACCTCAGCTCATCGCTTGCATTGTGTAGAAACTACGTCGTCTCATGTCTCATTCAGCGGTAAGTAAACTCACAGTATAAACTCCATCATCGGTGACGCGCTTTGAGTGTGGGCTAGAGCACGCAAGAGGTAGAGAACGAGCAGGGAGACAGGGAGGCGTGATTGGTTCATCAGATTGGTACCTCGTGGCAGACATTGGTCGAAGTTTTTACAGGCTTACAACGGCTACAGATGACGGATTCTCTTTGTTCCTTTTTCAGAGCACATGAGTTATTAATTTCTGTCAGGACCTAAAGACAATTTCAACCAAAATCTTAAAACGTGTATTTGGAGAAAATTACCAGCTCTGCCTTTAAGGATCCTGTAAAATGTGCCTAAAAGGCCTATCCAGGCACACCATGAGGGAATCCAATACTAACCCTTCTTGAACTGATTGGACTACAAGCACAAATAAGGTCTGAAGCTAACATCCTGCAGCTTCAGAATGTGTTAAGAGGTCAAAAAGCTCCAGCAACACTTTTAGTACGAAGATCAACTTTTTCAACAAAGTAGACCGACGCGTTTCGGCTTGTGGCTTTCTTCAGGTTCATCAAGAAACACTTGAATTAATTGAAGCTTTTTTTTTTACTTCTTTAAAAATATTTCTTCATGTTTTTTTTATGTTTTTCAATATATTTGTTGAAATTTGTAATTTGAAGTCCTTTGTTTTTTTTGATTTGCGACATCTTTCTTGAAATGTACTGTACTGTGTCTTGCTGCTCTTCTTACTCTTTTTGTTCATTCAAAAAGATTCTTGAGAAAACTTTAAACCATCCCCTCGATTCCGACTTATTAACCAAATATGGTGTCATCCTTGCCTTTGTTGGACACACCCCTCACCTCCATGTCAGTACTCATTGGTCTAACCAACAAACCAGCCCACCTTTGCAGGTGCCTTATTGGCTGATATATATATGTGGATGTATTTGATTGATGAAGGCCACAAGCCGAAACGCGTTGGTCTAATTTGTGAATAAAGTTGATCTTCATACTACAAGCTTGTATTATCTGTTTTTGTTTGATTGTGAAGCACTTTGTGACGTCTGCTCTTGAAAGGTGCTATATAAATAAACTTTACTTACTTACTTACAAGTGCTGCTGGAGCTTTTTGACCTCTTCAAGCCTTTCACTCTCCATGCACCTTGATAGTAAGTGAAGCTGTGCCAGAAAATCCCGCTTCCGAATGTGTTGACATTTTAAAAAAAATCATTAAAACATGTGTACTACTGTTGAAATAAGGCTGGCATTCGTCACAGACAACAGTCTGTTTGGCGTTAGAAATGCTCCTACTGCTGCCGGGATGCGAGTTATTGATTGAAGCATCATATCCATGTGTTCAGAATTTCATTGGCTACAAGAAGTGTCAGTCATGGGCACGGTTGCATGCAGTTGGCTGGTTATATGCTGCATTCATGTGCTGCTCGGGTGGTCCAATTTTCTGAGTTGGGAAGTCGTTTTTCCGACTTCAGTGTGTTCACGTGATTTCAGTTCGGAAATTCGTAATGTCGTAACAACAGCACAAAACAGCGTTGATGCTACGACGAAGAAGTGTGAAGTTCTCTGTTACAAGTTATATTTGAGCAAAAAGTTGATGTGCAATACGAGAATTAATAAAAAGTATGTTCACATTAACAAAACATATTTTGCCCCCCAAGTGATGACGATTCTGACGTCAAGTCGGGCACCTAATTCTTTTCAGAGTTTCCGACTTGTTCCGACTTGAGCAGGAGTTCATGTGCATTTTACAACTCGGAAACTCGTTTTCCCGATGTGTCCGACACCACATGAATGCAGCAATAGATAAATCAGAGGACGGGAGGACACCTCCTTTCAACTCAGGCTCTCATTGGCTACTGTAGGCTGTAGGAACAGTGAATAGAAGGTCCTAATTGGCCAAATGAGGTGTCAATCTAAAGGACAAAGTAAGGTTGCCATTTTAATGTAATTCAAAGCATTCTTAAACATGAATGATTACAGAAATACAGTGGGAAGTCAGGATGGCGGTGGCAAATCTGAATCAATCTGTGGATCTTTATGGATGTAAAGTGTTTGGATTCAATCTTTTGCTGGATTTGGATCAAAATAGTGTCAAAAAGTCTATGAAGCAGTTTTTACACATTTTTGTTTTGTTCCGTTTCCTTTTTTCTGTCAGGTATTTTGTACAGCTTGAGGTCCAAACGGCACAATTTTTCATTGGATTAATAATAATATCAGACATTTTGGTCGCGATTTTTCATGAAGGAGTTGGCGGGGGGTCTTGAGTCTGGACAAGTTGAGAACTACTGGACTACACTGGACTGACAGTAAGTGAGTCACATTTTGATAAGATTAAACAAAGTACAGAACAATGAATGCACTGTCAACTGGAAGGAACCACCCTTGAGTTTAAGATTCCAGTCCTTGTGGTTTTTAGGAACATAACAGTCGTTCTCAATGGCCCAGAGGTTTGTCATTGATGGCAGGATAAGCTAAGCTTAGCGAGGTTTGTGGAGTCCACAGCCGATCACTTTCAGAGAAAATATATGCAACTGTTGTTTACCATCCATATTTTATTTCATCCTCTCTTTGAACCGCCTCCCTATGTGGAGGATGGCATGCCTGAAAACGCTGACAAACACACACACACGCAAACACAACCAAGTACACAAACAATTTAACATGCAGATTAATGATATGTGATGAAACAAGTGTCTTTGTTAGCCTTTGTTTGAAGAGATGAAACAGTTCATTCAAACTTTTAGGCAATGATTCATGACACTTATCGCCTCCACAAGGCTCATATTACTGCATGTCGCTATCTGTAAATCTCAGTTACTAAGCACATTCTTTCCTGGAAGCTCCTGAGCTCTCGTAGGTTCCTCGGGATCCCCGGTTTGTCCCTCTCCTTCTTCCTGCACATTACCCCATCACCCCTTATCCCATGTTCAAGCCCGGCGCAGTTTCGGTAGATGGCTGTTCGTCATGAGCCGTCAAGATTTCTGCCTCTTAAAAGGAAGTTATTTATTGCCACTGTAACTTTTGCTAAATGTTGCTAAGTGCTCATGGTGGATTAACACTGGGTCTTTGTAATATAGCAAAGAGTAAGGTCTGTTACCTGCTTCTTGTAAAGTGTCTCGAGATAACACTTGTTGTGAATTGGCGCTTTACAAATAAAGATTGATGATTGATGACAGACAAAACACTGTAGAATTACGTTAATGGAAAAAACTTCAACCATCTACTTTAAATACCTTCACATTATAACATTGCATAACATACTGAGGATTCAGCCCAATTCTTTAAGAGTGACTGTACAATAAGCTTAAGTTCTTATAATATAAGCAGCCAATAGTGAGAGGGTGAAGGTTCAGAGGCGATAAGCTACCAGCTTATACTTCTAAATGATGAGGCCAGTCTGAATGATCCAAGAGACATGGAAGAACTGACTGTGAACATGCTAAAAGCATTGCACAAAGCTGTGATAGAGCAGTCAGTATATCAATTAGATCTTACATACCCTGTGTTGTACTTCTTAAGCTATATTTGAAAAAGCAAAAGAATTCAAATAGGGCAAATCCTTTGGAGCACAGAAGACATCCAAATTGTAATTATGTGTCTCAGGTTGTATCGCAACAAGTGACAGACTTCAAAAACTCCATTACACGGTTGAGTCTGCCGTTAGAAAATGGGCCGATAGAAACGTCCCTTCCTGTTCGGCTCTAAAAATACTCTTAATACTGTGAAGAGCCCTAAAACGGCTTTTCAACTGACGTTTACCTGAGCTAATTCAGCTGTGTAAATTATTGAAATCAAAGCATATTTCCGCGAGGGAAAAAGCTTCTGAATGTATTGAAATATAAATCATACAAAGCACCTCAGCCACAATGGGAAGTGGAGTGAAGTGAAGTGATGCTCCCTTGAGGAGAGATAACAGAGAAAGTCAAGTCTTGCATTTGCTAACCAAAAAAAAAAAAACTGTCAGGAAATGTAATTACTGCAATGATGAGCTGAACAAAGTGATTAAAAGGAGGCTGGAGGTGTAGAAAGAGGGAGGCAGGAGTACCTTTGATGTTGGTGAGTGCCGTCACACTGCAAGTAGACTGAGGACAGGCGTAGATCTGTTAGAGTCGACTCTTTTGCTCAGTCCGCCTAGGGAGACCTGTGGATTAAAAAAGAACAGAGAAATGGAAAATAAGTATCTAACCAACCTGCTGACAGTGCATCACTAATACAGGCCTCTTTTATGCAGGAGAACGATTACAGTTGATTTAAAACTGGGATGTGATTGGGCTCTACTCTCATCTACAACACACCAAAGCGGTTCATCCTGTGCTGCACATCGCCTGGGGTGTTCCACAAGGCTCAATTTCAGGACAACTACTGTTTTCTGTTCAGTTGCCTTCATATGAGGAGATTTTATAAAAGATATGGTTTCTCACTGCTGCTGGGATACGAATTATTGATTTAAGCATCTTGTCCACGTGTTCAGAATTTCATTAGCAATAAGAAGCTTCAGTCTTCGGCCGGGGAGAAAGTAGTTTATAATTCTTGCCAGTACTACTACCACAACCTTCACATTGGTAGACTCTCCTTGGCTTCAGGCATCCTTAACACAACATTTTCAATATTTAAGTACCTATATGGAGAAGAAGGAAATCAGACAAAATTGACACTCTGTATAGAAACAATTTGTTTTAATGGTTAAGCTGCAACCTTTAACAGGCATTTGTGAAAATTGACAAAGCTTTCAAAATCCTCTTAGCTTGTTTTCTTTCACTCAAAGCTGCTTCATTTAAAATCTGAACAGCTGTTTTCTGTCTTTGACTTTTCAGAACATTGGACACTAAAAGAACTGATTTTTATCATCCGTCCTGTCCCGTTGCAAATGACGTGAATAAAGTCCGTGGTCAAGTGTGGAGAAATCGAACATCCCTCAACTCAATTAAAACAGTTGAGTTGTTTTTATGCAGATGACATCCTGTTGTTTTAGACAAAACAATAGTGACTCTAGTAGTGTTCTGGATCAAAAGGCACTGCGCTCTTGTAACGACTGGCAGCAGAGGTCTTCATACCTCTTTAGATGTTTTTTCATACATCCTGATCGTGTGGGTTAGTGTTGTACCTCAAGACGGCTCGACCCGTTTTGTGTGGAATTCATGAAGTTTGAACAAAGCACAGCAACGACTTCACTGGTTTAGTGTGTGCTGTAGCTGGTGAAGCTTTTTTACCTTTGGCTTTTTCTCCTGGTTTGGTGGTCTCTCAATATGTTAACATTTTTTGGAAATAAAATTTCCACCTTCTTAGACAATAAAGATTTATTCTATCATATTCTAAATTGAAGTTCTTCAATAATTCAGGTCGTCAAACTACGGAATCCTAATGATGGCCTGATGACAGATGATGGTTTTAAATATTGGTTTTAACGATGGTTCCAATGACGAGCTTATATGTTCACAGCGTCCGGTTGTCACTTGATTTACTTTGTTTTTTATGTATTTAATGTTTAACGTTGTTTTTAATATCTCAGTCTATGTGCCTGCATGTGTTTTCTATGTTCCTTGTTTTTACCTGGCTGCAAGGCAAATTTCCACTCTGGGACAATAAGGTCAAAGTTCAAGCATTTTCCTTTTAGCTGACCCCAAAGTACCTTAAAAGTCTGTAAAAAACGTAAAACTATTGGTTGGAAATCTGGGAGACCCCAATATGCTGAAGTCAATAACAATGTCCAGTCCCTCTTCCATCACTCAAAAAAAACACATCCAGGGGCGCCGGTGGCCTGGTGATTGGTTTGCGCCCAACGTAAAAAGCCTGTTGTCCTCAAGGCAGCATGGGGTTCAAATTCCCCACTCTCTCTCTCTCTCCCTAAATTTCAGACTCTATCCACTGTCCTGTCTCTCAAATAAAAGCATAAAAAGCCCCCTAAATAAATCTTTAAAAAAAACACATCCAAATCGAGCTTCTTCTTCTCCTTGTTTAATCTACGGATCTCGAGCAGTCACCCGTGCTTTTATCTAAATCCAAATTGGAAAACCTTTCACATACCTAGACTTATTTATGTGAAAGCCTTTTTAGAAAGTTCTCTTTAGTTTAGTTGTTTTTTAATTCAAGGGAGGGTGAGCATTTCAACCTGATGTTATTCTTTCCTATCTTTTTCTGAATTGTATCCTCATGTGACTCTGAATATATCTCTGCTCTTTTATCACAGTAATATTGCACATCTTATTATTTTAGTCATTTCCTCTTTATTGTTTGTCCCTGTCTTATTGCTTTTCTTCCTATCTTTAATGGTTTTCTTTCATTTCTTTCAAAAGCCTCCTGTGGACAGGTTTTGAGAGCTAGCATGTATGCTACATGTATGCTACAACACTTAAACAATGCATCTGGTTCGTCCAATGTAACTGTGATGTCCATGTCAAATAAAGTCTATCTATCTATATTCATGTGGTTTTCATTGTAGATTGACGTCCAGTTACAAAAAAATGAGTCACCCTTTCTCCAGAAACTATTCTTGTCCAAGGAAACCGGGGTTAAAAGTGATGCATGTATACAAAAGTATGTTTACTGCTGCTACAGTAACCAGAATGATTTCAGATGGGGAACTTCTCCTCTAATCAATGCCTCACTAAATATGTGAAGCGGGAGGTTGTCTAATATCTGATTTTTAATAATGAGGCAACACTTCCTCGATACTTTCAACAAACCAATATGTCAGCCATGACCTTAGTATTCACTCTGCACCCCCTCAACAATACAGACATCTCAGGCTCACAGAAAGCCCGAGACCAGTGTCCAATACTGTGGCGCAAATTGGATTTGATGCTTCATGCCATGGGATGAATCACAACGCCGTACACTCCAACCTGCTCAGAGGCGCTGCTGCCTTTGATGAGAGTGAAAACAAAAAACCACTGGATTGACTTCACCCTTGAACAACGTTGTTCATGATGAAATCAAACGCGCCCTTACACAGGCGTCCCTCGCAAACCAATTTGAATTTCAAGAAATGGGTTTAAAAGGATGTAATATTCCTTAAAAGTTGCGTCATACAAGCAACACTTTGCTTTAGTCGAATATTTCTGTTAAAACAAAAACACACAACTTAATTCCCAAAATGAGTTCGTTATCAGTTCAGTTAAGATTATTGGCTGTAATGCTCGGATGCATTTAAGATTCAGACTTAAGGCCTAAAAATGAAGTCCTACTTTTTATTTATAGATTTTTTTTACTAAGCAAAAAACCAAGACAACCTCTATGTCAAAACCTCAAGCGTCAGATATTGCCAGCTGACCTTCCATGACTTGAAACTGCATAAATTCTCGCTGAAAATCAGAAATATGAACTCCCACTTAAGCTTTAATGTACAGGCTGCTCTCCACATGATAAGTATCTCCAGATGCAGCTCTGACTGCAGGCCAAATATGCATCAGTGAGCAGTGAAGCCATTCAAGGTTTCATTAACTATGATCAGAAGACACCCACAGTGAGTTTGAGAAAAAAAAAAATCGATACAAAGTCAACTTTCCTCTCCTCCGGTTTTTATTCCGCTGGCTCTGGGATTAGACTATCTCTGCTTCTCCGGGGATTCCTGGGTGCATTCACTTCAAGGACAGATAGGCTCTGAGCACCTTGGATTTCTGGTACCAACATCAAAGGTGAAGCTTAAGCCCAGGCTGCATTAGTTATGGTCTCCTTTCTCTCTGTCTCTCTTTCTCTGGTTTTAGACGAGTCCTTACATCCCTTCTGAATGGAAATTACCTCGACACACAGCCACAGCTCAAAGTACTCCTTTTATTCATGCACATTTTATTCCATTTTACATGATGCAATGTTCTAGTAAGTGAAGTCTCCTTTGGTTTGGCAGCTTTGAAAGTGTGCATGATTGTCAGGGATGAACATTTGAATGGATGATGATCGTCTCACCAACAGATGATGGCACTTAACCTCCCGGCTCATCCTCTAGAGCTGATCAGAGGTCAATACTGGCTAATTATGATTATTCTGGCAACTGAGATGTCCTGTCTCTAAAGCGTGTTAGTAAATGGCCAATCTTAACAATGACTCGTTTCTCCAGTATTGCACTACGTTCAAACGGAAAAAAGCGACTTTGCTCATGTGACTCTGACGGATCTCAAGCAGTTGCATGCTTTTATCGACTGTACAGTATATCCAATTTAGAATACCTTACATATATTCATGTTAAAGCCTTGATCCTTCACTGCTACTGAGGGTGAAGGCTAAACCAGGCCTAACCCTAATAACATCTGCAAACTGCTGCCTACTACTTTTGTGTCAATCTTCAAGTTTATTTTTTGTCAATATTTCTTGCAGTGGGCATATTCATGTAGTTTCGTTTGTGGATACAAGCTGTGTTGATGTCCAATTACCAAAAAGCTGTCAGCATTTTTCCAGACATTACCAAGGAAACCCAGGTGAGTGTTAACCACCAATCCCCGCATACTCCATGGGCGGCGTGGTCCGTCAGCACCACGGTTTTGCTACGTCGGACTGCATGCGCCGTGCCCCACTGGATCCGTTTCTGGAACGTGAGTGAGATCACGTTCCAGAAAGATCACGCGGGAATAAAAAGAAAAACGTGCAAACAACATATTGCTTTGTCTTTCTGAGGATGATTTGTTCGTTTGGTGCCTGTTTTGACGTCATGTTGATAAAGTGATGAATAATACGATTGTGAGTCTGTATATTCTGTTTTATTTTGAAATTGACCGGACGCTCTGTGTGTTTCCTTGTCTGACTTCCTGTCCGGGTTGTCATATTCTGTCCAGCCTGACGTGTGCCTGCAGCGTACTCCGTTGAAAAATAGACTCGCAGCATATTTGAAATGGAGTAGAGCGTAGTGGCTGACTGGCACGCTCTGGAGACGCACCATGGCGCCCGCTGTGGAAACAGAATGATGGACTAGAGTGGCAGCGAACCATGGTGTAAAATTGTGGGTAAGAAGTAAATGCTGATAAGAAGACATTTTTTCAGAGCGGCTTCCTTGTTCTACAAAGCATTTGGACGGGTAAATATAGACAAAAACATCAGGGTCCATTCCCTTAAGCAAAGAGAATTTAATACCTGCAATACCCAGAGTCAATCGAATACATTTACACAGCTCACAGTCGGACACATTTCTCCACTATTGGATCTGTCGATGTGTTGACAGTCTTCACCACTGTCCCCCCAGGAGCCCCCGCTGTCATTTGACAGTAATAACTTGCAGAACCCTCATACAATATTAGTGCTTCATTTCAGCACTTGATTCCTCACCTGCTGTGAATTATGCAGACAATTGCATATTCCATCACGGCTTGTAGCCCTTCAACCCACATCATTCTGAGAGCGGCCCCGTCTCATTCTGTGATTAATAATGAATGCAGAGTCAGGGTTAGCTGTCTGACTGACTGACTGACTGACTGACTGAAGGGCTGACTGTCACAGATGAAGGTCTTTCTTTAGCTGTCAGTGGTCCCGCACACTCACAAAGAAGAATGGCTCTGCCGTCACGTGTATTCAGGTGACGTGTGAATGCAACCTGACTCATTGTGCAAATGAAATGATAATGTCATAATTAAAATGTAAGAAGAAGCATTAATTATGAATGTCTGCTGTGCACGTGGCTTCATCTCCAACAAGTCCTCCAACCAGAATGACATAACAGGTTGTTTGCTAAAGATTTTCAAAGGGAGAGTAGCAGCGTTTTCTGATCCCCTCTCTATTGTCAGGATGTAACCAGTCTTCAGTGCCTCCCAAAACACAGAAACACTTCTTACAAAACATGACTTAAATGATTCAAATGAGCATTTGATGGTCTGCATCCTCCACAAAGATGGTTCAGTGATGATCTGTTTTATGTCAGGGGAAGAACAGGGCCATGGGTAAAGGAATAGTTTTAGATTCAAGGGAAAAAGTTCACCTCATAGGCAAGAGTTCAGAAGATCTGTATCCATAACATTTCCTGTGCGCTGTGGGATAGATACGCTTAGCTCAGCATTAAGTCTAATAACATGTTATTTCCAAAGTTTGAAATGTTCACAGACAAATACAGGGTGAAAAACATATCTGAGTTTAGTCCTCATCGCAGCGATCATGTGTTTGAATCCGACCTCAGCCCTTTGCTACATGTCCTCCCCCACGCTCTCCTCCCAGCACTTACTGAATTTAGCTCAGCTGTATGGATTTAAGGATGAAAGACATCGAGAGAATGAAGACACCTAGAGAATTCAAATTGTACTTATTTGCTGCTCTGCAAATCATTATTAAAGTCACATCTGCACTCCTGGAAATTTCAGGACGACTCCCCTCTGGTTG
The DNA here is from genome assembly GCA_020745685.1 of Tautogolabrus adspersus. Lineage (NCBI taxonomy): Eukaryota > Metazoa > Chordata > Actinopteri > Labriformes > Labridae > Tautogolabrus > Tautogolabrus adspersus. The sequence goes on along the minus strand of CM036534.1, from coordinate 2,036,624 downwards.
TTCACACATGCACCTCACAGCAGCAGAATATCTCTGTTGGGAGGGTGCAAAGCAACAATAAGCTGTATGATGCTATAAAGACAATATTTGCCTTCATATCAATGCTACGTGGAGTTTGACAGAATCGCAAAATCGAGATAAACTTTATTTGTCCTACAAGGTCAGAAACATGTCCGGGGCTCTTCACCCAGGCTGCAGCCATAAAAAGACAACATTCAACATCATTCACATCAAACATTGAACATTATTAAATAATGCCCAGAAAATATGAGAATAAAAGAGATGAGAAGAATATACTGGAGAAGAGAAAATATGCAGCAGTTTCATTATGTGCACAGTGATCATAGCGCTTGCGTGCATACATGTACAGTCTGTGGTCGTGCACCCATCACGGGGAATAAACGTCACCACCCCCTCCCACTCACTCCAGGTGAATTCTCCTGATTATATCCTGCTGCGTCCCCACAGGAGAAACCTCAAAGTCTGAGTTTAACATTTCTTCTGTTTGCGTTCACACATGCAGCTCACCCCGAAAACTTCCGGAGTTTTGTGCGAGTGTGAAACCACTAAACAAAAAAAAACACCAGAGTTTGGGAGTGATGCATAGATGTGCTCTAAAATAACATCAAAAAGGGGTTAAGGCATCTTTTTGACTAGTATGCATATTAGCCTCCTTAAACCTGATTCATGCTTCTTGCGGACGGCGCGGTCAGCGCGGCGATATGACGCAATCGCGGCCGCCGCGACGGCGCGAGGAGGGTCCGCGGAGGGTCTGAGCGCCCAGCCGCGCACCTCCAAGATTTTGTAACAACGCGGACGGGTGCGCGCCGACCGCGCAGCAATGATTGGCTGCAGGGCCCGGAAGTACTTTATGCCGCTTGAGCGCCGAGCGCTCCGACCGCAATCAGTATGAAACGACTCGACGTTCGCAGGGACCGTGCGCGCCGTCCGCACCGCGCCGACCGCGCCGACCGCAAGAAGCATGAATCAGGTTTTAGTCGTCATCCCCCACTGTCATCCCCCACGTCAACAAACGTCAACATTTGTCCACTTCATGGCAGACACAGAAGAAGTATTGTTATGCCTCAGTTTTACATCTGACTCATTCCTCCATTCTCTCTCTTACTCTCCTTTGTTCTTCTCTCCTTTTCTTCCTCCAGTATCTCATAAAAAAGAAAACCTTTCAACTTAATGCACCTGGTTTGGAGGACTCTGTGATCTGACAGGATCCTCTGAAACTGTATTTCCAGGAATTGTATCAAGAGACACATTGTCCTGCACATACTCACTGTGTGTCCTGATGTGCGCACAGACAGCAGCAGATAATTGTGTGTGTTTTAAAAGAAATGTACAATCCATCATCATAAGTCCAGAAAAAAGGGCAGGGCTTTTGAACTAATCCTAGAGGGCTGACCTTGGTAATGGACTTGAGCTTGTTTATTTCTTTTCTCATCTTCTGATACCTTCACATTCACACACTGATGGTAGAGGCTGCTATTTAAAGAGTTCTTCAGAAGTAGCTAATCCCATTCATACACATTAATACCCCGCCGACAAAGCAGCAGGAGCAACCTTTTGCTCAAGGACACATGGGACATGTGGCTGCAGGAGCTGGGGATCTAACCCCCGACCTTCCGATTATGAGATGACCGACTCTACCAACTGAGCCACAGCCGCCCCATGGCTGACTTCTTTCATTTCAGTCAGGGAGAAAATAATCTAACCAATCAGAAGGTTTACTTCCATCTCAACATGTAAATAAAGAACTAAAAAAAGGAGAAAGAATGATTTCCTGCCAAATTAAAGCGACAAATCTCCCTGAGAAGTCTGAAGTTGGAGGAGTAGGAGGAGGAAGAGGAGGAATAGGAGAAGGGCAACGAGGACGAGGAGGAGGAGGAAGAATTGATTAGCTCCTTTGTTTGTTGGTGCACAGTTTTAGGTTTTCTTGTTACTGTCAGCACGGCACTTTGAAAGTTGAATCTGTTTGAGATTCATTACACGCAGATTATGGTCAGTTATAGGATCCACCTTCCACAGCTTTGGTACCATTACCAACCAACAAAAAAAAAACATCTTGCTTCATACATCGGTGTCGGAGCTCCCCACTCCTCCATGCATTCCCAAGAAAATAGTCAAACAAAAGACCCCACCTCAGATCAGAAAATGTCACAAGCTGGTTTATTCAGCCGTTAGTTAAACTAACCACAAAGGATCTAACAGGCCTGCAGAAACCTATGAGCTTGTTTAATGGCTCACCTGAGGCTACCAGTCTGGATGTAGATAGCTTTATTGAAACGCTACTGGAAGAAATTTAAAGAAGTGGTGGAAAATGGACAATTACATCACTGAAGGTCGGCCATCTTATTCCCTTTGACTTGTAACAGAGAACGATGTGAAGCTAACAGCAGATTGGAGGGTCAGTTGTGACATCCTGATTAAAGCATGAAGACTTGTCAAACAACATCTCAGCTCAAACTAAAACCATAACTGCCTGAAGCGTTTCAGATTAGCCTGCTAACTTTCAATCATCCTATAATACAATTTTCATGCATGAACAGGCAAAAACAGAGACTAAGATTTCTGATAATTACATACTTTTCAATCATGCATGTTTTAAAATCCAATAAACATTTCTTTATTTCACTGGTTGAAAAGTTCAGAAGCTTTAATAAACGACTTCTTAGACAAGGTGCAAAGGAAAGAAATGCTTCAAAATCATTCATCAAAAATGGCGAGCAAATGCCCGCAAACTGTCTACATTGCATTTTAAAGGTGAAGTCAGTAGTACTTTATGTTGCAGCTTGTAAACACAACATTCAAACTGGGCTCATCGCCCCCAGAAGCACACGCCAACTGCAGGACGTAGTGTGTACGTTTACTGCTTGTACCTACACTGCAAGCTACCGCACACTAGCACAAGCTAACCGCCGGTGTTTGTCACCTGCCTGTCCAACAGGAAGCAGAACAACTCCACGTCCACGGGTAAAAGCCAACACAAGGTTCACCCTCGTTTTGGAACGCGCTTTATCTTCTTGGCGTTTCGCCTCACTATGATTACATTTATTTTCTTTGCTGCTACATCTGCATCCATCATATTCGCCGGTTTGAATGGCGTCCAGTCGTTGAATTGTATCCACTGTCATTGGCTGGGGGAAACACACCAGCTCCCCACCACGAAACATCGTTTGTGAAATTCCCACTTTTTGTTTTGAATGTATAATCATTCTTCCTTATAATCTTCCTCATATTTCTCTGTTTAATTTTGTAATGAAAAGTGCTGTATAAATAAAGTTTATTATTATTATAAAGTGAGTTTGACTAATTGTACTCGATGTTGGCCAAGTTTTCATCCGGTCTGAGTTCACTCTGAAAAATCCGTTGAATAAAGCGATACCCTGACGTATTAAGAGCTGCCTGTCTGCCTGTCTGCCTCTCGTGTCAGCAGGTGCTGATGTCCTGGTCAGAGTCACTCAGTCAGTCAGTCAGTCAATCCCATTACGCTTACAGGCGCATAGGGCAGAAACAAAGTCCCTGGTCGGAGCGGAGAGGTTAATAATACATCGAGCACGGTGAGAAATCTGTTAGCACCTGAATCGTCTCAGTTTGCTGCTCGAGTCCACTCATCTCGGCTCAGACACAGAGTTTTAACTCTGTCAGCTCAGGGACAAAATCTCTGAATTGGATGTGCTGGGTGAGTGTGACCCTGGAGCAATGTCTCTACTGTAAAGTAACATTGATGTGATATCACTGGAGGTAGAAGAGACAATGATAGTAGTGACAGTATTACTTTAAGAGTCTCTCCATTCTCGATAGTTTATGTCTCCAATTGATGACTTAAAAAAAAACACAGTTCCCACAAAAAGAAGGTGCTAGAAGTTTCACCTTTGTGACACATTTTCTTCCAAATGATTCATAGCAGCAACCCAAAACAAAACCTGTCACGGTGTGAAGAATGGGAACGTAACAAAGAGCACTTGCACAGTTTGACATATCGGACAATCACAGCAGGATTGAATGATACGAATCAGCTGATTGATGAAAGCGCAGTGAAGAGATAGGCACTCGAGTTTGAGACTCAAGACTCGAATCGCTCATAAGTCGCACACAAAATTGACTTGACTTGGACTTGCCCCTTAAAGGTCACATATCCTCCTCTTCAACCAGTTTAAAGAAGTCTCAGAGCTCCTCTAAACATGTGTGTGAAGTGTCTTGTTCTAAATCCACTCTGATCCTGTATTTGATCATGCCTATAAACCCCTCTATTTCAGCCCTGCTCAGAACAGGCTGTTTCTGTGTCTGTAGCTTTAAATGTAAATGAGCTGTGTCTGACCACGCCCCTCTCTGGAAGGGCTTGGGTGTCTCGGGCTTTCTCGCTCCATGCCCTATTGTTTACGGTGAGAAGGCAGACTCAGAGGACAGAACAAACACCTAGCTGTGGGAGTGTCACCCACCTGGGGGAGGGGTTACTGCCCTTTGTGATGTCATGAAGGGAAAATCTCCAAACGGCCTGTTTGAGCACACATTTTCTGAAAAGTGGAGCAGGTAAAAGACGGAGAGGATGGACTTTTCTCCTTATTGGGGGGTTTGTAGACAGACTAGGGACACATGTTAGTGTTGAAGTGGATTTTACAAAATATGTGACCTTTATAGACTTCAGACTCGGCCTGGACTCGCCGTTTGGGACTCATGCCCAATCTTTTTATATTGTATTTCTGGCACGGTATCATTACGAGCTGATTGTCATTACCTCTCCTCATATGGAGCCCCCCACGTCATAGACCACACTCTACAGATAACACTCATCACCTGGAGCTGCATTATGGCAAACCTAAAAATGGAAGCAGTATTTCCTGTTACCCAGAGTAACCTTTGTCTATATCCATTGTAGTCACCCCCTCTAGTCCTGTATGCATAGGCTGCCCTTAATGACTTGTGCCCATCTCTGGCTCAGAGTAAAGTCAGCTAGTGTGTCTGTGTGAGTGTGTGCGGGTAAACTCAAGGGCTGTGGATTAAGAATTCAACCCCAGCATCGTCTGAAACATACGGAGGATCCGTCTTCCTGATGGAACAACAGAACCTGGCAAGGAGGAGTTCTTTTTACGTGCCGCTGCTTTGAATAAAAGATCCGTACTGGGATTTGCGCATGACGGGAAGCCCCAACCCTGCACTCGTCAATTATGTAACGTGTAGCATCCCAGTCTGGTGCAACACGAAGACAGCAGAAGACTTTATCTTGGGTATCAGGGAGTGAGGAGAGGGAGAGAGGGACGGTTTAGACTGGAAGAGAAGGAGGCGTGTGTGTGTGTGTGTGTGTGTGTGTGTGTGTGTGTGTGTGTGTGTGTGTGTGTGTGTGTGTGTGTGTGTGTGTGTGCGTGTGTGTGTGTGTGTGTGTCGTGGATGTCAAGGCCGTGAAGAGATCAAACATTGTTCTGGGATGTCAACAGCTACCTCTGTTTGCGGCAGAATCGAGGAGAAGAACCGTCACACTGAGCAAATAAGACTGTTGTTACTAAATATATAGAAGAGACGTGGTTCAACTGTGAACTGTATTCATCATAACGCAAACAAAAATGGATTACACTGTCAGAGAAGCATTCATTTATGGACGTTCCCCTTAATACCCTCTGACTGATAGCACTGAAAATCATATATACAGAGGCTTGAAGCCATTAGCATTTATGTCCGTCTAAAATGTCTGCCTGAAGAGCTTCTGAAATAGAAAAAAGCTGGAAATTGACTTCATTATATCCCTTCTAGCAACGGTGAATTAAAGGTGACGTGATGCTTCCCACCCTGCCTCTGTTTCCCTGTGTTTCGGCTATGAGCCACAGTTCATTACACAACAATAAACACTTTGTTTATGCCGATTAGCGTGTAATCAAGAAGGACATATTGTTAGCAGTGGCAAGCGGGTAGAAACTCCAGGGGAGAACAACGGATTAATTGTGGACAATCCTAAATCTAATTGCGGTTAATTGGGGAAAAAAACACAACAACCACACATCCATTCATGCGAAGTGAAGCTTGAAACTTTGTGTGTGTGTGTAAGTGGACTTTTAGCATGAAGGTCACCAAGCTGGCAGCGACATCGCTCGTCACGAAGTCAGCCACGATAATTAACTCCTGTCCCACTAAAAAGGAAAGTAGTAATTACATCTGAAAATATAAAATCCACATCTTATAAACTTCAAAAAGGTCTGGACTCAGAACGCAATCACTAATCAGCTGAAGCCTCTAACATTGAATGAGTGACGGTTGGCTCCAGAAACAGCCACACTTTTCCCCCGAGGCAGAGAGGGAATTCATCCAAATGTAATTGGCCGGCACCACATTTCTGGTAAAATAAAGCAGCTATTTTTAGAAACACAAGAATGAGGCCCAGCTTCCTGAACGGGGCGCGGAGAGGCGGCTCAACTGGAGTGAAACTGGCCACTGGAGAGAAGAACGGAAGAATATTCCAAACTAACGGCTCCAACGTCTCACAAAGGGGCCATGGTCTCCTTTTTTAGTCACGTGTGATTGCACAGCTAACCCGTAGATACTTTTCATTCATGCAGAAAGAAAGAAGAATGCTCATGAGAGATCCTACAATCACATCGTTTGTAAGTCAAGTTCTCAACCTTTTTTACATGTCTGCAATAAAACAATATTGTCCAAGAAACCGTATAAAGGAAATTGGATGATACAACATTTTGTAACTTTCATATCATTTTCATATCGTTGCAACTTAAATGATGACGTCCTGTGTGGTGACCTGGAGGAAGACTTGGTGTAGATTATTGTGGACAGAGGAAGAAAGGCTGGGAGGACGACAGACACACAGACACTCTGCACATTTCTTGGTTTGGCATTGGCTATGTCCCACAGAAGCCTGTTTTAATACATTTTAATGTTCAATATATTTTTTTATTGATCAATAAATACAAAGTTCAGGCGATCCCATTTAAATCCCATGAGGCCCCACTTGGGGTCTGGCCCCCGAGGTTGGAAAAGCCTGGACTAAACTGTGCGAACAACTCTGTAAAAACAACACGTGGTGGTTTCACAGTACATGCTCGACTAGTCTCCTTTGTTTGGTCAGAGCAGACTAAATGTGCTTTTTGTTGAGCTAAGCTAACTTGGTGCAGGACCATATTTACTCTCATTCTTTAGAACCATCTTCACATTTAAAGGAGCGATATGAAAGAAATGATAAAGTGAGCTTACTCTATGATCAGACATTAAGGAAACATGCTATGTTGAAGTGCTGGCTTCTCTGACAACAATGCAGCAGCCAGTATGTCCTCCTTCTAACTTTAGATTCTGGTCCTGAATGGTCTGGATTTGTTTGGACCAGAGAAGGTAGGCGGTTTTAAGGCACCCCCACACGGCCGTTTTGGACGCCCCTCGGTTTGCCAGATATGAGAGCAGTTATCAGGTCAAACCAACAGGTGTTGCAGCGATGGAAGCGGGCAAGAGAACTGGTTCAGATAGAAGTGATTGTACCCGACCTAAAAAGCCTCTGCATGTTTCTAATAAGCTCCACGAGCAGAAACGTGCTCAAACTAGGATCAATATTGGAGATGCTTTTGAAAAATGGAGAGAGGTTAGAACGCAGAAAGGTTTACAGACCGATGCAGAGCTGGATAAACACTGAAGCTTCAGTGTCCACCACATGGTGACCTGCGTGAGCATCCACTCTAGAGAGGAGGGGGCGGGGGGGAGACAGCTCTCTACAATGTTTAGAATTTGGACTGCAGTACCCGTTTTAAACACTAGGTGTCAGAGTTACATATTGCTCCTTTAACTCAGCAACAATGGATTCAACGTGTTTCCCACAATCTTTCACAAAACATTGAATTTTTATGAGCCTTGAAGGCCACCACACACTACTGTCACACAACTGTGTTGACTTAATAAATAATCCCAAACATTTCTGGCTACAAATGGAGCTCTTCTTTTTGAGAAATGCTTCATAAAGTATTCATGTGGACCCTGAACACTTCAGCCTCTGCTTTTGTCACCAGTTTCACCGTGTCCCTCGTTCTCCTTCTACGATCTCTAGTTTGGAGAGATGGAAGGATAGATGAAAACGGGGAAGAAGGGTTAAGATTCCCATTTACATTGTATTGATATTCTTTCCCTTTCTGTGCAGGCTGGGGTGGTGACAGGAAGCAGGGAAGGTGGATGAGAAGAAGTGGGGCTGATGTAGGAGGAACATATACTGTCTCTGAGCCATCACTCTAAAAGACAGCGAGCCTCAATCCATCACTCCTCTCCGAGCCTGCTCTCTCTGCTCTGCTCATTCACTTTTAATGAAAAAGTCTCAGACCAAAAGCCCTGCATCTATACTCTCTTTTTACCTGCCCAGGGTTTAGAGTCAAACCTCAAATGTATGTGACCTCGCTGCAGCTGAATCTAAAAGTCACTCCTGTCAAATGAAGGCGATGAAGGTTCTGATTCTGAGTCTTTGTATTGCTGATTTTGTCTTTTTTTCCTGAGAAAGCATCAAAAACCTTAAATAAATTACACAAAATAAAAACATCAATGATATGTTGTTTCTCTTCTGAGGTAAAATCAGCCATTTAGCCTTACCTCCATCCAGTCCAGATATAAATCCCACAGTCTCTGCCAGCTTGGCACTGAGATGCACCTCACTGTTGCCCAGAGTTTTACAGCTGTAATTTAACATCTAATGTCAGGGCTTTGCACACAGAGAGACAACTAAATCCTTGTTTACCCAAATGAATCATTAGCTATCCTGAGTGTGAGGTGGGGGGGGGTGGCTCTCTGTACCGATGAAGAGCTACTACCGGCTGTTGATGGTGTTTACCAGAGGCAGAGGGATGAATCTCAAAAAATGCCCTTTGTACAGATTTGCATCCCTCCTTTGTTTTGCTCTCTGGCTGGTGTTTGTAGTCGAACGGGAACAAGCCGCTGCTGCGCGATAGGCATCATGTCACAAACAGGCAACCGTCCGGCACTGACAAACAGCTGACCATTAAAGAGAGGAGAGATGGAGAAGAACGGAGAAGTCAATAAGAGTGAGAGAGAGGCAGGGAGGTGTAAAATCTGCCACCAGCTCTCGCTGACATTGATGGGAAAGACCTGAGGTTACCTCCAGAGAAAAACAACTTCAGCATCAGAGCATGACAGAAATTCTTCCTAAATTTAACAGTCGTCACCAAAAAAACACATCAACAAATGTCATGAAAACAAGATATTGAGTTTCAAGGAATTTTTCGGTTTGGATCTGACTGTACGCCAGCTTTGGCACAAACCTGAGTGAGATGAGAGGCAGGAGGAGGGTGCAGATTTTTTACTGCCACACTCTCCTGTCTCAACAACTCCTTTGAGCAAGGCTACAAACCTCAAAGCACAAGGGCACCTTCTCTGCAGCAGCTCACAGGTGTCAAAGTGTGTGAGAGCAAGAATATAAAGTAGGGTGCTCAGAAAAGTAGTATACAAAGTCTCTGTGCACAAATATATGCAGAAGGAAAATTGGCAAACTGAAAGAGCACGAGGCTAAAACTCTCCAGTGAGTATTTAAAAACCCATAGACCATTTTCTCTCCCTCATTTCGAGGTAATGTTCTCTTAATCTGTGCAAAGCCCGGAAGAATCTCTCAGCACTATCTGGGTGATTAAACAGAGCTTCCTCTGCTACAATGGCGCCGAGTCGGCAGACGATTAAAGAGCTGCAGTTAATAGTTCAGAAATGATCAGAGCCTCATGAAGGTGGGCGCAGACCACACAGAAATAAGAACCCAATACCAGAGGAGGTCCTGGATCAATGCACAATACCTGTTCAGGGTCAGAGGGTTCGTGATAACCTGATGACCATCAACACTTCTGAAGCATCTCTGAGAACTCAACGATATGACATTTTAAATTATATTCTATAGGGATGAAATGCCCTTTCAGAGCAAGAGGGCAATTCAACTTTGTATTTGATCAGATCTTTGGGAGCTAAGGTCAATGACCTTCACAGGTATGTTCAGTCAAAGCAAAGAAAAGTTCACAGAGGAACCAGCTCTTTTTAACTTTTCACACAGCTTGGTATTTAGTGAGTACATACAATCTGATATGCGCCCATATTACTAAACTTCACATTCACCAGTCAAATAACATCGAGTATCATGGTATTAGCAGTTCACCAGAAGATCTGGCTTTATGGATTACAACAAGCATCATCACTCTCCAGAGTGTAAGGCGGTGATGCATGTTCATGCACAGTTCCTTTCCAGTGGAGTGACCATCTTGTCTTCATTATAAATCTTTGATAACTGCATTTGAGGGATCAGCACAATAAATGTGTATATCTCTATCTATTGCTATAGAGATAGATTTAAGAAAGACATCGGTGTATATCGGAGAAAGAGCGCTGTCCCAATTGCACAAAAATATAGGCAACATTGCCAATGTGTTTGTGCAATTTAGACAGTGGGCAGGAGTTTGTCGACACTATTGTTGGCAAAGAGCAATAGGGTGGGGTGGGAGCACTCCCGAACAGCCGACCCATTCCAGGCCGAACCAGCAGGGGGTCATAGAGTTGATATATTTCCGTTTCTGATGTCAGTAGCTGCTGAATGGATGATTCTCGGGCCCAGCGCAGACAGCAGCACAGAGCTGAATGCAGCCTGTGAGACTGGGTCAAACACTTTCAATATTCAGGGGGGATAGGATCGGAGTGACTGATATTTTCGCGGTAGAGGGTCGATGGTTTCTGTGGCCACGAGACAGGCAGCTGATGATGAGCTTCTTAGGCTACAAACATACATGCACACAATTTGTGAGAAAGTATGTTCAAGAGGGCTAGCTATAGGCCTTTAATGATTTACTCACAATGTTGGCCTCCCAGAGAACATGGATGGTCTCCACCCAACAGCTTTCTTCTCTCAGCTCCTGCTCGAAGTTTCTGGTGGCCTATATAGTGGTTAGGTCGTGTCCCATGAAGACAGCCCCAAACAGGAGCAGTAGAGCCATAAATTATACTGTGTTCTTTAGAAATAATCATTCCTCTTTAGTAGCAAATGGTCTCATTGTCACCTGCTACAAACCTCACAGTTACTCTGGGAGTAGAGTGTGTTGATAAACTGGCTGTGAAAACCTTTCTTGGTGACTGATAACAGAGCCGGAGCTGAAGAGAGAGAATCTCTTTACAAATAGCTTCATTAGCTCCGTCAGATTGAGCAGCCGAGGCGCTACATCTCGTTTGACCCAAGACTGCCCCTGATCCCCCCTCAGGTCAGAGCATTGCCCCTCCTGGAATGAAATAACACTGCTCTCTCTAACAGTACTGTGGCCACACACACACACACACACACACACACACACACACCACAGTATACGAGTTGATAAAGTCACACTGCACAACACTGTTAAAGGAGATCTATTATACTCCCTTTCAGCATTACTGATGTCGGTCTGGGACACCTTTGAGCAGCATTGTGAGATGTGTAGCTCAAAAACCTCTTTATCGATCTGATACTGGCGTCAGTAAAATCCTCATTTCAGCCTCTGCCTGAAACGCTTCATTTCAGCTGCTGTCTCTATAAGGCCCCCCTCCCCACGTGCCCATTGTCCTCTGATTGGCCACCTTTTTTTATCAGTCGCTGGGAAATTTGAGTGAGTTTTCGGTTGGGCGTGTCCTTGAAAGAGCTGCAGGGGTGGGCGTGTCCTAAAGCTTTGCTCTGATACGTCGGCAGTGTTCTGGCAAAGTCTCGCCAAGTTCTCGTTACGTCTCGTTCAGAGCAGCAGGAAACCACGTCCGGGGATTACACCAACAGCCGTGTATCTTGTGTTTAAAAACACTTTGCCGAGGTAGCATTATATGCATGCAGATCAGCATAATGGATCTCCTTTAAAGAAAGAACATCACACCTGTTGTCATGGAGATCAGATTGCAACAGTTTGAAGTCACAGAGTTTGCTCATGAATGAGACTCTGGCTGTGTCCAAAATCACTCCCTATTCACTATATAGTGGACACGCCATTTTGTAGTGCTGTCCGAATGAGTGAGCATGGTCATTCCCTATATAGTCCACTCAATGTATCCCACAATGCATTTTGAAAAGTAGTGGACAAGCGATGGTCACTATCTGAGCAATATATACCATCATGCATTGCGGTTTTACGAGCGGAGAGTGGCGTTTGACTTGGCTGCTCTCAGACGGACGAGAGGAGCGACCAGTGAGATCACAGAAACACAATAAAGTTCATGTGTGGAGCGTTTTGACTGAAATCTTTGATCTGTTTAAATAAAGAGTAAATATGGTTAACGTTAGTGACGGTAGTTTGTCCTGATGATGATGACAGACACGAGAGTGAACATAAATTAAAGAGTTTTGGTCCGAAAATAGTTTTCATTATATGTGAATTCAATATTTGATATGTATTTATTCTTTGTAAATGTTTAGTGAACATAAACTCAGTATAATAGAAGTTATCACTGAAGTTCATGCCGTTATTTACCGTTATTATTGATCCTCGGCCGTTGTTAAGCTGCACGTTTTAGCTGCGCGACAACAATGACGTCACTGTCAGCGGCCGGCGAGTGAGCGAGTAGTGTCCGAAATGTTTTTTAATTTTGCTGAGTCAGTGCACTATATAGTCCACTGCATTAAACTCACTATATAGTCCACTGCATTAAACTCACTATATAGTCCACTGCATTAAACTCACGATATAGTCCACTGCATTAAACTCACTATATAGTCCACTACATTAAACTCACTATATAGTCCACTACATTAAACTCACTATATAGTCCACTACATTAAACTCACTATATAGTCCACTACATTAAACTCACTATATAGTCCACTACATTAAACTCACTATATAGTCCACTGCATTAAACTCACTATATAGTCCTCTGCATTAAACTCACTATATAGTCCACTGCATTAAACTCACTATATAGTCCACTACATTAAACTCACTATATAGTCCACTGCATTAAACTCACTATATAGTCCACTACATTAAACTCACTATATAGTCCACTGCATTAAACTCACTATATAGTCCACTGCATTAAACTCACTATATAGTCCACTACATTAAACTCACTATATAGTCCACTGCATTAAACTCACTATATAGTCCACTGCATTAAACTCACTATATAGTCCACTGCATTAAACTCACTATATAGTCCACTGCATTAAACTCACTATATAGTCCACTGCATTAAACTCACTATATAGTCCACTACATTAAACTCACTATATAGTCCACTACATTAAACTCACTATATAGTCCACTGCATTAAACTCACTATATAGTCCACTGCATTAAACTCACTATATAGTCCACTACATTAAACTCACTATATAGTCCACTGCATTAAACTCACTATATAGTCCACTGCATTAAACTCACTATATAGTCCACTACATTAAACTCACTATATAGTCCACTGCATTAAACTCACTATATAGTCCACTGCATTAAACTCACTATATAGTCCACTGCATTAAACTCACTATATAGTCCACTGCATTAAACTCACTATATAGTCCACTGCATTAAACTCACTATATAGTCCACTGCATTAAACTCACTATATAGTCCACTGCATTAAACTCACTATATAGTCCACTGCATTAAACTCACTATATAGTCCACTGCATTAAACTCACTATATAGTCCACTGCATTAAACTCACTATATAGTCCACTGCATTAAACTCACTATATAGTCCACTGCATTAAACTCACTATATAGTCCACTGCATTAAACTCACTATATAGTCCACTGCATTAAACTCACTATATAGTCCACTGCATTAAACTCACTGTATAGTCCACTGCATTAAACTCACTATATAGTCCACTGCATTAAACTCACTATATAGTCCACTGCATTAAACTCACTATATAGTCCACTGCATTAAACTCACTATATAGTCCACTGCATTAAACTCACTATATAGTCCACTACATTAAACTCACTATATAGTCCACTGCATTAAACTCACTATATAGTCCACTGCATTAAACTCACTGTATAGTCCACTGCATTAAACTCACTATATAGTCCACTGCATTAAACTCACTATATAGTCCACTACATTAAACTCACTATATAGTCCACTACATTAAACTCACTGTATAGTCCACTGCATTAAACTCACTGTATAGTCCACTACATTAAACTCACTATATAGTCCACTGCATTAAACTCACTATATAGTCCACTGCATTAAACTCACTATATAGTCCACTGCATTAAACTCACTGTATAGTCCACTGCATTAAACTCACTATATAGTCCACTGCATTAAACTCACTGTATAGTCCACTGCATTAAACTCACTATATAGTCCACTACATTAAACTCACTATATAGTCCACTGCATTAAACTCACTATATAGTCCACTGCATTAAACTCACTATATAGTCCACTGCATTAAACTCACTATATAGTCCACTGCATTAAACTCACTATATAGTCCACTGCATTAAACTCACTATATAGTCCACTGCATTAAACTCACTATATAGTCCACTGCATTAAACTCACTATATAGTCCACTGCATTAAACTCACTATATAGTCCACTACATTAAACTCACTATATAGTCCACTGCATTAAACTCACTATATAGTCCACTGCATTAAACTCACTATATAGTCCACTGCATTAAACTCACTATATAGTCCACTACATTAAACTCACTGTATAGTCCACTGCATTAAACTCACTATATAGTCCACTACATTAAACTCACTATATAGTCCACTACATTAAACTCACTATATAGTCCACTACATTAAACTCACTATATAGTCCACTACATTAAACTCACTATATAGTCCACTGCATTAAACTCACTATATAGTCCACTGCATTAAACTCACTATATAGTCCACTACATTAAACTCACTGTATAGTCCACTGCATTAAACTCACTATATAGTCCACTACATTAAACTCACTGTATAGTCCACTGCATTAAACTCACTATATAGTCCACTACATTAAACTCACTATATAGTCCACTGCATTAAACTCACTATATAGTCCACTGCATTAAACTCACTATATAGTCCATTACATTAAACTCACTATATAGTCCACTGCATTAAACTCACTATATAGTCCACTGCATTAAACTCACTATATAGTCCACTGCATTAAACTCACTATATAGTCCACTGCATTAAACTCACTATATAGTCCACTGCATTAAACTCACTATATAGTCCACTACATTAAACTCACTATATAGTCCACTGCATTAAACTCACTATATAGTCCACTGCATTAAACTCACTGTATAGTCCACTACATTAAACTCACTATATAGTCCACTGCATTAAACTCACTATATAGTCCACTGCATTAAACTCACTATATAGTCCACTGCATTAAACTCACTATATAGTCCACTACATTAAACTCACTATATAGTCCACTGCATTAAACTCACTATATAGTCCACTGCATTAAACTCACTATATAGTCCACTGCATTAAACTCACTATATAGTCCACTGCATTAAACTCACTATATAGTCCACTACATTAAACTCACTATATAGTCCACTACATTAAACTCACTATATAGTCCACTGCATTAAACTCACTATATAGTCCACTACATTAAACTCACTATATAGTCCACTGCATTAAACTCACTATATAGTCCACTGCATTAAACTCACTATATAGTCCACTACATTAAACTCACTATATAGTCCACTGCATTAAACTCACTATATAGTCCACTACATTAAACTCACTATATAGTCCACTGCATTAAACTCACTATATAGTCCACTGCATTAAACTCACTATATAGTCCACTACATTAAACTCACTATATAGTCCACTACATTAAACTCACTATATAGTCCACTGCATTAAACTCACTATATAGTCCACTGCATTAAACTCACTATATAGTCCACTGCATTAAACTCACTATATAGTCCACTGCATTAAACTCACTATATAGTCCACTGCATTAAACTCACTATATAGTCCACTACATTAAACTCACTATATAGTCCACTGCATTAAACTCACTATATAGTCCACTACATTAAACTCACTATATAGTCCACTGCATTAAACTCACTATATAGTCCACTGCATTAAACTCACTATATAGTCCACTGCATTAAACTCACTATATAGTCCACTACATTAAACTCACTATATAGTCCACTACATTAAACTCACTATATAGTCCACTACATTAAACTCACTATATAGTCCACTACATTAAACTCACTATATAGTCCACTGCATTAAACTCACTATATAGTCCACTGCATTAAACTCACTATATAGTCCACTGCATTAAACTCACTATATAGTCCACTGCATTAAACTCACTATATAGTCCACTGCATTAAACTCACTATATAGTCCACTACATTAAACTCACTATATAGTCCACTGCATTAAACTCACTATATAGTCCACTGCATTAAACTCACTATATAGTCCACTGCATTAAACTCACTATATAGTCCACTGCATTAAACTCACTATATAGTCCACTACATTAAACTCACTATATAGACCACTGCATTAAACTCACTATATAGTCCACTGCATTAAACTCACTATATAGTCCACTGCATTAAACTCACTATATAGTCCACTGCATTAAACTCACTATATAGTCCACTGCATTAAACTCACTATATAGTCCACTGCATTAAACTCACTATATAGTCCTCTACATTAAACTCACTATATAGTCCACTACATTAAACTCACTATATAGTCCACTGCATTAAACTCACTATATAGTCCACTGCATTAAACTCACTGTATAGTCCACTGCATTAAACTCACTATATAGTCCACTACATTAAACTCACTATATAGTCCACTGCATTAAACTCACTATATAGTCCACTGCATTAAACTCACTATATAGTCCACTGCATTAAACTCACTATATAGTCCACTGCATTAAACTCACTATATAGTCCACTACATTAAACTCACTATATAGTCCACTGCATTAAACTCACTATATAGACCACTACATTAAACTCACTATATAGTCCACTACATTAAACTCACTATATAGTCCACTACATTAAACTCACTATATAGTCCACTGCATTAAACTCACTATATAGTCCACTACATTAAACTCACTATATAGTCCACTGCATTAAACTCACTATATAGTCCACTGCATTAAACTCACTATATAGTCCACTGCATTAAACTCACTATATAGTCCACTGCATTAAACTCACTATATAGTGAGGAGGGAATGGGTGAGCGATTTCGCACACAGCCATCGAGTCCTGGATGTGGAACAGAAGCTTTGGCTGCAAAATGATTGAGATTCATTTTGAGTAATGACTGCTGTCTCACTAAAGTGGTGATCAATATTCAAAATGCAAATATCTTAAAAAATGTATCATGCTTTACTTGATGCAAGCTGATTTTATCAGGTAGGAGCAGATCTTTGAGGGTAGGCAAACCCACATTTTAATGTTTTTGGGGGGGATGGTAAAAAAATAGTAATCCAAGGACTGTAGGTCGGATTTTATGTTACAAATCAGCTGAGTAACATCAAGTCTGGGAGACAGAGCGGCTAATTACAGCCTTACATGTACTTAGCTGGTGTGTCCTGTGTTGCTTGAACGTATACCTTCTAAATAAAATAAAGAAGCGTCTTCAAAAAAATGACCTTAATCAAGTCAATGTCAGTGTTTAAACAAACCGTGATGTTATCAAAGAAGTCTTCAGTCAGAGCGCTCACGCTAGTTATAAAGAATAAGTCGAATTGTTGGGATGTTTGCAAATTTAAGTGTGCACCCTAAATCTTTTGGAAATGATAGTTCTCTCCATGTATTACTGGTAAATAATACGGAGTTAAAAGGGGGAGGGGTGGACAGCAAAACTCCAATAACTGGTTTATTCATGGCGACAGTGAGGCTCATCACACAGTATTTCAGATACCTGTAAACAGCATAATCCAAATAAGCCCTTCATCGAAGTGCTGCCAATATCTGGCTTACTCTGTGTGTAATAGGACTGCTACTGTAATCCTGCAGCTGCAAGATGAGGAAGGGGAGAAAACCCTGCAGCAGGAGGAGGAGGAGAGGAAAGAAATGAGCCGAGACGTAAGTGGCATTGATTGAACTGGTGCATGTCTGCCCTCCTTCATAAAAAAGGATGAACTGCTACATGCTTGTGGACGATTTGTTAGCGAAGCTGGCCGGCGCTCGAGCTTTACCTGTGAGAGACTGTTCAGTGAAAGTCTAATCGCAGCTACCCCTAACACAAACATGATGTGGGGCTGCACGTTGGTGCAGTGGTTAGTGCTGGTGCCTCACAGGAAGGAGGTTCATGGTTCGAATCTGACAGGAGCTTCTCTGTGTGGAGTTTGCATGTTCTCCCCGTGCATGCGTGGGTTCTCTCCGGGTACTCTGGCTTCCTCCCACAGTCCAAAGACATGTCCACATCCAAAGAATGTGAATGTGGCTAGTTGTCTGTCTCTATATGTCAGACCTGTGATTTACTGGCGAACAGTCCAGGATGTGCCATGCCTCTCGCCCAATGACAGCTGGAATCAGCTCCAGCACCCCCCCCATCCCCCCCCCCTGAACGGGAAAAACGGTATAATAGTGGATGGATAGAGATACATGATGTGTATTGACATAATCTTCTGTGTGTCACATTTAGTTCTGGAAAGGTCTTTTTTTAGCTCAATGGTTATGTTTTGCATGATACGTGATTACACACACACACACACACACACACACACACACACCCACACACACACACAAAGCAGCACTGTAGTGATTTGTAAAGAGGTGCTCCTTTGTGGTGCAAATGGAAGTGAAACTGGTCCAACAGAGCAGAGATAACAAGTCATTCAAGCCTCACAGAAAAGACTAATCCAATCAAAGGCTCTGAATTTGTCTGATAACAAAGATAAAGTTCAAACACACATTTTAAAATAGGTATCAGCTTTCATCGCCTCGTCACGTTTCCACAATCATATCAGAACGGAGATAGATACACTTCATTTTTACTGAAACAAGGGAGGCAACACTCTGGAAAATGGGATGGTATGTTTTGCAGAGGTAATGAGCCTGATAGCACAATGCTGGCCGACACAGTGACAAGAAGAAGAGAGCATTTTGGGAAGGGCTATTACAGAAGTGTCTGGAGATATAAAGGCAAACTAAAGACATGGTCATCCAATTTGAAAATGATGTATGTACATCCTGTCTATAAGAGAGGAAGCCTGCTGCCAGACTGGCTTGTTAACTGTGAGGCTCCTCAGCTGGTGGAGAGTCAGCAGCTGCAGAGCTCCACCCAAACAAATCATAAATTAGACTCAAATGTGAGCTGGGAAGAAGCGTGAGCGTGTTTGTTAAGACAGGAGGACTCCTTCTAATCACTTTGATCAAAGCGCTGACAGTTAAATCCGAACAGACTTCTCAGGCTGTGCAAATCCCAGATATGAATTGATACAAACAAAGAAGTCCTAATTAGCATTAAGATCACAGAGGGTTGGTGAAGAGATTGGAGGTTGGAGCTCCCCTTCAGTCATGCAGCGTTGAATCTGGCATTCATAAGTCGCAGTTATGCAGACGCCCTCGCTTGTTTTCCTCACTCAGGCGTCTTATTTTGGGGCATCCTCCAGGGCATCGCGGCGCACGGAGCAGTGTGACTCCAGCTAGTTAGATTACCCATGCTGATGTGCAGTCAGGTTCAAACAGGCTTCATCTCTGGGGGGAACTGTGAGGTGAGTTCATGCTGCATGAAATCTCCAGAGATGTCACACTGAGTCAGACTGCTCCGCCCCTCTGACTGTCAAAATGTCTTAAACACAGGAGACTCCTGGGTCTCCACAATGCATTGAATCATACATTTAAAATAGGAGCATGAGTCATTATAAACCAAGAAGCACTGTAAACATACAGAAACAGCCTCAGGGCCACTAGTGTGCTAAGACAGCAGCTTACACTTCATACAGAGACAGAGTAATGTGAGCAGCTTTGTAAAGTATTCTTACTATCTCAGTGTTTTCCTTCATTACACTTTTAGTCCACACATCTTTGAGACATTGAATACACAGTTAGACATTGTACGATCGTTGAAGACCATCACTAATACTTTTTTAAGACCGTTTATATTTTACAAACCAGCCTGCAGTGTGCCTGGACCTGGAGCATTGTACCAAGTTTTTTGGGATTAAGCGATCAATTTCAAAATGTTTCACAACTCCTCTCCAGAGCGTAAAACGCACAGTATGTAAAGATGACGCTGAAGCTGGCGGGGAATCATGTGAGTGATTCTCTCTTCCTCTCCACCGCGGATGAATACGAACTTCGAGTTGACCGTGGTCAAGAAGAACAGGCAAAACCGTCTACTAAGCATCCACGCTGTTAGTTGTTGTTGTTACAGCCTTCAGACTTTTCAAACTGAAAACACGTGAACACACAGAAGTCAGGATGAAAGACTCCCCCACTCAGAAACTGTGACCATCCGAGTAGCACCTGAATGCAGTATGTAGCTCTGGTCAGTGGCTGCTGCCAACTGGCCTAATGCTGCACTAAGACCCGAAAGTAAACAAGACAGTGGAAGAATGGCGTCCCGTAGCGCGGGAGATAAAATGGAGATTAAGTTATTTGGCCTGCATGGAGGACTGAAGGCGGGTGTTGTTAGCAATGCTAACGTTAGCCACACTCAGCAAACCTACACTGACATCGTTTACAGACGTTTTGTCCGGATTGCGTTCTCACCTACGTCGAACTGAACTCTGGTGCTCTTGGAAGCGAACCGAGACCTCCATCTTAAGCCAACCCGAGAGTTTGTTTCTTTTTAAGCGGCTAAGGTGAGAATGTACCCTTAGACTCAGTAAATGACGACTGCCCCTCAATCATCTCTGCAATATAAATAAAGGTATTTGATGATGATGCTGTGATGGAATATTCTTCCACCACTTATAAGATGTGGTCAGAGATGAACTTGCAGTGAAGGCAAAAGATATAAATACAATCAGACTGCTTTGTTTGAATATGATAAAGTTCAACTCTTCAGATGTTTCACATCTACTGTAGGGACCTTCATGTTTTTGTGCATCACTTTGCTCTTCCTGCTTCACTCCTCATTGTGTAGAGACACTGAAGTGAGTAGGAAGTTTTCTGTTTTTGCACATCTCCTCATCTATTCTCTGTATTTCTTGATATAATTGGAGCAACCTTTGAGCTGATTTGACACTTGCCCTAAATCGGATTTCTTCTTTTAAATGCATGAAAAACTTTTCTGTTCATAAAAATTCAATCAAACTTCAACTTGCTCTTTGGCCTACATTTCTTCTGTGCTTTGTTAATTTCTTAACTTCAGGCTTTATTTCACCGTTAAAGCTCTTTCATGTTTTATGTAAAGTACTCTGAGCTGTCTTTTGTGTGAAATAGACATGCTTTGCCCTGACTATTAGGAAAACACTCTGATAATTGGGGTCACTTTAGCCTCAGCTTGTCCTTATTGTTCTTGTTGAGATGTCAAATATGCAAAAGAAAACTGACTGCTGACCCCTGTGGGTCACTGTCAGTCAGTTTTTGAAGTCTGTGTCTGAGAAATCCTTCAAGTCTTGTTTTTCTGTGTGCATGAAGCAAAGCAGTGTTTGATCAGAAATCACAGCTCCAGGCTAGAGGAGATCCTGGCATCGTATAGCTAGCAGTACATAATGATGCCAAACATAAACAAGTCTATCATCATGAGGCATTAAACATTGACCAGTAGAGACGGATAACAGAACATAGATGTGAGGGGAAGGCATGCAGCCCCAAAATCGTCTGAAAAACAATGGCTATATTCAACGTGTGAGAAATAGAAGAAGTGTGAGGAACTTAAAAGCTCATGTGCTCTGCTGATCGCTTATTTTCTTGTTTAGTAAAAATGTCCCAGAAAGCCACTACATTCAGATCAATGTTGCACAATGCTGGAACTTCCCCCAGATACGTGGGCATTGCGTGTCCGCTCCGCACCGTCACGGCTCCTGCCCCCTCGTCCCTCAACAGCCACGGGCTTGAACCTCAGAGTGCAGCACGGAGCAGCACAGCTGGACAGCTGGAGTGCCGAGACAAAGGAGTTCCCGCGAGAATTAAAGATGACAGTGCGAGATAATACGATGTATGTGGTATAAAACCGTATAAAATCCTTGATTTTTCTCAGCACGGGATGACAGAGTAAAGCCTCCTTCACACACGCTCTGCTCTCTGCATTGTCTGAATGGGATGCAGGTGTGAACACAAACGGCGGAATCTGTTCACCCTGATTTTATGTGGATTTCTTTCCTGGTACAAAGTCTGAGTGAGCCGCTGTGAATGCTGCAGGTTATTGTCTGGAACATTCACCACGAGCGAGTGTAAAGGGTGATGCAAACAGACGAGCTGCATTAAGGGCTGTGTGTTATGCAGAGTCTATCGTCTATAAAAACACAACGTAGTTCTGCATTTTCAGCAATTTGGATGTCAGCTGTTTTTTTAATTATTGGGCTCACAGCACTCTCTCTCTCTCTTGGTACCGTCACCACACCTATCATAGGCGCCATAGGTAGACGCAGGCCCGTATACTCTGTAGTATAACAAATCAGTTGGCTGTATTATGTCTTCTATGATTACCTTTATATCCCAGATTAGTCCTTATGCTTACTGTAGTGATGTTAACCCAGAAACAGCCAACAGTACTGGACAGTCCTCTTCTACCGGGCCCCCCCTCACCTGGACCAAACAGAGTCTTCATCTGAGTATTATATCTCCCACTGTGAGTCCATCTGTGAAAGGCAAGATCCCGAATATATCCGCACCTGAATGCCCTGAAATGATCTACAAAATGTCAGGAGTTCATCAGCCAAAGAGGCTTAGGTAACACTGTTGAATAGAGTGAGTGAATGGGCATATAGTCGCCTTTGTTTATACTTGAGCCTTTGAGTGGCTTATGGAGCATAGGCTGCTCCCATCCATCCCCTACCATCCTGGGCCATCTGGATCCAGACGATGCCATGGCACTCATCCCGCCCTCATCTCTCCCTCAGGGCAGCAAATTTCCACTAGCCAAATGCTGATGAATTGTGGATGTAGCCACTAAATCTGCCTGCTCTACCAGCCACTTTGGCAGGTCACCAGCCTCGTTCTGAGGTTCTCTTCTCTTCTGGAGGAATCTTGTTAGTTGGCCAAACGTTCAAAGTTTTGGGTTGATTTAAAATGCTTGATGAGTCGTCATGACTCCCTCATTTGACTGACTCTTGATGTTTGTCTTGCTCTCTCTGTGATCTGAGAATTGTGTTTTGCAAAGCAGCACAACTCCATGTATTTCAAACGCTTATAAGCATTAATAATTCATTCACTCCTAATCATTCGCTCAATTTCAGCCTTCATCGGCTGTGATAATCACCTCCCCTGAATCAGCCCCTCCATCTTGGATAATTTGAACTCTGGAAAAAAAAATCTGCCTCTTCATCAGTTGTGCTTTTGTCTTTTCATCATTGTTAAAATCATTGTTCCCGCTTTGGTTTTATGTAACAGGACGGAGAATTCACAGTTCTTGTTGAGACCTCCAAATGCATATGGCACCAGTAAGAAAAATGCCTTCAAGGCAGACAACAGGGAAAGCATTGTGGGTCATGCATACCCATTTAAAAGCCAATCTGCTGCACTTGTTGACTCTGCCAGCTGTAACATCTGCAGCAGGTGTTGTGAACAAAACCTGACAACACGCTCAGGTATGACAGATGTTTCCAACACGTGCTGTTAGCTCCGATCCTCAGAGCGCCTCGAGTGAAGTAAACAACATTAACAGAGAATATAAAGCTGCACACTATCACCTTGTGTTTGCGCTGCAGTATGAAAGGCCACACGGGAAGGGCTAGATTAATCTGTTACAGCGAGGAGGCTGGCACTGTACAGGGAGCAAGGTCATTTCCAAACAGTAGATACTCTGTGTTTAGAGACCGGGTGTGAGAGAGTGTAGATCTGTCAACGAGAGGAGGACAAATGTTTTACATGAGGAAGAAACACACTGAGCTCCATACAAAGGACACAAAGTTCAATCTGATTTTATCTGTTTGGTTCTGTTACTTCTTCGACAAATAGAATCCATATTTCTATTTCAGGAAAATGTTCTCGAAAGTACTCGATCTTCCTCTTCCTTCAGTGTCTCTATGGCCACTCTATAATCCATAATCATAAATCTCAAACTATAAACGTCGTCATGCGGTTATTTATCCACTGTTAGTCGTCCATTTGGGAACATTTGAGTTTGTAGAGTCAAATGGTAATCTCCCCGTCTCTTATCAGTGGTTTGATAACTGCACAGCACCTGACACAATCTAATGAATAATGTGTAGATTCTCCCGTTGAAAAATGTGTACGTCATTGTACGTGTGTTTTTTTACACATTTTACTTTGCATCTTGGGAAAGAAATCGACATGAAGTGACGTGAAATATGAACATATTTTGAGAAAAGTTTTGAAACCATTGGGTTTATACTAACAAAGCCTCAAAGTTATTAAAGATATTAAGATTTATTTTTAGCCTTTTTGTCTTTAATGGATCATCAGGAAGCGTCATCGGATTCAGATTCAAACTCCTCCTCAGGAGTGCCCATACGAAAAAGACAGAGGCTCACACACTTGAGTCCAGAAGAGAAAGCACTTCACAGGAAACTCAAGAACAGAGACGCAGCCCAGACAGCCAGAGGCAGGGAAAAGGCCAAAATGAGGGAGCTGGAACAGCAAGTCCTGGGGTCTGTACTACGAAGCAGGATTTGGGGTTAGCGAGGTAACTTCAGGGTTAGCCCTGGGTTTTCAATCCTACGAAGGTCGTTCACTTCTTACCTGGGTATATCGCCACGGTAACTTATGCTGCACACCTAACCTGCTAAAGATTGTTCTTGTATCTTCCAGTTGTCCTTCCTGCATTTGTTCCTGCAGCGGTGTATCTTTAGTCTTTGAGAGCCTGTTTGTCTTAAACTTCTTCATATTGTTCATATAGTTTGTTCAGAGTTTGTTAGATATGACGATCTGCTGACGGCAGACGCAGTTATGCTTGTGATAGGTTACGTGAAGCTAACTCCGCCCCTTATATGTGAACGTGCTCTTGGAAACTCAAGGCTTCGTATGACTGTTAACCACGATCTCTTATGCTAGGGTTAGTGAAGCCAGATAAGCCAAAGATACCCTGGGTATGTTGAACTCGCTTCGTAGTACAGGCCGCTGGAGTTGGAGCTGGGGAATCAGAAACTTCACATTGAAAACAGACTGCTTCGGGAAAAGACAAGTGTCCTAATAACAGAAAATAAGGAACTGAGACAGAGGCTTGGGTTGGACTCCCTCGACTCAAAGGAGCAGGTTCCCAAAGGAGTGAACGTCGGGAATGACATGCGGGAAAGGAGCCACAGGCAGGATTGAACCCGGGCTGAAGCTCCCAAATCCTTATGTAGCATCCGGTGTTTCCATGGTAATGATAAACATGACGTGTCTGTCATGGCGGCTCGGTCATAGCAGCCGCCGCATCAAGACACGTCCCGTTACAACTTTGATAACCATTGGAAATATTAGAGGTAATGTAGGTACTCAACAACAATAAATAACATTAAGTTTTAAGATACATATTACACCTGCTCCCATCCATCCCCTACCATCCTGGGCCATCTGGATCCAGACGATGCCATGGCACTCATCCCGCCCTCATCTCCCCCTCAGGGCAGCAAATGTCCACTAGCCAAATGCTGATGAATTGTGGGTGTAGTTACTAAATCTGACTCACTTTGAAGTGAGTTTAACTTCTGGAGAGAGAGAGAAAGTGTTGTGGCCTGTCAGAGAAACGTATGAGTGTAAGAGAGAGAGAGAGAGAGAGAGAGAGAGAGAGAGAGAGAAAGAGAGTGAGAGATCATCCCCCCGACGCTCCCGAGGCCATAGCTGCCGGTTTAAAGGGAGGAAGACAGGTTAATGAAAAACTATCGATTCTGCCTCTGTATCCCAGGAGAAGAGGGGAAGTAACAGTGATACTTCTGAACTTTGTTTTCCTCCTCTTTCAGTGACTTCTCCACGTCTTTAGGGGCAGTGGCAGCAGAGGCGGAGATCCATGTGAGCAGTGATGCTGTCAGCGGAGTTTAACGAGAGAATAAAGGGAGGACAATGAGGGCGAGGAGGGGGTGGCAGAGGAAGCGGTCAACCCTAGCCGAACTCTGCTTCACTCATTCAGAAAAAAAAGAGAGAACAGTAGAAGGACAGAGAGGTCCGTCTCTTCCTGCTCCTCTGACTGCTCTTTGTCATCTTCTCTTAGACAAGACGGATACAAATCAGCTGGCCCTTTAAGCTTTAAGATATATCAGATTTGTAAACGCTTATGATGGATCATCAGATTTTTCCTTAATTCACCGCACTCCAAAGAATTCACACAGTCAATCAATTCAATCGTCCTCTCCTAAGTCATCAAATACCACCACTCTGTCAATTGGTCAATATATTATATTGGGGGGGTAAGACATGACGTCAAAAGCAACAGAGTCCGCTACACGATGCTCTAATGAGAATATTTGCCTTTATATCAATGCTATGTGTAGGTCAACGAAATGACAACATAAAACAATATAGGGGAGAACAACATACTGACGGACAGAAAACACAATGCAGCCTTTTAATTACCTGCACAGAGATCGTAGCGGTCGCGTGCAGACACTCCGTGCAGCAGTCACAGGATATAAACGTCACTCCCCCCTCCTATTGGCTCGTAGGAATTCTCCTGATAATATCCTGCTGCGTTCTCACATCGACTCACAGAGACTTGATGCAGAAAAAATACGAGGGGTCTGGCAGGAGACACTCCGGGTAAAGTCAGAGTGAAAAATGTGGCCGTTTAAATTCACACATACAGCGAGTTTTTCTTGTGTCTCTGATTAATGGCTGTTCATTATGTCTCAAATGGTTGCAGTGGCGTTTACTTGTTGTGTATTGTTATTGTACTGTCCATATTGTTTGTTGTGTGTATGAATTTACCAGGTGGAAAATGTGTTTCCCCGCTGCTGATTAATACAGTTTTGTAATCTAGTCTAAGTATGTTGAGGCACCAGTAGCCTAGTGGTTAGCGCGCACGCCCCATGTACTGAGGCGTAGTCAGGTTAGAATCCGACCTGAGGCTCCTTTCCCGCTCTCTCTCTCTCTCTCCCCAGTTTCTGACTCTATGAACTATCCTGTCTCTAAATAAAGGCATACAAACCCCCCCAAATCAATCTTAAGAAAAAAGAAGTAGTATGTTTAATATATGATATTTACCATTATATTATACAAGACATTTGACAAGAGGGGGGTCCCCGACCACTAAGCTATATGGGGGTCCTTGGCTTGGAAAAACCAAACAGAAATCCAGCACAGTTATATTATGAAGGGATTTCCTTATGCCATGTAGTTCATTCATGTAAATGGTAAACAGTCCTCAAGTCAATCTGGCTCACTGCGCTCATGTTTCAGAAGAGGCTCCTCCAGTTTCCCTCTCAGACTACATTCTTCATCATTGTGACTATGTTTTTGGCAGACATGTGAAGTGGCAGCATTTTCAGAATTCAGTCCAAAATTTTGGACAGAATTAGACGCAGACTGTCTCCGGTTACGACCCAGGGCCATCATTTGTGTCACTATATTTAACACGTTTCTTCACAGTTGTCAGCAGCGGTGAGGAGAAGACCAAAATCCACACGGTGTGGAGTGCGAGTCTTTAGCTGTGTCGACACAGATCAATGACTGTGAGGCAGGGACTCTGCTCTGCACACCTTCACCTCCCTCCTCCACCTCAGTGTGTGGTCTCTTTGGATCCCGGAGGTCTCGCTGTGGGCTCATACTGGGAACCAGTGGAGGGAGAAATTGTCACCCTTCAGGGATCAAACTAAATCAGCTCCTGTCTGGAAAAAGTCACGGTGTAATGTTTGATCCTCCTCTAAGTATCGAGTCATCAAATAGAGAGAAAATAGAATGAATGTGTATGAATGGATCAGTTTCTTTACATTGGCAGCCTCTACCATCAGTGTGTGAATGGTAAATGGACTTGAGCTAGTTCTTTTCTAGTCTTCTGACTACTCAAAGCGATGTTACACCGCAGGTCCCACCTACACATTCACGCACTGATGGTAGAGGCTGCTATGTAAAGTGACCATCAGAAGTCCCATTCATACACATGCATACACCGCAGACGAAGCAGCGGGAGCAACTTGGGGTCAAGTGTCTTGCCCAAGGACACATTGGCATGGGGCTGCAGGAGCTGGGGATCGAATCCTCGACCTTCCAGAGACAACCGGCTCTACCAACTGAGCCGCAGCCGCCCTGTGTAGCTGTGATCTGTGGTGACGCTTTGAGTAGTCAGAAGACTAAAAGCGTTTTACAAGCTCAAGTCCATTTACAGAGGGAGAAAAGCTGGGATGGCATTTCTGCACAATGTATGACAGACAGACAGATAATCTGCCAGAAAAAATCCTAAACTGACATCAGAGGGAAAATAGCGAGTACTGAGAACGTTCAAAAATAAAGTCAAAAGTACGATATTTATTTAGTAAAAATAATACTGAAGTACAGAAATGTAAATATTGTACGCAGGTACATTTACTGTCCACCATTGAAATGAGTTTAAATGTAAAACTGTTGATACATGAATACACTGAATATAAATACTGAACTTGTACGTGGGGTGGCCAAACAGCTGATAGTGATATTCACACAGTGATAGTGACACGATGCATCATCCTTCTTGACTCGTACGTGCGCTCCTCATACATAGAGAGCTCTTCATTTGCATTGTTCAGTCGTTTCCACCTGAGGACATTTCTGCAGGTCAGTGCAGTGTTGACATGATCTGATGAAATTAGAGCTCATGTACTCGAATGGGGCCCACCACTCTGCTCTCTACAATTACAGCTGTGAGAGGCGGAAAAGAGCGGCCAATTTGGCATCGCACAAATGCACACACTCACCTGTATATTTAAATGCAGCTTATATAAAGTATTCTCTTTCCCCTGTAGAGGAAACTGAACTGATGCTGTCCAACTGAGAATGTCATGCACTTACAAACATGTTTTTGGCTTTCTAATGACAGCCTGGTGAGAGGAAACTCTTGTCTATTAAATAAATATAAAGCCACAATTTTCCCAGTAGCAGTTTAACTTAGCATAGCACTGGGTACTGAATGGAAACTGGGGCTGTTAGCCTGCTTTATCCAAAGGTAATAAAATCTGCAATCCAGCTCCTAATGCTGTTATTGTTCAGTTATTTACCATTTTTATTTGGAGTTCTTATTCAGGTACAGATGAACATTATGTTGTTCAGGTTTTTTGTTACAACTGTGAGCAGAGCAAGGCCAGCTATTTCCAACAATGTCCTGTCGCTAAGCTAACTGGTTAGCATTATATTTAACTTATATAGACCAGAGACCGATGTAAAAGATGGAGGGCACAAATGTTCCCCAAAAGTGAAAACCAAAATATTCTGCGCTTCCCATGCTGGCTGGCTGCACTATATGTCATAAGCCCCGCCTCCTCATTGTTAACAGGTGGGACCAAGTAGCAAATGAAGCCGATGCTGAAGTGCAAAATCCTGCATTTCGTCGAGTGTCTGCTTGAGGCTGGCTGCAGAAGCACAGGAAGTCACATACACACTCGTTCAAAAAAGCCAGCCAGAAATACTTGAATCAAAGTCATACAGAGGTGGAATTGTTTTCCTGATCGCTGGAGAGTTCACATGTGACGTCTTTTATAAATACTGCTGCGCAGTTACCACCAACTCTCAGCAGACGATCATGCTTTCACTGTAACTGTGCGTGGCTGTTAGTGCCGTCATTTGAGAATTAGACCCTTTTTGCATTGAGACTTCTAGAAAAGAGACAATTTGTCCCCAAATGACTAAATAATGGCTCATTTTAATACGCGGACGCAGCACCAGAGACGCAGTTTGCTCTGCAGAGCAGTTAGGGGAGCATTTAACCCTATGGTGTATTTTTGACACATTTGCACAGTGCGAGAGAAAGCCGTGCAATCCTGTAGTAAATCATCCCCCTCTGAGTTTACCTCCACATTGCAAACATCTTCTGATCTCTGGATGCACCTGCAGCTTTGGTAAACTCTTTTAATCCTTTTTTCAAAGCATGTCAAAGAGCCTCCTAAAAGCCTGGTATGTGATTCACCTCGCTGACCTGCAGATTGGACTAATATGACATCTCTCTCTCTCTCTGTGTAGTACAACTCTACCCTGTGTGCAGTTCATTCAAATCCAGCCTCCAGGGTTTTAATTAAAAAAGAAACATGGAGTACTTCACAGATCCTGACATCTTCGTGAACTGGCTTCCTGTTTGCTTTTGAATGGATTCATTCTTTGAACATAAGACATCAGCCTGCAACATCAATCTTTGTGATGAAATGTATACGATGCAAAACGTTTGACACTCTTTCCTTAAACTGCATCCAAAACAAATGTTCTTCATCCAACTCTACGCATGTGTGTGAATAATTCAGTCGTAGAAATGGGATCGCCCTGGAGAGGTGTAGAGTGAGTCATCATTTGAAGGTGTTAATTTCTGACCAGTCAAGATGAAAATGATAAGGCTGCATACCTTTGCTGAATTGTTCATATGGATTCACTTCACAATCTGCAGCCTCTTCTCTGTGTTCATTTAATACGATGCTTTGATTCTGTTCCGTCTCAGTGCAAGGTTACGTGTGTGCTTCGTATGCAAATACATCCATACTGATCCCTACATTTAAAATGTGTTCCATAGAGAATTGTATGTATGCAAGGGAGGAACAACACGCATAAAATGAGCTCTTTATTATAGGTTGCACGTGGGAGGAGAAGCCTCCGGTCAGAGGTCTGTGTTGATCTTTCTGTAGCTGCTGTCTAATCTACCGTCACCTCCCCTAAACACCAAATGCAAGGCTCCACGCCAACGCTGCGTCCTTGAACGTGTGACTCTTGTGGAACGAGCAGAAGATGGATAAAAAGAAGCGAGGAGGGGGGAGGAGAGAAGAGGAGACACGGGGAGAGAGAAATGATCTAAATGACGATTAGATTTGTAGCACCAAAAGGCTTCTCATTAGCATAACTTCAAAACCTTTTCCGCTCAAGTCTTAATAACACATGGGCCGTGAGTCTCTCTGTGAACCACCTCACAGTCTGTCTTCTTGTTTGTTATGAGTCTGAGAGATGTGTGGGAGAGAGGAAGGAAAGGAAGAGGAGAGATTTCAGCAAACACTCCTCCTACTGCCTCCTTCCTCCTCCTTCGTCTCAGAGGGGCGAGACGGGAGGACATCCTGATCTTTGAGTTATTATAAGGGGAGACCAATTAACGCTCCAGTAAAGTGTGTCTTCAACTCCCTCCCTTCCTCACCCCTAAATTGTTGATTGCAGTAGCTTGCTCAGTGACCCGACACATTAATCAGGACACAGACGTCCCTGCAGTGTCTTTTCTTGAAGCTGTGCTCTTAGCTTATTGGTTTCAGTGGTAGTGTAGAGCACAGAAGTTTGCCTGAGGGCAGAGGTCGGGGGCGATGGATGAGTCAAACACTTGACTTTCATCCAGGAGATCAGGGTTTGATTCTCCAGTACACGCTGTCGATGTTTACTTCTTCTAATAAGTTGACTTTGAGACTGCCTGTTAAGTTAGTAGAGCGTGCCCCATGTGCAGAGGCTATAATCCACGCCACAGCAGCCCCAGCTTCGACTCCAACCCCTGCACTGTGTCAGTGCTCCTCCTGCTGTCGTGTCTCTCTCCCCATCGAGGCTTCCAGCAGGTAGAGAGGGGCGGAGCAGGCTAATTAGAGTTCTTGCACCTATAGGCACGTTGGTCCTTGGTATTTCCGCTGGTTTCTTATCCTTCTATGTTGCACATTTGGTTTGTTATATCACACGCATTCATGCTATCAGCACTGATTTACAGACTGCAGGGTCTTTTCTTAAGTTTTTTTATTGTTTAAATAAGTTTAAAGCTGCGTGGTCTCCCTCTTCTTCCACTGAGCCCAGGCTGTGACAAAGTTACATTTCACTATGGTGATGCATTGTATGAACATTAGTTATCTCATGAAGTATAAGTAAGTCACTCAAGTGGTAAATTGGACTGTATCGTTCTTTTCTAGTCTTCTGACTACTCAAAGCTCTTTACACCGCAGGTCACACCTACACATTCACACACTGATGGTAGAGGCTGCTGTGAAGAGACCATCAGAAGTAACTAATCCCATTCAGACACATTCATACACCGCTGACAAAGCAGTGGGAGCAACTTGGGGTTAAGTGTCTTGCCCAAGGACACATCAGACGTGGCTGCAGGAGCTGGGGATTGAACCCCCCAACCTTCCTGTTGACAGACTCTACCAACTGAGCACAGCCGCCCCACTAGTTATAGTACTTCTTTATTCATGAATTCTGAATGTTAATTTTGGCTTTATTTGCCTTTTTTCTGGTTTCACGGTGCTCAAAATGAGATGAATAAAAAAATGGCACCAGTTGAACTCCACACTTCCTCATATGTTGTCTTAGTGGAGGGCTGCTACGATGTGTGATTTTACTCTGAGATGTTCTACACTGAATTACTCACATATTTAATAGACACGGTGACTGACTGATCCATTAAATCTGCAGTTTATGCAATAATTCATAAAATAATTTAAGAAGTCGGTCAGTTTGATCCACCTCACATAGAGAGTGTGTTGGAAGAGGGGGTCAAGCCAGGATACTGGCTAAGCTGTTGACACTAATGGACAAAGTCCCCCCCCCTCTCCCCAACGTGCTCGACCATCTGAGAAGCAACTTCAGCATCATCCATCAACGCTGCTCCAAAGAGCGATACAGGAAGTCCTTCTTACCGACCTGGATCCAGCCTTATTATGATTTCACACTGCTGTCTGTCTGTCTGTCTGTCTGTCTGTCTGTCTGTCTG
The DNA here is from genome assembly GCA_020745685.1 of Tautogolabrus adspersus. Taxonomy (NCBI): domain Eukaryota; kingdom Metazoa; phylum Chordata; class Actinopteri; order Labriformes; family Labridae; genus Tautogolabrus; species Tautogolabrus adspersus. Next base: position 2,003,727 of record CM036534.1, on the reverse strand, counting down.
TCTGTCTGTCTGTCTGTCTGTCTGTCTGTCTGTCTGTCTGTCTGTCTGTCTGTCTGTCTGTCTGTCTCGAGATAGGAAGTGGAGTGACTGGTTGCAAAATAATCTTTAAACTTGATGAACTTCCTGCTGCGCTCCTCTATACCACACTATGTTGTGATAATACACCTTTCAGTCTCACCTCTAAATCATACCGTCTTCCCCTCCCTCCATCAGTGTGCGGTCCCCATCGGGAAGGCACGAGGCGTGAAGGACAGCCGGCCGTACACGCCACCCAGGAGATCCCCGTATTAGTCACGCTCGCCAGTTCTCTACCACTGCCACCCTCTGCTGCATCACCGCCACGCATCCAAATACAGACTCAAAACAGAACAGCGAGGGCAGCGTCGCCATCATATGCACACAGTATAAACAGCAATCTTTGCCACAGTGTGTGGCAGCAGCTTATTATTAATAACATAGTAACCATCACGTGCACGGCATAGAGAAAGTATTTGGGAGTGTGTAAAGTGCCTTTTGTGCAGCATGCAAATGTATCTGTGGATTCAAGATTAACAGCAGGATATTCTTTGTGTGACAAATATGTAAATATTCTGCACTGACTCTATATATCATGTAGGGCTTTTCACACGTTCAGAAAACTCCTGAAAAACTTCTGATATTTCCAGGCTTCACCCACCTACCTTCCTGCTCAGCCGTCTGCATCAACCTACCCCAAGGATTTAAAGCCACTCCATCAGCCACGCTCACACCACTACCCTGCTCTGGTCAGCCATCTTCCCCTTCACTCTGCAACCCTCGGGAATCATCAACCCATCTCCGTCTCCCTTTCTCTGCAATAAACCTCATTACAAGTCAACCCCTCTGTTTCTGTGTTCTGCATTTGGGTCATTATTCACTGCTCCTAACAAGCTGTAAACATATGAAGACTGTATACAAACCACTACACAGCTGTGGCTCAGTTGGTAGCGTGGTTGTTTCTCAACCGGAAGTTCGCTGAGTTCGATCCCCAGCTCCTGCAGCTACATGTCCAATGTGTCTTTGGGCAACACACTTAACCCCAAGTTGCAGCATAGACGCAGGAACTTTGGTTCAGAGTTATATATGAACCTGACCACATTCATATCCGGTGCTCTTGCAAATCAGCCACACCTCCACCTCCACTCTGCTGGGAGTCAAACATGTAATCTTCTAAGGAGGCTGAAAACCTCGTTTCACTCTTAAGTGCTTTGCTGCTGATTAAAGTTTTGAAATGGCACGTTATTACGAGCACAGTTAGACTCATTACTGTAGTAAATGTAGACAGCGTGTACTTGAAGGTGTTGTCACAACCTGTAATTTCCTTAAAACATTGCAAATTCCTCTGTGGCGCTGAGTCAACTGCGTGGCTGCTAACCCCGTTTCACCCTCCGTCTGCACCAATTCAACATGCCACATCCCGTCATAAAAAAAGCCCTTCTCACTCGGTGTACTTTAACTTATTAAAGTCGTTTTCTCCGGCCCATTAATATCCCCTCGGAGCATTAATGACAAACAGCAGCCCGGGCTTTACTGACTTTGGATGAATCAAAATGAGTAATAAACAATATTTGAACACTTCCTGCAGCTGAAGGACAAGATGACAAGAAATCATTTCAAAGGCGACTGGGTCTTAATGTCTCTCGGGGCAGCAATTCTCTGGCAGAATGATGCTTATTTATCACGTTCAAATGTAATAATGAATTAAAGGCAGGAAGGGGACCAAAATAAAACGTAACGAGTGTGTTTCTGCACGCTGGAAATGTGTGATTAACTTTGATACATTCTCTTCTATCTTAATTATTTCAAAAACAGGACACGCAGATCTCTGGGATGTGGGCCAGCAGTAGCTCATCCTTCCTGCAAATAAAACATCGCCCTGCTCCTCGGAGGTGTCGATGGCAGAAAGAAGCACAGAGAGAGAGAGAGGGAGAATAAAGCAGTGCATTAGTTGGAAAGTTGGGAGTTCATGGCTTTTGGTCTGTTGGCCCTTCGAGACTGTGTGACTCCTGGTTATAACGATGCCTTATTAAAAGTCCTCCTCTGCACATTCAACACCACGATCTGCAGAAGTTACTTCAAAACTTTTTGGGAACTGTTTTCATTTCCATTCAGTCGAAGAGCAGAGCGGAGCTGAGACAGTCTATAAAATATGCTTTTTGATGGGCACTTTTATCCAAAAATAGCCGGGGGACAGCAGTGGGAACTAAAAGTCTAACTCATCAGTGACTGGCTGGTTATCTGGTGTGAAACTTTTTCTGCTTAGCATAAACAGAGACTCAGAATCACTTTGACTCTGCTGCGTTGTGTTTACTGAAGGACTGATGGATGGGAGGCCTGCTGCTGTTTATTGACTCGGCCATGTCTCGGTTGAATCGACGATGTAACACCCTAAAAATAATCACTGATAGAGTAACAAGAAATTACTTTTAAGGGAACAGAGTACGTTCTTATAAGTGAAACAGGTGGCCTAGACCATGCACACTGTATTAGATCAATGCATTTGTTCAGCGCCTCAGCTCGATAGCTAAGTTGCTATTTGACTTAAAATAACCCACAAATGGAGCTCAGCGTAAATTCAAGCAGGAAGGCTGGTTATATTCTCTCACACATTGATTCATTTTCTTCATTCAACGTAGCCCCTCCCTCTCTCCCACTCACTCCGTCTCCCTGCTCTGGTGATCAGCTGATTATGGGCGTTTACTCTTTAAGTAATAATCCAACCAGATTCTGCCACAACCTCTCTCAACCAATCATCCTGCTGCGGTCACATTTTAAAATCTGTTCTCTCTCTTCCTCAGTCAGTTTGTCATTTCAGTGTGATCGCTGCGACCCTCCTCCTCCGCCCTGGTCACCTCCAGTCCAGCTCAGCAGAGTTCAGAAACCCACTCCTCATCACATCCTGCATTCTCCTATCACCACCACCACCACCACCAGGGTCTAGACTCCATAGGGGGGTATCCTATCCTGCTATCAGCCTCATTACCCCTCTGAGTGCATGAAGTCGCCATGATGGAGCCTAATCCCCAAAGACTTTGCACATTTATTTCCTAATTTGTTAAAGAAATAACTGTTTATTCTTAACAAAGTCTCTCCTGATTGAACTGGACACATTGTGGCCGCCACCATTACAGAGCCCGCCATGACAGACATGACATGTTTATCGTTGCCGTGGAAACACCGGATGTTACATCAAAGAACGCTGCATAAGGAAGCGTGAGCTGCTACTGAAAGCTGCTGTTCTGTTGCTGTATGTGCTGCTGTGATAAAAACGTCATGTTAATTATACTCAGATATTTTAACTCGTCGGTAAACATTTTCTCTTCCTCAGGTCGGTTTCTTCCAATCGCCTTGACTACTGGGGGGCTGGGGGTGGGGTAGCATAGAGAATCACTCCCATGATTCCCCGCCAACCTCGACGTCATCTTTTGTTATTGTTTTGATTGGGAGCCCCCTGGTGGTGGAATTTACATACTGTGTTACTGTGTCATACGGCTGAGTGAAGCCTCAGTGTGACTTACTATTTACAGCTCAAATGAGACTCACCAGAAACAGGTGAACTGACGCTCCTCTTTGGGATGTAATGAACCAAGAAGTGACAGCGTTTACTTTGCTGACATATCTGGACGGTGCATTTCACTTCATGTTTGATCTGAACACATGCTCACTTCTCAAGATTCTGATTGTATCGTTAACAATGCAGCACACTGAAAAGGAGCTCTTTGCATAAATATTCTCATCAATGAATAGCTAACAGGTTTAAATGCTCAGAGAAAATATTCAGTATTATTATATTGCAATGCACTATTTTTAACTGGATTAGTTTCCAACAAAAATCAACAGATGTGCCTTAAATATTTTAAACCACAACTTTGAACAAGTTGGTTTCCTGTTTTTGAAAGTTCAGCCACAAAAAGCCTGAGAACACGAGAGTTTAATCACTGAGTTTAGGATTTTAGAGGTCATATTAGTTCACAGGCTCGCACAGTGACAGTCAACTATAATTGGTCCCTTGCCAGCAGATTAATATGTGTTCCCTCTCTATTAAAATGGCCTTTTTTCAGTGATGCTCCAGAGAGTTAATTAAAGTGATGCCATTTGAAGGGCCAAGGATTCAGGGATAAAACTAGCCGGATCTGAGAGGTGGATGAATATCTGCTCTGTCCTTATGTTGACGCACTTAACCTTCTCTGACGAGCATTTACTCTGCAGTGTTTACGAAACCAAGCCCTTGAAAATGGAAATGTTGCGCAGGAGTAGCGGAGGCTGATGTGTGCATTATGTTGAAGTGAAGGCCAGCTGCTGAAGTTTTACTGTGAAAAATGACCCTTTCATTCAACTGTGAGCATACATCAGGTACGACACGTACATGCAAACAGCGGTCGTGTGTTTGTACCTCTAACAGCAAGGACAAGAGGTCAGAGGTTGATCTGAAATGATCAAGAATAAGCCGAGTGCACACGAAGGAATCAAGAGACTATGAAGCAGAAAAAAAAGGAACATGGAGAACAGGTTACCGACTTAACAGACTTAACTGCAGAAAGTTCTCGAACATCAACTACTGAACGACTCCTGGTCGCTTAAAGAGAGACTGAGCCTGCGTCCGTGATTTGACCTCCCTTTAAGCTAATCTGCTGTAAACGGCGGGCCCACAGATGGCTGATTCTTCCCACCTTGATGAATCATTAAGGAAGGATTTGGGCTTTAAAAACAAACGTACAGCATTTGTGCTTTTAGCTGGGCCCTGAAAGCTACCAGGCAGGGATGGTAGTGAGGGATAACTCAGCGGTTCAGCCCCCTCAGCCGTAGCCTCTCAGGGGAAAAGCAGAAAAGTCGGAGGAGAATCATAGCCTGAAAGGAGGTGGTGGAGGTGAGTTAATCTTCCTTGCCAGTGCTTTCAATAACTGCATGTCAAATCCCGGCTGTCCTCACCATTTTCTGCAATTTCTTTTTCTACATATCTTTAAATCTTCCCCTCATGTCAAGTCTAAAGGCTGATATCTCATCTCAGGCCGGGCCATAACTCCCGCTTGAGCGGCACAGATGCAGCTCTGGTGATGTACTGCTCCCTCAAGAACAGCCAGCGCAGTAGCTCAGTCCCCACTGAAGAAAAAGGAGTACAAGACCAGGACAGAAACAAAACCTGACCTGGAGTTGGGAACCATTTCAGCTGCCAGAAACAAGATTCACCTCAGCAGCAGAAAGGAACGACACAGTAGTGACTTGGGGTTCTCATAAATCAGCCACTAAAGAGAGTCCTCATGTCAAAGGCAGCTAAGAAGGGGGCTGACTGGTTTGCCTTCTTTTTTCTGTTTTGTTTTGTTTCATTCTTGAAACATGGCTTCCACAACGTCAGTTCACAGCTCCCAGGTAACCGACATCGAGCCCTGGATTGTTTGTCAGGTGGCAACAAAAAGTTAGCTCTTTGAAACAAGAACATCAGGACACAGCCAGACTTTAAGCAGCCAAAGAAAGTGTTAGAATAAGATCTTTTGCACCCAGCAGTTACTCAGGATCAGAGTTAAATTTATTTTACAGATCTAAACAGGGACTTCATCATCTCACAGTAAGAAGAAATGTGTTCTTAAAGCAAGTTATGATTTGCTTTTTGCTCAGGACAAATTCTAACAGAGCACTTTCACACATTTAAGTGCTGATATGAGAATTCAAAATTAAATGTTATTGTGTTTCTATTCATTTAGCACCTTTAGATTTTAAATAACAAGTATAAATACATGATTTAAATATGGTCAACTTTAATTTCAATCATGCAACTTTTGATCTTGAATTCAAAATGTTGTAGCACTTAGGTAAGAGTTGTTTAACCTACCTATATGTCAGATATCTGCTGAGTGAAATGATAAAGTGAGCTTACTCTATGATCAGACATTAAGGAAACATGCTATGTTGAAGTGCTGGCTTCTCTGACAACAATGCAGCAGCCAGTATGTCCTCCTTCTAACTTTAGATTCTGGTCCTGAATGCTCTGGATTTGTTTGGACCAGAGAAGGTAGGCGGTTTTAAGGCACCCCCACACGGCCGTTTTAGACGCCCCTCGGTTTGCCAGATATGAGAGCAGTTATCAGGTCAAACCAACAGGTGTTGCAGCGATGGAAGCGGGCAAGAGAACTGGTTCAGATAGAAGTGATTGTACCCGACCTAAAAAGCCTCTGCATGTTTCTAATAAGCTCCACGAGCAGAAACGTGCTCAAACTAGGATCAATATTGGAGATGCTTTTGAAAAATGGAGAGAGGTTAGAACGCAGAAAGGTTTACAGACCGATGCAGAGCTGGATAAACACTGAAGCTTCAGTGTCCACCACATGGTGACCTGCGTGAGCATCCACTCTAGAGAGGAGGGGGGGGGGGGGGGAGACAGCTCTCTCCAATGTTTTGAATTTGGACTGCAGTACCCATTTTAAACACCAGGTGTCAGAGTTACATATTGCTCCTTTAGTAAATCACTCATTCATAACAATAAAAATGTGTGTGAAGGAAATTAAAACTCTGTGACATATTCCATCATTTTACAAGGTTTGATTACTGCATAGTTGTTAGTGTGGTCACTGATATATAAATCCGGTTGTAACACCTGTTTGCAAAGATGATGGACTCACCTTTGGATGAGGAGAAAGACCCATACAAATATCAGGACAGGTTGTCATTTATCACGTCTGTGATGCCACACCTGAAAAACAGAGAGAAAGACAGTTCAGACTTCTGAGTGATTCAGGTCAAAACAACGAGACTTAAAGGCTCCCACAACATGGGATCTCTTTTAGTCGGTCTTATATAACCTGCATGTCTGCACAAGTATTTCATGTAAAAATTAAAGAGTTACAAAATGATCATTTGGAATAAACACAAGGTACATGTGTCCTAATGAAAGGATAAGCGCTCAGTGAGGACACCCCTCATCCCAATGACGCCCCTATGCCCTACTGATACATTACATAACCTATGACCCTCAGTCGCCACCGCAAACAAAACAGCATTGCCACCTTCGACAGACCCAGGCTGTGTTGAGGCGAGCTCCCGGTAGTGACAACACTGATACTCCCTACCACATGGCCCCTCTTGGCCCCCACAACTCAACCATGTAGGCTGATGGACAGCAAGAGCCAGGACATCATTGGGTTGTCAAGTGGAACCTCCCTTCACTGTCATTTCATCCGATTAGTCTCTCGACACCTCAAGAAGGCAGGAAGCTCCATCGTCCCAGAGTCACCCCTCCATGTTAGCTCTCACCGCCCACCACACATCCCACACATATAAAAACGAAACAAAGTCTTTGAGCGTCAGTGTAGCTCAGTCGGTGGAGCAGGTACTTCATTTACAGAGGATTTATTCCTCTTCGCTCACGCTCGCAGGTTCAACTCCTGATCCTGACTCTGTTTGGTGCATGTCCAAACTCCCCCTCGCAACGCTTCCTGTTTCTCTATATCTGTCCTTACTGGGACCGGCCCAAACGTCCTAAACATAATATTTAAAATAATGCAAAGTGTTAACTTAATGTTGGTATATGAGAGTTGTTTTCATAGACTGTAAACATTAATGTAAGAAGCCTGAGTGACGTCAGCCATGTGTTACTGCTGGGGGCTTTGGAGTCCCATCGATGGCCTACAGGAAAAAGTAACAGAGCCGTGTCGGTCATACAGCGGCCGTTGTCAACAGACTGTTGTCATAGAGACCCGAAGGATGTGCAGCGCTTTTCTTATTAGGGCACGAACGCTTTAGCCAAGTACTACAGAGCGCACAGCAAGCGCTTTTCTGCCCGGAAAAAACGCTAGGAGGACACGGGGCCTAAGACATTAATTTAAGAATTTACTACTGTTGCTGCCACATCGTATTCTAATGTGATACCTCACCCAGGCTTGGAGGTTAAAGCTGGAGGCGGAGTCACGTTTGCAAATGAGTGAGCTTGGAAATTGCAGTGCATTTACACATTTCGAGTTTGTGATGTATATTCATCAACATTTGGCATCAACGTCATGAAACTGAAGAAAGGGAGAGGGATTATTTGTCCTTTTGGCTCATGGAAGCTTTCACTGTACGTTTTACAAACTGACGTCCTGAAGTGAAAACCCTCCACACAGTTCTGTGACATGTTCATCTGGACTGACATGAACATACTGACAAGCTGCAGACGAAGAAGAAGGTTGACAGAAGTGACCTGTGGCTGTCAGATTTTAAAAGTAAAGACCCACACTGACTATCCCTCCACCACTACTCTGAGGAGGAAGTATCCTGGAGAAGCCTTCTAGTAATATAAAAATACACAACATGCGGAGGAAGATCGGTAAACAACAGAGAGGGATCAGAATAAAAGCTGTGAATGCTACTGTACACGAGGACAGCAGCAGAGGCAGACAGCAGCATGAGGTGTGGAGGATCATGTCCTGTCTGGTCAGGGGGGCGAGGCCACCACAAGATACTGACAGAGAGAAAACAGGACCTCAAGCTGAGTACCTGACATACCCCTCCATCGCTCCTCTCTGGACTCTTTGATTCAATCTGTCTCTCACTCTTAGAGCTGTGTTAGCAGAGCAGCTAGCATGTGAAAGGTTACGATCAGAGAGGATCTGGGGACAACAGATGGTGCAGAAAAATAATCAAATATTATACTGCTGTAGTCTTGAGAGCTCAACACACTTAACCTGCCTCAGAGCAGGTTATGTTCGAGGTAGGGGATCAGTTTGTAGAAAGAAAAACCTAATGACCAATCAGATTTCTTTATCGTGGAGCTCGGAGAAGGTGATCGAGGGAGGGGAGAAGGCAGAGAGACCGGCCAATCAATTAGTCTTTCCTGTGATTTCACATTATGAAATATCTGATTTAAAGTTTTCATTTGTGCTTCACTCATCCTACAACAGAGCAGTACAAAACAAAGAAGCCTTGTGATTGTTGGAGCTAACCAATAAATCCAGAGATTATCATGAAGCGTACCATCGCTTTTAATTATACTTTCCTATTCATAATCAGCTCCATAGACCGCTTCAGTTGATACTGTCAGGGCTGCAGCTGAAATATGTTCGCCTAAATCTTAAGCTGTCAGACTATGAATGAAGTAGTAGGGCCACCTTAAAAAAAAACAAGTTCTAAAAACAGGGCCATCACACACATTGCAACCTCAATAGAACAGGACATGACACATCCACTGAACTCTCCCCTCACCCCACTTCCCTCAGGACGGAGGTACAGAGCACTGAGGGCCAGAAAGGCTCGCCTCGGGGGGAGCCTGGTTATTTACGATATTAAATTCGTATTTCGATGTAAGTTTAACTATTGTATCAGAAGAACGTTGTATAAGAGCAGCCATCTGCCTGTGTGAAAATGATGAAAGGTGAACCCTTAAAGACATTTCTCTGCCTCCGGGTCAGTGTTGTTCTTTCTTCAGAAAAGCTCCAGTTTCTTTCAGTATCTTTTCAGGTTCCTGATACTCACGACGATGTGATGCTGATGTGGCCAAAGATGAAGAATTTCCTTTTCTGTGAAACCTAAAGTGTAACTTCACAAGATGCTCCTCGTTCCTCGTTTTCATACAGGCGGATGCTGCTCTACTGACAGAACTAAAGACTAAAATAACCACTTTAATCTTTTAAATGTACGACTTTACGAGCATCATATTCCACAGGCAGACAAGGTTACGCTATTAGAAATCAATGAAGAAGTTTTACAAATTACAATTAACACAGCTGTGTTTGCAAATGCAGGAAGATCTTGCAGAAAAAGACAAATCGCTGAGTGTGAATGCACTAATTATGGCTTGAATGGTGATGCATTTTCTGGAGCGCTGCAGTGACAGAAATGAGCACCCCCCCCCCCAAAAAACAAAAATTTCAGCAAATAGCCAGAATCTGTCTTGTTGAAACTGTGGAGACATTTACAAAGAAGACGTCAGTGCCTGCAAACTGCGGCCTCATTCACTGATGGTGCTCTTTCTGCAGGAGCTTTTATGTGACACCATTACAGCCTTTTTTTATTATTTTTCTACAAAGGAGATGATTCAATGTTCTTTATGAAAAGAACAAAAAATAAATGAGATTTTTCAGAGCAAGCAAATACAGATTTAAACTTCCTTTTCAAGAGGCCCGAGGGGAAGATTAGTTCGAGACAACAGCATCGTAGAAAAAGGATCCAACAATGAGCAGCGGCGGCCGCGGCGTTGTGCTGAGTCATGTGTTATCACCCGTACACGCTGCACAGGAGCGCCGGCTGGTGTGAGACTCAACACTGAGCAACTGATTGAAAATAGAAGTGAGAATGTGGAGCTGGTAAAACGATCACATTACAGCGTTGTGGTGCTTCTATAAGAGCACATGACATGTTTGAGTGTAGCTCTGTGGGGTTAAATGGTGGGGGGGGGGGGTCTCTGTTGTAAATGGAGCCGTGTTTGAAGCTCGTGTTTCAGTGCCTGCCATCCAAACAGCTCGCCATCAGCCTTCATATCATCCGTAATGCTTCCAGTGTAACAAGGTCTTTGTAGTATCTGATTTTAATGAGCAAAAATACATCTGCACACACATGATTAAACCTGAGAGACAAACATGATCCTGTCTTTACTGACTCAAAGCAGTCAACAAAACTCACCCCGACACACACACACACACACACACACACACTCACACACACTCACACACACGTTGTATCCAGAGAGGAAAAGAGTTTCCATAAATAGAAAGCAGAGTGGGCATGTAGCTGCTGGGAGTGGATTTTACTGGGAATATGATCAATTAAAAAGCAATTTGCTCCTCCCCACTCAGACCCTGCTCTCCTAAATGACAGCGCCCCCTCCCACCCACCACACATACACACGGTACAGATGGAGCTCTGAGGGGTATGAGGAGTTGGCCTGCCCCCCCTGCAACTACATCCTCACACACACACACACACACACACACACACACACACACACGTGCGCGTGCACACAAACACACACAGCTTCCTCTTGGTCACAGTCTGGTGGGCAACTGGAGAGCGAGCAGGCGGAAACTTCCTCCTGCTGCTCTGACAGAAGATCTCGACTTTGTTCTAACAAAAAGGATTGAAGAGCGCTGGAAGACAGCAGGTAAAAGAAACAGGAACAGAACTGGGTGAATCTGAATCTGCCCATGAGGGAATACTGGGAGAGCACCTGCATATAAAGCTGCTATTTTGCTTCCTGGTCCTGTGAGATACGAGAGGAATCGAGAAATAGCATTCAACATGGTTCATATTCTGATGAAGAAACAATTTACATCAACCATTGTAGTTTTGAGAAAAGCTTTACTGTTATCTGGGCCCAGTTTCCACCAAGCGACCCGGTTTGGTACAGTCCAGTTTGGTACAGTAAACCCTGCTTACGTTTCCACAGCCAACAGTACCCTTGTTTGGTAAGCAGAGTGTAAGCCGGATGGCGACAGCGGCGTCAGCTACGTAAAAGCCTGACATCATCACAGTGTGACCCAGTGTAGCCCGCCAATAAATGAAATGAAGAAGAAGAACGCCACATGGTAAACAAAGGAAGACATCCAGCAGAGGTCTGCACCTCCGAGGTCTTCTCTCTTAATATCCACGCGATATAAAGACATGCCGCGTTTTGTATTTGTCCTTTATTACCTCCGTTGCACCGGAAGTGATGACTCTCTAGACCAATCAACGGACAGCAGTGTGTCTAGCTCTGACCTTTGAGGTCGGATCAGTACGCTTGGCACCCCAACAGAAAGGTAGCAAAGATTTTGGTTATTTTGGTGGAAACGCCAATAAATGCGTGCCACACCGAGCCGAACAGAACCGCTTGGTGGAAACGAGGCATTTGTATCTCTGCAGCTCAGCATGTTTTACAGGGTACATCAGATTTTTTTTAAATAACTAAAGTAAAGGACAATGTATAGTCTGCTGGTCATCGTAGAGGGGATCCCCGACATAGGGAGACAAGAGGGTCTTTTCTCTAGCCAAACATACTTTTAGGAAAGACTAAACGATCAACCTTTTACAGCTGTATGAACCAGGATTGATGTAATATGTAGACACAGTCTGCTGACTCACCGCTGACTGCTGCTCTGTCATCGACTTGAACACTTTCCTCACACTGCACCTCCTTTCTGCTGTTACTATCGTAGCTGTGGGTAACAAATACTATCAAGTCAAGTCCAGTTTATTTGTGTAACACGTTTAAAACCATCCTCAGCTGACCAACAAGGCACATTTCAGAACCAGATCGACCAGCAGACCTTCCTCGATAAAAGCATCTCTGTCAGAGTTAAAACTGATGCCCACTATTGTGAAGAGTAAGGAGTAGGTTCTCTGTTACCATAGCAACACAGGTTGTGAGTGGAGATAATGGAGACCATGTTTTTCTCAGATGAAACATTAGATATAGAGTGGCAATAACATACTTTTCAGACGTATTACTACAGGGATTAACCGAATCAAATTTCACCGTTTGCATTCACTAACATTGATTTTTTTTTCTCAACATGACAAAGTTGCTGCTTGTCGACTTTTCTGACCTTTCAACGACACTTCCTGTGATTATCCTCTCCGTCTGCAGCTCTGGGCTTCAGCTCGGCTCGGCCTCAGACTTACTCAGACTTAGTGGCTGGAGGTTAACAGATACTGACGGATGACATAATGTGGAAGTTTGTAGAGGGAGGGGATCTGGTTTCTTTATCAATGACGCTTCTCCTCACTGACACAGAGGGGGAGGGGGAGGGGGGGTAACAGATGGGGATCTGTTCAGCAGAATCAAGTTTCCACACGAGTGATTGAATACACGCCAAGGTTGTAAAAAAAGTAAATTAATATTACTCTTTGCAGCCATATCGTTTATTTAAAGCATTAACCAAACTTAGCTAGCAAAGTTAACTTCTGCTTTCGAGGTTTTCATATTTTTTTGTTTACTCATTGTGCTCTCCTCTCCTCAGAATATTTCTACATCGCAACAGGAATTCCCAGTCTGGATTTTTCCAGAACTTCAGGATATATTTTCCCAAAAGCCTGCTGGACCTGCGATGCTTAAAAACAGAAACCTTATCCGATGTCTTTCATCAGGGGCTCGTTGACCTTGCACGGTTGATCTGAGGTCTCGTGAGTTCACCGCTAATGGGATCAAGGGATAGTGGAGATGGGGGAGTGAGGGTGGAAGGGGTCTTACTGGATTTCACTGAGTAGAAACATCCAGTATTAAAGCCCCTCTGGGGAGAAATGAAAAACCATCAGAGCTTTTGTTCCCTGGTCTCGTCGCCCATATACAGACCGGCATGCTGATTGATATTCTTATGAATGTTAATACTAAAAGCACCTCTTCCAGAGCACACCTTGATAGAATTGATTTTCCTCCAAAAAGACAATTCAGCCGCGGCATAATGGGAGCTAGTAAAAGTGCCTCAAAGGCTGAATTCAATGGTTTTGAAGTGAAAAAAGTTCCAGGCGTGATTCCCTTGGTGTTGAAACGACTCTCGGTAGACTGCAGATCCAATCTTCAAACAAAGGAACAGATTTAAAACAGGTACGTCTACATTTGACTTTATGACCTCATGTCTCCCGCTCCATCTTCACACATGAAATATTCATTCATCTTGGGTGTGCGGAGTAATAAGAAGCTTATTGCTGCTGTTTCAGAACATCCTCCAAACACTCGTTTATTTTGCTGTGTTCTTGAACTGAAGTCAATTTTTGCATAATTTCCTCCACACGAGGGTCTCAGGAATCCTGGCATAAAAAAAACACTTGAAGTAATGCTTTCCCTTTTAAATCACTCTGACGACAATAAACGAGACATCCTGTCAGGGTTTCACCTCCAATCTCACCTCTGATTGGTCCGAAATAAGATACAGGAATAAGAAATGTGGACAAATCTTCGTATGGCATAAAAAAGTCGACTATTATTGCTTATGGATTAGCCAGTCTAAACTCTCCCACACACACACACACAGCTTTTTTTTGGCACAGGCAACGTGTCGGACAATAGTTGCCAAGTCTGCTGCCTGCAACAAAAGATGGAAAGAATTAGAGGAATGGAAATGGTGATTCAACGCTGTGATGAAAACTGGAGCGCAGCGTGCAGTGACTGAGTGAAAACCCATTCACACGGACCTAATGCTGCATGGAATCTCTTCCCCGTCCAAACTCTATCTGTAGCTCTGAAAAATGCAAACAGATATGCTGTTTGTCCCTGAAATTTCACACACACTCACAAACATTCGTCCTTTTTCTCGTCTGTCTGTCTGGCTTCCTCCGTTGAAGATTCAATTTTTAATTGAGATATCGACTCGGTTGATTTGATTTTGTCTCAAGTGTAAACACTCCTTCAACGGGACTGAGTCACCTTTACGTACAAGCAAAATACTGGCTCTAAAATGAGGCACATTTAGGTCAAACTGATTTATGGTAAATGGACTTGAGCTTGTATAGAGCTTATCTAGTCTTCTGACTACTGAAAGCGCTTTTAGTGTCCATCAGTATTCACTACTCTATTCATACAAATTCATACAAAGTGTCTTGCCCAAGGACACATCGGACATGTGGCTGCAGGAGCTGGGGATTGAACCCCAGACCTTCCGTTTGAGAAACGACCGACTCTACCAACTGAGCCTCAGCCGCCCCATTTACTCCCCAAGTAAAATCCATATTTGGAAATGGATGAGTTCAACTTTTAAACTGCACAAATAAAAATTCTGCAACTCAATAGCGTGTCCTGAACCTTTTGCACATTCATTGCATTTTGGTACCATTTAAATCCTCAGCCCCACTTCACCTCGCCTCTCCTGTCACACACAACAAAGTTACACCATACTGAATTCTCCCAATACAAATTGTGCAAGTGCAGACCTTTCTGTCATCTATTTAAGCCGTCAGCCATATATCTGAGTCTGGGACTGCTCCAGCAGTAAATACCCCTGCAGAGGCAGCGCTGATAAAACGCTACAGACGACATTGGTATTCAGAGTGGCAGCTTCCAAAGTTGAAGCTGCATAAACAGCCCAAACTATTTCATAAAGGTAAACACACCACATAATGCTGAATTATATCGACTGTGCTGCAGCAGGTGGATAAACTGACAAAGGCTGCTCTGCTCAGCTAATGATATGATAATGTGTTTTTTTGGTTTTTAATCATCTTTGTGACAGAACACAGACCAAACGCTGACCACAGTGAAGCACGGAGAGCAGGAAGATGGCAGAAAGTTACACAGAAAATGGGCCAAGCAGCAAAGTGAGCTGTGAAGTTTAAGGCTTTCAAGGACAACTAGCTTTGCCAGTAAGCAAAGTGGGCCAAACTATTGAGCAATGCTGGCCTTCAACTTCAAAATATGACAATCTGGGTGCCACTTTGGCATCAGTTTCTGCACATGCATGACTCAACCTTCAAGCAAGGTATAATAAATATGCATTTTGCACTTTTACTTTAAAGAGTAACTAAAGCCCCAGACCTTTTGTTTCAGCTGAAAGCCTCTGCATATGGGCATTCAGTTGTGTTGCTGATCAATTCAGGTCAAAACATTCTGTATTTGTACATATTGTGTTAGACATATGCAAAGACTGCCCTCTACAGGTTGAAACCCAGTTACTGCAAGTGAATATTTTTCTGGAGGGGGGGCTGTCATTTTCCAGGATTCTTTTTCTCCCGGTGCTGAGGTGGAGCTTGACTAATATGTTGGGGTGCTATGAATAGTTGATTTTCATGAATTCATAGTTACTTTTTAAAAAAAATTTCATATAAAATCAGACATAAGTGAGGGGGCTTAACCGGGGATAGACAGATTTGTGAAGGGGCTATAGCGCCCCCTAGCCCCGGTGTAGCGCTGAGCTTGTGCATGTCATCCCTCACTCTCTCCTCCCAACATTTCCTGTTCTCTCTTCAGCTGTCCTGTACATGTTAGGCAAAAACAGACCAGAAAATACTTTTAAAGAATTCAGATGAGAGACCACAACATAGCCAAACATACAGAAATTAAGTCCTCTTTAATTTGTTCGTACGTATGACTCACAAACAACATGTCTCCAGCACATCCAGGACATTACAGGTACCAGTACAACAGGTCTTTCACTTTTTTGTTGTTGTTGTCATGTCAGCCATATTTGTTGTGTACATCTAAATTTAAGTGGCGTCTGCAGGCTGCCAGAAGAGGGAATGCAAAAGCCGAGAAGGTGGGCAGAGACAGGACGAACTATTGGAAGAGAGAGACAGAAAGAAAACAATGGTGGCCAAAAGAAGAAAAAGACACGACACATATGACATAGTTTGGGAGAGCTGTATGAAGGAGGTGTTGACGGGGAATTTGGGGAGCAGCAGTGGGCTTCACCATCTTAAGGTCTTTCCTTGTGAGGGAGTTTCGCGTCAGGTTGTTTCTGCTGCTGTCAAACAGCATCATCGCTCTCCCTCTCCATGGACACACGAGCTGTTGTTTGTTTATCCTTCCAGTCCTGCAGGAGAGTTCACTCACTGTCAACCAGAACTTAACACAACATTTAAAGAAATCTGTAGGAGCTCTAAACATTCAGCGATCATGCTGCTAGAAGTACGTAGGTTTACAGTTAGGTCATACCAGCTTTCTGCTGCTGTTTTTTACCGTACATTATTTGCATGTGTGCCTGTGTTGAAGATGTTGGAATAAACATGTTGTGCTGTTGGTTGAAGTTGCCAAAGTCTCCAGACGATCCTTTACATTGGATGGTGATTTGGCTGAAGAACTGAAAAACAAAATCGGGCCTAAAATGGTTTCATCATACACCAAAAAAGTTTCCTCGAAGTCTCTTTCTTTGTTGATCTTCAAGTAAGCGTCAAAAGTTTTTAACCCTACAAACAAATCTCACCTGGCGTGTTGTAAATGACCCAGTGTAGCTCTTTATCCACAGACTACAGTTGTCATGGTAACATAATAACTTATGTGCTCGACCCTGCTGACCCCAGTGTCAATGTCAAACAATTTGTTTAGTTTTCACAGTGAAACACATCCCTATTGTTTACGTGGCAAACACTTTAAACAGGAAGTGAGCGTTAGCACTTTGATTGACAGCTCCTCTCAAAAGACGGATGTGGACGCACAACACTGAGCCGCAGTACAATACACAATGGAAGCCTATAAATCCTGTCTTCTACCCGGCTGGTATAGCCACATGGTTCTGTTGCAGTTCACTGGCTGATTCGAGGAACATGATTTGTTTCAGCTCGAGTACCAATCCTGTTGCAGTAGCAGGAGGGACATATGGCGATGGCAGCATGTAATTGGTTGCTGATGAATGCTTCTTACGGCTTATATTGTGGACAACAACTACAACAAATAGGCCCACTTTGATTATTAGAAGCAGCTCAAATGATCAGACATCTGTGATGACTTTGTTCATGTTGAAAACCTCAGTAACACCTCAGTGTGTGTGTAACGATGGAAAACCTCCATCCTGCTGTGAGGAAGTATGAGACACAGGTTACAGACGACGATAGTGAAAGCGCAATCACATTTATATGTTTACTACAACTACATATCCCACTGAACGGGGTGAACATAAGTCTATTCTTTTTATAAGGCGATGGTTTTAATTGCCCTGATTTTAGCCGGTGCTGCAGCGCTCTCAGCACCCCTACTCTCCACGCTGATGCTCCTCATGCTCATCTTGTTTTTGGCAAATGCCCGACACCAGAGTGCTCCGATACCGAGACCAAAACATTTTGGGATCGAGACCTAGTCAAGGCCAAGGCCATAAATATCACTAAAAAATCATCATGTGGCTGCAGGAGCTGGGGATTGAGCCCCCGACCTTCCGTTTGAGAGACGACCGACTCTACCACATACCCACAGCCACCCTGTTTTAATGTTTGTGATAATGATGATAATGAACCAAAGAATTTAGCCGTGATAGCAATAACATCGTATCTATAGAGGCTCAGTAGATCTATAAACTGTTTTGTTTTGCATCTATTAAAAAAGATAAGATGTTGTATTATCGTCACAGCAGTATTTGGTGTCTGAATATGAAAACTCGTGTCAGATCTGTTTTCAAGAAGTTAATTCTTATGTCCGTAAACTCACAGGTCCAACACTTCGCTTAGACGACAGAATCCTCCCTTCAGTGTGGAGCGACACACACACACACTTCAACTGTGGCTAATTTATCTCTGCCTCATTTTCTGCAGGCTTTTAAACAACGGGGAAGCAGAACAAAGGTCTACAATGTGTGACGTGCAGTACAGTAAAGCAGACTTAGCCTCTGGAAAAGACTGCCTCCATTTCCTCCTGCGAAGTAGGGGATAAAACGCAGCTTGAGCCACTTAATTTATGATAGAGTCAATTAATGGGTGCTGACAAGCTCAATGATTTTTCAGAGGCAACAGATAACAGTTATAATCATCAGCCGTGGAATTTAATAGTCAATGGTGAGACAGTGGGCACTTAGTGTGTGTGTGTGTGTTAAATATTGTCTTAATGCTGGGCGCATTAACGACCGACCACGAGTGTTAATGTGATATTGTTTGGTTTATTAAAGCCCAGCGTCTGCACGGACCCTCACTACAGAGATTTCATTTCAGCGCTCGTTCTGTCGCTCCTCTTCTCTGCCGCTGCTGCCTGACAAAAACATATTACATCTACAAGAGCCTTTTTCCTGAAACAACTGTATCACCAAGAAAACAATGGTACAGCTGCAGCCTCTCTCTCTGCACGGAGCTGAGGTTTCTTTCAGCCGGCACTGAATGTCAGGAACAGACCGTTCACTGTGTTATGATTCATTACCCCCAGCCGTTTAAGGCAGTGAGTGGTAATCAATGGTTGCTCTTCTGCATTGTGAGCTCAGCCTTGTCGATGGCTTTTAAAAAGCTTTTAAGTAAGAGAGATTCAGATATAGGGAGACGGAGGGAGATACAAACTCTGTCTGAGAGAGCTCAGCATCAAAATAAGCACGGCTATTGTCTCTGGCAGATGCCTGACTTCATTAGGGACTCGCATGCTGCTTCACACACGATCCAAAGCTGAAGCCACAAACAACACAGAAAGAAATTGAGTTTTTCTGGAGCACTGAGAGCATGCAGGCCAGTCACACAGGAAAGCACACAGCATCTCCGGATATGTATCTCTCTCTCTCTCTCTCTCTGTTTCCCTATTAGAGCGAGAGGAGAGATTGTGGAGAGCACAGCTGCCCCCTATGGGTGTGAAAACATCCCAACACTCTGGCAGAAGCAGCCTCTCTGATGTCAGCTGCTGCATCAGGGCTGGAAAGAAACAGAGAGCTGCTATTGTTAGCGCTCAGGTGTTTAGCGCTAATTAGTCGGCTTATCTTGCTAATGTTGCAGAATCTTCAACCGTAGCTCCGGCAGTGTGGAAAAATAAGGAGGATTTCTCAGAGTAGGGCAACATATTTAGCTCCCTAGGAATGTGAGGCATCCAACATGTGTTCAGATCATTTTTTATGCTGGTGGAATATATCCTCCGCCTCCAACACACACACACTCTCAAGTATCTCCAGTTTCAGATTATGTGCTTTTGCATGCCAAGTTCAATATAGCACAAGGAAAAGGGCTGTTTGTCTTTGCTTTGTCCTGGCTGCCCTGTGCTGAGGACACAAACCATATAAAACAAGGTGAAAACACACAGAGCTGCTCTCTTTATAGATTTTATAGAGCGGGGCCCAAACAAACAAGTCTGTGAGTACACCGACTGGGCTTTAAAAAGCCAGAGGAGGCCGCAGTTCATATTTCTAAGTCTGCTGGCTTCTCTGCAGCACCACAGGGACCCCCTGTGGGATCTACAGCATGTTTGAATCTTCCCAGCCACTCAGAGGTCTTCCCCCTGATCAAACCCGACACGCTGTGATCTGTGATCCTGCAAAAACCTGAGAGGATGAAAGGAATATATAAGATCTCCATCTCTGAAAACATTCATTACCATGTCAAAGCTGGTGTCAGTGGTGGTTTTAAGGGGAAGGGTGATGTTTCTTCAAGGGAAAAAAAACACTGTTGTTGTTCAAATCTGTGGATTGTAAAAGTCTCAGGGAGGACGAAGCAAACTGTGACCTTACTGAACTACGACAGAGAGCGTTTGAATTAAGAGTTAGTTCATTAAAGTTTCTTACTGACCTCATAGAGACTGCAGCAATTTAAGCAATAATATCTAAATAGTAGGGTTGAACTAGACTCAGGATTTTCTTCTTGAGTCAGATTTCGCTGTTCAACATGAAGGTTAAAGGTCACATATTCTCCTCCTCTTCAGTGTAAATAAGTCTCAGAGCTCCTCTAAACATGTGTGTGAAGTGTCTTGTTCTAAATCCACTCTGATCCTGTATTTGATCATGCCTATAAACCCCTCTATTTCAGCCCTGCTCAGAACAGGCTGTTTCTGTGTCTGTAGCTTTAAATGTAAATGAGCTGTGTCTGACCACGCCCCTCTCTGGAAGGGCTTGGGTGGCTCGGGCTTTCTCGCTCCATGCCCTATTGTTTACGGTGAGAAGGCAGACTCAGAGGGCAGAACCAACACCTAGCTGTGGGAGTGTCACCCACCTGGGGGAGGGGTTACTGCCCTTTGTGATGTCATGAAGGGAAAATCTCCAAACGGCCTGTTTGAGCACACATTTTCTGAAAAGTGGAGCAGGCAAAAGACAGAGAGGATGGACTTTTCTCATCATTGGGGGGTTTGTAGTTTGTGAAGTGTATTTTTCATAATATGTGACCTTTAAATATTATTTAGAGGCAGCTGTTGCTCACCTGTAGAGGTGGTGTTAGTACTTTATGTCAACTTTGTAAAGCAGCCTCTGCCATCAGTGTTTGAATGGGGGAGTGTGAGGTGTAGTGTAAAAGGACATTCAGCGGTCGAAGAGCAGAAAAGAGCGATATAAATGCAGTCCATTTTGTCACAGTATGTACAAATAACAAGGAGGTGGAGCCAAGTGCAGCAAACCAGAGATTCATTTAACCAAAAACCACAACAAGACAAAAACAGAAAAGTGACTCAAAGTCCATAAAAAGTTCGGCTGAAAAAATCCAAATGCAGGAGACAAAAACTTAAAAAAACAAGGAGTAACCACGAGGAATAAAAGAGGAATCATGAAATGAATGAACTCAGGAATATGACAGAAACAATACACACAAGGAGAAGACAAAATAAAACAGGAAGCAGTAACAGAATAAACATTTTTAATACAAAACTAAACCAGAAACTCATTTACCATTTGTTGCCTGTTTTTCACTGCATCTGCCAACATGAGCTACACGTGTTAATGGGGCGATGCCTGCCAGACAACGAGCTGCACTGATTTCTAATTTGACACGCGTCGTTCTAACAATCACCTAGCAACAAGTATCCACCCAATCTGGTGTTCTTCTGGTCTGTCTCTTCCTCTGTCATTGCTGTGTCGTTCCAGTGCTGCACTTACACTTTCAGCCCCAGCAGCACCGTGCCATCCAACTGCAGGCGCCGACTGGTGGGTTAAAGACATTATCTCAGCACTCCTTAATATCTGCATGTAAACTATTTCTGCGAGGAGTCATGATGACGAAGCCTAGACCCCAAACACAAATGTTGTTCTGCTGCTGCAATGTTCACGTCAAAGCATTACAATCTAAGCTATCCTGATTAGCAGGTTTGATTGTGTGTTTGTTTTTTGGAGAGAGGGGCTCTCTGTGGATAATCCTGCGACTGAAAGATACTCTGGACCATCGAACACTGAATGATCAACCTCAGTATTGGTTTGTAAAGTTTGCTATGCTGTTGCTGATGCAGCTTCAAACGAAACAGTAGATCCTGATAAACAAGAGAAAGGCTTTTCAGGGTCTCCGACCTTGACTGATGATTCAAATCAGGGGGCAGTCCAACAAAATATCTATGGCCATGCAGCTTTTTCTTAGGTGGTATTAAAAGAGAGGCTTAAAGCTCCTGTGACGATCTCTAATTTATTGTGGTTTTGGCGCCCCTGTAAACAAAGCGGGTCGTCTTTTGTCTTTGCTGATCTTCATATCACTGATTGTGATTCTTTTTAAAGTGGAAACTGTTTAAAAGAAAGGTATTTCTTCATTCAGTAAAATGTTCTGTCTGACGCCACCCTGCTGGGCAGCAGTGAGAGGGAAAACTTAATAATTAATCTTGTCCCTGATGCTGTTGTTTGCTTTTATATCTCATAGAGAGGCATCACTATTCATTTCATTCTGTTTCATAACCAGATAAAAAGTCCTCAGAGAAGCTTTAGCTGAGAAAAAGAACATTCGAGACTGAAGTCATGCTGATTTTTCCAACACTTCTGAAATAAAGTTTGGCACTTTGGCACCACCCCAGACCTCTTTGCATATCGAACAGAGCAGAAATGAAGAACATTCCCTCAGCCAATGTCAGAAAAGGCTGCATAAACTCGCCTATTAGAGCTGCAGGAGTCAGGCGATGGAGCGAGGTTCCTGCCCTGACCGCTGCACCTTCATCCATGGCATAGATCGAGCAGAGGCCGGAGAAAAGCCGAGTGTCTGTCGAGGCGGAGGAGGGATGTGAACAGAGATCAGTGTGGCGTGTAGCAAGGCTAAGAGCTGTGGGCAGAGCAGCCACTCAGACTGTTACACCAGTCATTCTGCAACAACATGCTCCATTATGGTGGACTGCAGACCTTTTGGCAGCCAGACAACATTAAACAAGTAGCAACAACACTTAGAGCAACACTGAAAACACACACTGTATCAATACTAATGAATCACACTCATGTAAGCACTGCTCGTTTGCTCGGGCGCTCACCCACACACTCCAATAAGTCAGCTGCTCACTCACTCATTTGCTCATTCACTCGCTCGCTCAGTCATACACTGGCTCAGCAATTCTCTCAATTACTCATCAACAGGCACACATTCCCACTCTCAAGCTACACAGTGTGTACACTACATAGTACAGAAAAATGAATCAAATCTCATAGAAAGTCAAAACAAGTGTAAATGCATGTATGCAATAATCCTCTAAGGGTGTTTTCGCATTATGCACGATTGTTTCGTACCGTACCCGAGCTCGATTGCTCTCTATGTTCACATTAGTTACATCATTCTGTGCCTTAGTACACGTGTGTATGTACACAATCCGATACAGCACGTGGCAGTATGCTTATAGTTGGTTTGCACATTTACCAAGAAGCAAAAAGAAGAAGAAGCTACCATGGCAACCACTGAGTCCATCCTGCTATCTGTGGATGTTTTTGTTTTTTTCCTAAGATGCCAACAACGCCGCTCTTCCTTCTTCCACATACGACGGTTTTTGAAGCGCCGATTAGAATTACTTTATATAGCGGTCCACTTGCTTGTTTGAGCACGGTTGCGTTCACCTCTCCCGTGGACCATACTTGAGTATACATTAATCATGCCTGAGACCACCTCTTCAAGCAGACTCAGGCATGGTACCCGAGTACGGTACGAGTACGTTATGTTTGAGTTTACACTGATCTCATGATGACTTTGGGGTCAAGGGTACTCTGACTGAAAACTGGCTATCCTCTTTGAGGACTGTAGGTTCTGTACATGGGGCGCACAAACTAACCACTTTTTGTTACTTTTTAATGCATAAGCACTGTGAGGGGGGAGGTGTCGGACCAGCCCATTGACAGATACTGAAGAAAAAGCCTCTTTTTTCACCACAAATATTCATATTCAGTGATACATGATGAGATGTTTTTGTTAGAAAACACTACTTACACAGGACACGACAAGCAGAGAGATAACAGGTATCACTGCGTCCACAGGGGGCGCCAAAATCAACAAAAAACAAATGTTCCTCCAAGGAGCTTTTTACAGCCTGGAGCTAGTGTCTGAGTGAGAAAACTGACAAGAGGAAATATTGAACCTGTCTGGACTAATTTCAGAGGTGGAATAATGTCCTCCACCTTTGTTGCTTTAGAAAGCCTATAGAGCAGGAAGACAGTGTGTCATCAGCATAGAGAACTACACTGTAGTACCTGTGTTCAGTGTAGTGACGGAAAAACATTTAGACAGTGACGCACACTGATGTGTTCTTTATCTGTTCTTGTTGTTCTTGTTGAGCTCAATGACTCAGAGGGGAAAATATCAGACTTAAGATACACAAGCGATATGTGTTTCGGTCTAAATTGGACAAACACAGAATTGCATGGATTCATTTTTCAAGCTGAAGTAAATGGTCACCGCTTTGAGAGCAAAAGCAACTAAAGCAGTCGAAGAAAAGACAAATAAACTGAACTGACAAAGAAAACACTCGTGACAATTGATTTATTTGTTTATTCCTTTTTGTTATTTATACAGGTGACCTCAGCCCTGAGCCACCCAGTGTTTCAATAAACCATTCATCACGAAGACTGACATGTTGGAGAGGACGTGACCCCGTGAGTCAGAGAGGTGGCTCACTCTAAACTGTCCTTAAACCACAGTAAAATCTACCCCACATTTAACCTGTCTACAATCCTTTTTCTGTTGTTAAATGTAACTATGGAGGCTAAAATAATCCAAGTTATCTTCTATGAGGTCATCTTCTTTGAATGATCTCTCTTCTCAACTGTGAGCATACAGCAGCCTCTGTTTTCTTTTTATGTGTTTAAATGAGGTTAACATTCACACAGGGAGCATGTTGACGTTTCCTTTAGTTACTTGTGTTTGTTTATTAGTGTGTTTGGCCTTGTTACAGAAGAATAGCACAAAGAAGTTCTGTGTGTGGGTACTATGGGCACATGGGAGCTTCTTTGAAAGGCCATGGTTCTGGCATGTCGGCGCTCACCGTCGAGCCTTACCGAGACTAACTTTCACCGGTGAAAAGAGGTTCCCACTTGATAACCCTGGTTATGTCTGTGGCTCTTGCTGCCCATCTAGTTTCACAGTTGAGTTATTGTGGTCATTAGGGGCCATGTGGTCGGGTAGGTAGTAGTGTTGTAGTTCTCGAAATCAGTCTTGGTCTCAAGATCGGTCTCGAATTGAAAATATTTTTACTTGGACTTTTCTCAGTCTCGGACTTGGCGGACTCCAGATTTTAAATCAAGACCGGTCAAGACCACCACTGAAAGGCTATTTGTTCACGTCATCACTGTGATTAGAAGGAAAACACCTCTTTCTAAAAGAACAAATCACTTAATTTCAATTCATTCATAATTACATTTTTATTCCCTGGTTACAGCCACTACCTTCCCTGTTAAGGCTCAAATATACTTGCTGTTGAACCTCGCGTACGTGTAAACAAACGGCTGCGTCGCGAACGTTTACGTTCACACACTTGCCGTTGCGCAACGTCTGTTACTGGAGGATTCCTCTAGAGGGAGCACACTAGGGAGCACAACGTAAATCAGACCGTGTAAAACACCAAAGAAGAGAACATTGATTTGCATAGGTAAACAAACATGTCAACACTGGAGGAGGTTAATTTAATGTTAATTTTGAGATCACGGCTGACTTGATCTATAAGGTTGTTTTCAAATGTTTCTGCCATAGTTGTACAGCTCTTTGGTGTCTCCGATGTTGTCACTTCCAGTCTTATCACCATACAACTCTACACTGCCCCTAGCGGTTTTATGCATATTGCATCTCGCGGACGCGTAGCGTTAATTTCTGAGGACATGCACAACCAACGCTCCAAACCACCGCAGGATACGCGAGGCTGACGTCATGCATTCGCTTACGCGTAGTTAACAGCAAGTATACTCAGGGCTTTACGGTCAAAGTGAGTGACACGCCCACTGCACACAAGATGATGATTTTTTGTTGATATTTATGGTCTTGGTCTTGTCTCTCTCTGGTCTCTGGTCTCTGGTGTGTGTTGGTCTCGGTTAGTGTGGTCTTGACTACAACACTAGTAGAGCGTTGTCAATACCTGGCGCTTGTATGTAGAACCTGGGTCTCTTGAAGTTGGCAATGCTGTTTGGACTGTGGTGTCAACTGTGGGCCATGTAGGTTAGGTATTAGTTTCTGCGTTCTAACCTCTCTCCATTTTTCAAAAGCATCTCCAATATTGATCCTAGTTTGAGCACGTTTCTGCTCGTGGAGCTTATTAGAAACATGCAGAGGCTTTTTAGGTCGGGTACAATCACTTCTATCTGAACCAGTTCTCTTGCCCGCTTCCATCGCTGCAACACCTGTTGGTTTGACCTGATAACTGCTCTCATATCTGGCAAACCGAGGGGCGTCCAAAACGGCCGTGTGCCTTAAAACCGCCTACCTTCTCTGGTCCAAACAAATCCAGACCATTTAGGACCAGAATCTAAAGTTAGAAGGAGGACATACTGGCTGCTGCATTGTTGTCAGAGAAGCCAGCACTTCAACATAGCATGTTTCCTTAATGTCTGATCATAGAGTAAGGTCACTTTATCATTTCATTCAGTACATATCTTACATACATAGTTCATAGTTCTTGCGTTGTGGAATCAATAAAAAAGGAGAGTTATAACAGTTCCTAGTTCCTGCAGTACAAAAAAAGCCTAATCTATGTGTGTATGGGAGAGGGTTAAAGTTTCTTGTGTTTATTTTATAAAGTGCATTCATTGACGTGTCATTTGGTTTCATACACCAAGTTGAAACACAGCTGAGAAGGAGGAATCTCACTGTGATAAGAAGCACTATGTGTTTCATTGGACTGATTAAAGGTCAAATACCCCCACAGTCAGATCTGAACTCTTCACCAGAAGCACTACTATCTCTCTACGTTTTAAGATTCCTGTTTGAGTTTCTAGAAGAACACATTTCCCAGGCTTGTATTGGGGTGAAACGTATCACTGCTGGTTGATGACATGTTTACCACTGCTTTGTCTACATTACCATCATCCAGTATGATATATAACAGGGAAAAAAAACATATTTCTTCTGAGACTGAAACCCCAAACGGAATAGAAATTGCTTTTTTAAGCGCTGAGAAATCATCTGAATGTAAACATGCCTGATGTTACAGCTCGTACCTTAAATGTTTAAACCACAGAGCACAGCGCTCTACAGCAGAGCACGGTGACCTACACTACATTTCTTTAAGAAAAACATACATCTAATTTACTGTATTTTTCTTCTGGAAATATGCAGAGGCCTGCTCCAAGTTCAACAGAGAGAGAAACGTCCTCGGGGGAAACCGGTGGCTGAAACAACAGTAAAAATATCTGGTTTGAAGAGGTCGTCATGCAAACATTCACCACTTCTCCAACACTGAAACTGGTTCATACCCGTCCACATTTTTATATTTCATAACTCTGCGTGTGGGTGTTTGAATCCCACACTTTTACATTCGAGTTGAGTAATATAAAAACACCAAGGCTTTGTCTGCAATCAAATTATCTTCTCTGCAAGTTTCATCACATTCGTTCAGTATTTTAATGATCCCACAACACAAGAAGAAAACACATTTTAGTATTAAATATTAAAAACATTTATTAAAGGAGTGAACATAGTTCTTCCTGTTGACTTGTTTCAAATCTGTGTTCATGCATCATTTTAAAGGTCACATATGCACAATCCACTTCTCCATGTTCCTCTAACTCTAACATGTGTCTCTAGTCTGTCTACAAACCCCCCAATGATGAGAAAAGTCCATCCTCTACGTCTTTTGCCTGCTCCACTTTTCAGAAAATGTGTGCTCAAACAGGCCGTTTGGAGATTTTCCCTTCATGACATCACAAAGGGCAGTAACCCCTCCCCCAAGTGGGTGACACTCCCACAGCTAGGTGTTTGTTCTGCCCTCTGAGTCTGCCTTCTCACCGTAAACAATAGGGCATGGAGCGAGAAAGCCCGAGCCACCCGAGCCCTTCCAGAGAGGGGCGTGGTCAGACACAGCTCATTTACATTTAAAGCTACAGACACAGAAACAGCCTGTTCTGAGCAGGGCTGAAATAGAGGGGTTTATAGGCATGATCAAATACAGGATCAGAGTGGATTTACAACAAGACACTTCACACACATGTTTAGAGGAGCTCTAAGACTTATTTACACTGAAGAGGAGGAGAATATGTGACCTTTAATTAGCAGCTGCTAACTAAGCAAACTGTTTTTTGTAATGACTGTTAATTTTTATGAATTATAAAATTTGTTTACAATAGCAATAAGTAAGGTCTTTAACCTAATCAGGTAAATGTCAGACGACTTCTAAAGGTTTACAATCTTTCCTTCATCAGACACATCTGCAGGGACGCTGCTTCTTCTGAGAGAGTCACTGTCTGGTTTCATCGCTGTAAAACATTTCATATTGAAACAAACCCAAGGGGTGAGGGATGAAGGAGGTGTGTCTGAAGAGAGCCTTTGTTTTGGTCTGAAAGTCTGCTCTGAAAGTGGCATAGTCAGCCTTTAATAGATCTTGTGTAAGGATAACATTACACACAGTTTGTTTCTCTTCTACCTTCTCTGATACTTTCTCTCTGATTAACTCTCCTCTACCTCCCTCTGCATTAAGCCCCATATAACAAAACATCCGATGAACACCTGTTACACACCTGTCTCTGTATCCTGCAATACTGTCACATATCTGCAGATGATGAACCCTGACTAAGATGCTCCAGATGGCAGAGAGCTTAAAAGGTTTTCTAACAATAACGCTGGCTGAGCGGTGATTTGCAACCCCTCTCCCCTTGACATAATGGCGGAGCAAATTTAGTGTACACATAACACATGAGCATATTTTTAGTATTCGGTGGATATGGCTTTCAACCTGTTGAGCTGCCAGATGTGCTGAGCGTGTAAAGCGAGACAGCAAGGTGCTGCTGTTTAACAGAGCGCACAGGAGCAGGTGTGATTGGGGCAGCTTTAAGGGAAAGAACTCATCGACATTTAATGATGGGTGAGCACCATGAATGGGAGGATTATGGTTTCAGGCGTTATCGCAGGTAAACCACGTCACCATTTAAAACCAAGTAATGGGACAAGTAGCTTTAGCATGAATGTTGTGATTGGCCTTGAAAGATCAGCAAACACTTTCTATATAATCTAAGATGTACAGAGAGAAGTTGCCATGCTTTGGCTCCATGTGTATTGTGGCTGATAGTTCCAGGTAATGTCTAAGTACGTTAATATTCATACTTCACAGAAAGTGAGTGCTGCAATTGGCTTCTTTGCTGCTGTGAAACCAGATAATAATGCCCTTTTTTTGTTCATTGGTAAGTCTATCTAGACAGATCATTTAAAGGGACGGCTGTGGCTCAGTTGGTAAAGTCGGTCGTCCCTCAACAGGATGTGTCGGGGGTTCGATCCCCAGCTCCTGCAGCCACATTTCCGATGTGTCCTTGGGCGAGACACTTAACCCTCAGTTGCTCCCGCTGCTTCGTTTGTGGCGTATGAATGTCTATGAATGGACGAGTCACTTTACACAGCAGCCTTTGCCTTCAATTAATAGCCCAGGCTTTAATTTCCTTCATTTTATAAAATGACCCTGCCTTTATTTGGAGCAGGCGTCAATACGAGACGTGTCCTTAATCATTTTCAAACAAAATTATTATGCAGAGCAAATATGGGACACACCATAATATTGTAAATTTACACCAGGAAGACTATTTAACGGTGTTTAAAGTGAGGATATCAATAAAAACTTCAATTACAAATCATTTATTTGATTCAATCTTTGCTGTGCTTTGACAGCCTAACCATACCTACCAGCTGCTCTGTGGGGGAGAGACAGCCGCCATTGTTCATACATTTTGAATCCACATACTAATCAACAATATACACGAAGAAGCCTCTCACTGAGAGCTGCCTTTATTCGTCAAAATGTGCAGCGACACCAGGCTAGTAAAAGGGAGGGGGGGTCTCCGGAGGTTATACGTGACTTAAAGTTCCACGCCAAGGTGTTGGACGAAACAACAGAGTCTGCTATACGACGCTATAATGACAATATTTGCCTTTATATCAATGCTACGTGTACGTCAACAGAATGACACTATCAACAACAGAGAACAACATACTGGAGAACAGAAAATATAATGAAGCCGTTTAATTACGTGCACGAAGATCTAGGCGATCGCGTGTGGACACTCTATTCACCGTGCAGCAGTCGCAGTATAACATCACTCCCTCTCCCACTCACTCGAGGTGAATTCTCCAGAGAATATCCTGCTGCATTCTCACATCAGCTCTCGGACTAGCAGCGGAAAAAATACTAGGAGGCTGGCAGGATAACTTGCGTTCACACATACAGCTCCTCCGGCAAATATCAGGAGTGTTTCAGGAGTTTTCTGAATGTGTGAAAGCCGTAATAGTTAGCGACAAGCAGACTTTTGAGTGAAGTGCCACATGAGCGCAGAATAAATGAAAGCTAAAATTCTGCTACAAACAAAAGAATGAATGCAGGTCTTACTGTCTGTTATGCACACAGCTGTATCTGCATATACATGCACCAGCAGGTTAAGCACGGCACTGATCCAGGTTATGATAAATTCAGGGAGACACATCTAAAAATAGCCGCCTGTGAACGGCCCTAATGCATCACCAAATTCAAACAGGCACAGCCAACAGGGATGCAGGTGAAAGTAACTGAGGGCATTTCATGGGAGCGCGCACAGGCGAGGTGAGTCAGTAACTCACGCTGCCTCGTTAGCCATGGATGGATGAAAGTTCAGGGCCGGAGAGCTGCTGCGAGGCTTTACTCGGTCCCACGCAAGCAAAGGTACCAATTAAAAACCTTCATTTAGGTCTGATATGAGTTAGTGTAGGAAGTGTGGATTTCCATGCAGTGAGGAAGTTTATCTCAAATAAAAGAGCATGCAAAACTCTATGAAAACCTTCAATCAATGCTTCTGCTCCTGTCAGCTGTAAGACATCAAGCATTTACTCGAGCAGTCATAGGATATACCCATCGGACCCCCGCCACCAGTTCTGGCCTTTTGTCAAAAACATGAATGATGGAGGAAACCTGCGTAAAGAACGGTGCTGAAGGTAAAGCCCAGTGTGTAAACGCCTCCAATTCCACGCTAAGGCAGTTAATCCAAATTAACTCCACCAAGGCTCTCCTAACACTCCTCCCCCTGTTAGTCTGGCCCGGGCTCTACAAGCCGAGCAGGGACTCTTTGATTGCAGAACTCCAAGTGAGGAAAACACTCGAGAATGTGTTCAAGATTATTGAGGAAAGAAAGAGGAAAAAAATCCCCAAATACATCTAAAAAAATCCTAATGTTTACAACCTTTAAATGTTTCTTCAACATGGATTCTTTCATCAAACAACCTAGCATCAATAAAGAAAAAAAATGATATGAAAGCAACACCTTCCAAAGCATCGGCATTTTTACTGAGAGAGCAGAAAAAAAAATCTGATGGAGAAGATGGAGCGTGATAGAAGAATCTGCAGTAAGACAGACAGATAGCACAGAATATGAAATGTGAAAGCAGGGATATAGTATCTTCTGTTCACGGAGGGTAAATTCTTGCAGTGTTAAGAAGAAATCCTCATGCAGCAAGATTTTATCTCAGTGAGCTGTCATTTCACCTCGTGCTGATAGTGTGGCTATGGCAGGAAACGAGAGAAACAATGAGAGGGGATAAAGGACACAAAAGATGAGGGAGATATGACGGACATGTGAGACGTAAACTGCACGGTGGAGATGTGAAACAGTTTAAAGGAAATCTCAGCATATTTGAAAATGAGTGAAGAAAGGCCGATAATGACTTTGATCTCATTTCAAAAGTTTGAAAATGAAGTGATTGAAGTGTACTCCTTTTTAACCAATTTAAATGTTTCTTGTTCTAAATCCACTCTGATCCTGTATTTGATCATGCCTATAAACCCCTCTATTTCAGCCCTGCTCAGAACAGGCTGTTTCTGTGTCTGTAGCTTTAAATGTAAATGAGCTGTGTCTGACCACGCCCCTCTCTGGAAGGGCTTGGGTGGCTCGAGCTTTTCGCTCCATGTCCTATTGTTTACGGTGAGAAGGCAGACTCAGAGGGCAGAACAAACACCTAGCTGTGGGAGTGTCACCCACCTGGGGGACGGGTTACTGCCCTTTGTGATGTCATGAAGGGAAAATCTCCAAACGGCCTGTTTGAGCACACATTTTCTGAAAAGTGGAGCAGGCAAAAGATGGAGAGGATGGACTTTACTCATCATTGGGGGTTTGTAGACAGACTAGAGACACGTATTAGAGTTAGAGAAACATGGAGAAGTGTACTTTACATAGTATTTGACCTTTAAGTTTTTCCGTACAGGATATGAGTAGATCTTACCGGTAATGTGAAGGATCACAAACACAAGAAGCACTTTGAGTGAACTTCTTGGACTAAATTGACACAAAAAAGTTGGATATTCTCAAAAAGGCTTTTTAGCTGGTTGCTTTACTTTTTTACATTTTCTCAACATTTCTATATTTGAGAGTGAAATGCTGAGCAGTCGCGCTGAGCCGATGTGTGAACACAGCAGGTAATATTCAGAAACATGGAGGGGTTGATGAAGTTCATTTCCAGTGATCGGTTAGATCTTTGTGCACGTAATGAAGCTGCTTCGTACTCTTTTCTGTTCGCCAGTATGTCCTTTTATAACAGGAAATGCTCTAATATGAACACTCAATATTGATGACGTATGAAAAACATAAACTAAGTGATATGTCTGTGCATTGTGGTTGTTATTCCTTGTCGTCTCCAGCTATGACTGCTGTAGCTTCATATTCAGCCTTCTTTTTCTTTTTGGTGCTCTCTTCAGTTTTACAGGATCATCCTTGTGATCATAAATGTGTCCACCTGATGAACACACAGACAGGTTTTCATTCTGCTGTTAGCTCTGGTTATGCCTCCACAAACTGCAGAAGGAAACATCTGGCTGGCTCTTAGCTACAAAAACCTCGGCCATGTTTACCAGCTGCTGATTGGTGCAGGGCAGGTACGGTACAGTGGGATTATCCGGGCTTGTTCTCTTAAAACAGCTGCCAGCTGCTCGAGCGGACACATCAGTAAATCAAGACTCTTTTACATTACACCAAGCCATTTGATATACAGTACACTATCTTTGTTAGAGCCAATTTAGTTTGAGTTAGCTTTAGCAACATTATTTACACTGTGAGACATTTAAATACAAACTTTAAAAGTGCATCAAACTGCTTTACAAGTTCAGTAACGCTCCTGAATGTTTAATAAGACAGAAGCAAATTCAACATTGACCCCCTGCTTCAGTCCTTATGACCATATGTTGGAGAAAGCTGCTCAGTTGGCTTTAGCCTATCTCTTGGCTGCTGGCTATAGCTAACAACCAACAAGTATAGTCGGGGCAAGCGGCTACTTCTGGGGTTGAAAAATGAAGCCAATGCAAAAGTGCAAAAACCTGCTGTTCCTCGAGTGTCCACTAGAGGCTGGCTGCAGAAGCACTGAAGTCACATTCACACCCATCAAAACAAATGTACAGCAGAAATGAACATGATTACAGCCTGGTTCAAAGATATATTTGGTCTGAATAGCTCATGTCTTGGTTGGCACACACAGAACACATCTTTTATAACTACTATGTTTTGAATTTATGATAGATAAGACTCTATCATAATAAGGGGCGTGGCTTAGAGTTAATTATAATAAGAGGGTTGGTGTTTGTCAGGGGGCTTAAGCCCCGCCTTCACTCCAGCTCTTGTCTGTTTGAGACAGCATTTCCAACATGGCGACCTCCATCACTGGGCTTCAAATGTCTGCTTCAGAAACCAAAGGATGACGTCACTGAGACTACGTCCATATTTCATACAGTCTAAAGGGGGAGTGGTAATTATGCTTTATTTAAAAGTGCAGCAAACTGAAGTTTAAACAGGAGATAATATTTGAAGCACAATATCTATCCATCCATCCATCCATTATCTTTATCGCTTTTCCCCTTCGGGGTTGCGAGAGATGGAGCCGATCCCAGCTGTCATTGGACGA
Organism: Tautogolabrus adspersus; assembly: GCA_020745685.1. NCBI lineage: Eukaryota > Metazoa > Chordata > Actinopteri > Labriformes > Labridae > Tautogolabrus > Tautogolabrus adspersus. The sequence continues at coordinate 1,969,983 of CM036534.1, read as the reverse complement.
GAGGTGGCGTCCACCATGGACTGGTCACCAGTCAATCACAGTGCTGCACAATATCTAGTTTAAGACATATTTTAATTCCAGATCTGTCAATGATATTAAACATTGTTTTTACTCTACTACTGATCATGTGACTGTTAGTAAATCTTTAAAGGAAGTAGCTTAACGGCCATTTTTTACCCGCCCTGATGAAGGCCAGTATGGCTGAAACATGTTGGCATGTTTTTTATGAACCTTGCACTCCATGCATCTGCTTTTTGACTGATTAAAAGTTGTCCCATTATAAGAAATATAAATGATTAATTGAGATAATCTGTACTACTGACAAAAAACGAACTCTTCAAAGTCAGTGCTTTAAGCTCTCCTTACAGCTACAAAATATTTCATTTAGCATAAACACAGGAAGCGCTACAGAAAAACTATGGCCAAAATAATCAGTGGATTTAGAAATATATCGATCGACACAAGATAAGAAAATGAAAATCATTGTCATGCAGCCCTGAGTGAGGCGACGGAGCAGACAATGATTTGAAGTGTAACAGAAAGATCAATACAAACATTACAAAACACAGATATTTATAACCCTGCCTGTCCTCCCACATTACAAACCATCAAAAATGTTTAGTTACAGCTCAGTGTCGCTGCATGCTCGCCGTCTGATAATCACTACATCCGATATGGAGACAGATCTGCTCCGTCAGTGTCCTGTTTGTTTTTGAAGCAGACTGTAGTAACATCATAAACCCCAAATCCACACACTGCAGCAAAAAAAATATAAACATGCTCCCGGCTCTCTGTCAGATTACTCTGTCCGAGCTTTGAGGGAGGAGGAGGAGGCGATAAGAGATTCTCATTTCAGAGCTGAACTTAGAAAAAGGAAGAATTTGCTGTCATGAATAGTATTGATTTGTGACCTTTGAGATGGTGGTCAGCTGTGAGCTGCTGTCAGGCCTGCAAGGAAAAAAACATTGGACGCCACAGTGGTTTTTTATATTCTTACCTGCACCTGCATTGAGACATTTCAGGAGCGTGGAGCCGTTTGATTGTCTCATAAAGAGGGCAACAGCAGTGAGCGAGAGGAAGAGCATTTTATCTTTGTAGTTAAGTTATCCTTACGTAACACTTTTTGTTACTATAAAAAGAGCTGACAGAGTAAAACTGCAGCTCGAGCAGAAATAAGCAGATTCAGTGTTATTTAAAAACTGCAGTCTTAGTGTAGGATTCAAACGTGGGCCGGGACATAAGGAGCTTTAATCAGCGGACAATCTGAGAGGCTAATGCACAGAGGGGCTGCACTGCTCGCACATATGTGGATCAGAGGGGGCTTTCATTGGTGCTGTCAAATAGCAGTGTGAAAGGTTCAATCAGCTTAAACACTTATCCATATTAACTGAGCGCAGCCCCCCCTGAGGGTCCGATTGACAGGCACGCTGCAGAAAATGACCCCCATCAGAGTGAACTGTTTGTGGCTTCATGCTAGTTATGATGAAGTGTGCAGGGAGGAAGCGTTTGTATTTGGGGGACTTAGCTGACGTCACATGCGGCCCCTACCTCCCCCAGCTGCTGTTTGAACTAGATTTCAACTCTGGTGCAGTTCTGATATGTGTCGTGCCCCAGAAACCGCTGCACAGTGGCTTAGCCTGACCTCGATATTTCCAGACAGGGCGCATCGATGGCTGCTGGGCAAACAGGGGACCGCGGCTCGAGTCAGCGATGTTAAACGACTTGTCACCGGGGGCCTTAGTCGAGGAGCTGGCTCTGAGCCTCGCTGGGCCATTGTCAACAGCTTTAGTATTACAGAGGTCACACCAAAAGACCTCCTCCAACACTGAAAAAAGAGCAGCTTTTAATCACACAAAACCTGGCTCCTCGTGTGACACTCTTTGTATTCAATACTTCTTCCCTTACAGACATTTTTAAACATTTATCCCCTGTTGATTCGAGACGATTTCTTCTGTGTTTCATGAATTTTTCATGAAGTGCCTTCATTCTCGCCCAAAGAGAACAGGTTAAAGAAATGCAAAATATCCAAGTAGCATCCCTACAAGAAGCCTAATGTGTTGTTTTTTTGCAGCAGACGGCCAATACAAGGGAACACAGTTAATCTATGGAGGCAGGAGGGAGTGTTTAAAGGTCATACTCCTGTCATGGCAGACTTAAAGGCAGGGTTGGTAATTTTCTCCAGATACACTTTTTACGATTTAGGTTGAAATTGTCTTTAGGTCCTGACAGAAATTAATAACTTGTGTGCTCTGAAAAACGAACAAAGAAAATCCGTTATCTGTAGCAGTTGTAAGACCAATGTCTGCCACGAGGTACCAATCTGATGAACCAATCACGCCTCCCTGTCTCCCTGCTCGTTCTCTACCCCTTGCGTGCTCTAGCCCACACTCAAAGCACGTCACCGATGACGGAGTTTATACTGTGAGTTTACTTACCGCTGAATGAGACATGAGACGACGTAGTTTCTACACAACGCAAGCGATGAGCTGAGGTCCGCTTCTGGAGCAACGGCGCTCATGCATGAAAGTGAGGGGCGTGGCTTTTGAGGGAGCACAGAGGGGAGGGGGTGGGTGTAGACTGAGGGAATGCTACTTTCAAAATCATGCTAGTTTGGGAAAATGGCCAACCCTGCCTTCAACTAGCGCTAACAATAGTTCATCTAAATAATCTACCAAGGAAACACGTGATCAAATCTTTTAAATGCCGACAGTGAACGCAGGAGTCTTCAAGCTCTGTGATTCAGTTTTTATTTTCTCTAAAGGTTATGATGCACTCATACATTGGAGATTTTAAACTGGCATCTTGAAAGTTAATTAAATCAAACCATGCTCTGTATACTGCTTGCTCAGTGGGCATTATAATAAATCACCATGTAAGTAAAGGGAGACCGCACAGGTGGCAGGAATTATACTGGTTTCAACGTAACCCACACAGCAACACTGATGTCCAGCGTATAGCTGCACTGGTACATGAGAGCAGGCTTGGATGTCTCAATTAGTTATGCAATTACTCTCTAATTGTCCTACAGAGAGAGAGAGAGAGAGAGAGAGAGAGAGAGAGAGAGAGAGAGAGCGTGCAGGCCCCTGTGTTCTATTATTAGCTCTTTCTACACTAAACCGATTAATGTCTAACACTTGGACAGCACTCGCTCGCTCACACACACGGGCATTGATTTACACGGGGAGTAACTGCTGCTTAAGTGCACATGACCAAGTGGCAAAAAAAACAACAGGATATGATAACGAATCATGAAGAATATTTTTGCATGCAATGCCACCTCTCTAAATTGTGATCCAAATTTAATTTAAAATTTTGCAAATGAAACGGTTTCATTTTTCAGGTTTGGTAAAATCACTGAGAAAGAATGTGGCTGATACGAAAGCAGACATTTAATTCAGGTCTTCTGTTTAATGCATCACAATGCAGAGTGCCTGTACACCAACACACCATCAGATGTAAATCCAGAGCTGCATCATCCTGTAATCCAGATGCAGCTGCAATGATGTCGGCTTTGCAATCATTACCATGAAGTTAATCAATTAAGCAATCGGTCAAAAATTCATCTAATTTCCTTAAGAGGCTAATGCTTCTTCTGAGGTCCACAGGAGCACGCTGGGAGCATCCTCTGCATATATGGCAGCTCAGTTTTACGGTCACCGGGGAGCAGTGGGACTTCCAAATGAATGCTAATCAAATTAAGCCTAAATTAGAATTGCACGCTTTGCATTCTGATGCAGCGGATCCAAACACGGCAGCTCTGCCACTGTAAAATAGTCTTTCTGTCCTCCTCAAAGAACATCCCACCACATGGGTATTTCTCTCCCTTTGGTCCGCCCGTTCTCTCTGAATGTAAAAGAAATGATGTGGTCAAAATTAAACCGTTTTGTGCCATATAGAATGAGCTCTAATCTGCTTTTCTTTTGTTTATTTTAACCACACACGGAGGGGGAAACAGATGAAGATTGATCCTGCCACATTATCGAAAAGTAGCAAATAAAAAAAAAACTGCATGTTGTTTTATTTAAGATTGTTTATTTCCCGATCAGACACGGAGCAAAGAGGATGTGGGTACAAGACAAGATCCGTAGGCGGCAAAACTACAGGGAATATCATCGATTGGAAAAGAGCGCCGGTGACGTCAATAGCGCCTTTCTGAAAAGTTAACAGATTTTCAACTCGAGCGCTCGGAGCGGCCGAACTGTAAAGGCAGAGCGCTCGGAAGAAAAGAAGCTGGGCGCTGCGCTTTTTCTCCAGGCGGCCGCTTTCTGCTGCAGACGCTCTCTCCTCATTTGAAACAATTGGAAAAAAAGACACTGGCGCTCAGAAAAAAAAGCGAGGTGGACACGGGGCCTTAGAGAGAGAGAGCAGTTTAGTCCTTTCGGCGTCTCATACAGAAGCCAAAGTTACCTTGATGTCTCTTAAAAATAGAAGGAGCTAAGGAGCATACACTGTCTGAATTGCACAAATACATTGGCAACATTGTGGAACCTAAACCTTGCCAATGTATTTGTGCAATTTAGTGAGTGTGCAGGAGTTTGCTTGCAATCCTTAGTATTTGAGAAAAATAAGTTATCCAATATTGGTATCGAAACAGGAATCATTATGGTTTGAGTTTGACTAGTTTTGTATTAAAGCTTAAAAATGCTGCTATTAAAAACCTGACAAAGACAACACAAATCCTACATCAACTCTTGAACACATTTTAATTTGCAGTAGGGAGAGTGTTAGTCACACTTTCTGTGAAACATCTATGGAGTTGTAATCATGCACCGGTGGTATGAGATAATGCGATCTTACACTGAGTCTCTGCAGAATAAAGCTGAAGCACACAATGATGAAAGATTGTATTCCTCCCAGTGTGATGAGACAAAGCAGAGAGCACGCAGAGACGACATTAAGCTCGTAATGCACTCAAAAGAAGAGCGTGATTGTTACTGACTTACATAAGGCAACAAATCATAACAAATGGTCGCCCATTAAAAAGCACTCGCTATCCTTCACGTATGGTTTCCTGTGCACCCTGTTCTTCTTTGTCTACTCGAGGAGAAGTAATATGGGCTATAAATGTATTCCCCTCTGGTAAATAAAATGAAAGGAACTAGCGAGACTGAGAGACGCTGACATTTTGGTATCCTCACCAAACAGATTACAGAAGGTAAAACAAGGTAACAGACCCAGGCAGAAACATTTAATTAATCCTTTACTGGCAGCAGATGGGTTTGAGCTTAGAGGTTCCTCGTGAGAGCAGAATATATTTTTGTACTCATGTCATGATGTCACGATGGTGCAGACTTATGGGTTCTGCTGTCTGACGTAGGGAGACCTGGAAAGCACCTCTGGATCAGGGGGTTCCTGTGACCTGCTAACTCACAGGAAATGGTGTCAAGGAGAGGGCGGGCTGATGAATGGAAGCTTTACCTCCATGTAATCCTCCAGACAGAGGAATCCTCTAGACTACAGGGCAGTGTGTCCTTTAAAGAGAGTGGAGTAAAAGTGTTCTCAAACTGTCCAGATCATGTCCATTCAGGCTTTTACTGAAACACAATGTTTTTAAGCCTGATACCCCATGAGAAGAATGAAACATGCTCATGGGAAGAATGACACATGCTCATGGGAAGAATGACACATGCCCATGAGAAGAATGAAACATGCTCATGGGAAGAATGAAACATGCTCATGAGAAGAATGAAACATGCTCATGGGAAGAATGACACATGCTCATGGGAAGAATGACACATGCTCATGAGAAGAATGAAACATGCTCATGAGAAGAATGAAACATGCTCATGGGAAGAATGAAACATGCCCATGAGAAGAATGAAACATGCTCATGGGAAGAATGAAACATGCTCATGAGAAGAATGAAACATGCTCATGGGAAGAATGAAACATGCTCATGAGAAGAATGAAACATGCTCAGCCAGTGGCAGCATTGTTTCAGATTTATGCTGATAAATGCTATAAAGTAACTCGCATTAACTAGTAAAGAAAGAGTGAGGCTCATTATTTGGAACGAGCTGTGTAGGACAAAAACATGTTTGCTCCTCGGGGCACTGGTGGCGTATTGGTTAGTGCACACAGCCCATGTACCGAGGCTACAGTCCTCCAGGCAGGCGGCCCGGGCTCGAATCTGACCTGTGGCTCCTTTCCTGCATGTCATCACATTGCGCTCACCTGTAATTTCTGCTGTAAAAACAGGCTTTTTTGAAGGCAGGTAGGCAGGTACATCCACCTGCGCTTCATGAATCTAAGTTCAGGCTACAAGCGGAAACACATCGGTCTAATTTATGAAAGGAGGAATGTGCGAAATTCTACAAATAAATACAGCAGAAATCCAGTCTCTCCTGTGTTAATGTCTCTCTGAGTCCTGACTGTCTACAATGAGGGAGTAGCTCGAGTCCCGCTGGCTGTGTTGTTGTCAGAGCCGTGTTTACATGGACGGGACGGCCGGCTCCTCCCCTTGTGTATAAAAGCTGTTTTAGTCAAGGACTAGAGAGAAGAAGAAGAACATACTCACTGATTATTTGAACGTCATGTAGGTGTTTTTAGCTCACGCTCATTCTGTGTCCATTTATGTAAAATGTGAAGCTATGAGTTAACCAAAGTGTGCTAACATTAGCATGCTAACAACAATGCAGACCACAGGTGATTGCAGCTCGAGCAAAGGACAATTTTGTCCGCCGCTTGCTCTTCATTCTGCTTTTGTGGTGCGCTTTAATTCATAACTCCTTTGTGAGAACGTAAGTGGAGGGGGGGTTGGAGGTGTGTCTCTGGATGAGAGCGGAGGCTTCAGCATGGAGGAGGTGTGGCCAAACAGCAGTTTGTTTTTGTTTCATGCTGGTGCTCAAGGGCGACATCTACTGGATCAAAAAGTCGCACATTCTTCCTTAAATAGAGCTGGTCTTCATACTACATGTGTTGCTGTATCTTTTTTAACCTCTTCAAGCCTTACACTCTTCGTGCACTTTGGTAGAGGGGGAAGTTATGCCAGAACATCCCGCTCTATATCTACATTCAGAAAGGTAATTTAAAATACAACAAAAACGGGGAAAACAAATATGAAGTAAGACGTGGTCTGAAGGTTTTCTGGCCCGCTTTAGTTTATCCCATTCTGCACCGTTTGCTTCACACTGACTGTTGCATCTCCACATAATCTTCCCCTGATATCTGGGCTCCCCTCGGTGCTGGTTAACTCAAATAAAACGGCACAGCGGGCTGCTAGCAGGGACAAAGTGTGAAAATTACACACTCTTGAGGGACAGACTGTATTAGCTTAGTGGATGCTCACTGAGAATAAACTATCACCCATCCTCCAAATTTGCTCTGCAAACGTTACCACGGTTACGGCAGTCCTGAGATTTCCATCATGTGCCAGCTGGTGACGCTTAGCTCTGAGAAATTTGTGTAACTTAAACACCATATCAGCTCCAACAGACATGAGGATGTTTAGCACGCAGCATTGTACATCATCTGCTATCCACACCTAATAGTATACTACAAACAGACACAGCAAATGTGCCACACAGTTTGGTAATATGGCAGCATATTTAGACTCTTTAGGTTCTCAACAAGCATGCATGCATGTGCAGTGAAGTCTAAAGGGAGTTTCAAAGCAACACTTGAACGGTTTCAAGAAAGAGGTCGGGTGCAGAATGCATGCAAAAGGAAGGGAAAGGAAGTTTACCAGCTCCATGGTTTCTCTCGTACTACAAGAATACAGAGGATGAATAACATCACTTTGCAGTCTATCTCACAGACCATCTCAGGCCATTCATTTCAGAGGGCTAGTATGTTGATCTCACTTATCCCCCTGCTTCGTCATGTTCTGCACAAGAATACAAGCCGCACACAGGACTTGGTATAAGAGGGGTATGAGGTGACTGTCGTGAAAATTGAAATTGATATTTGAAAATCTTAAAATCATTATTGGAAGAACTATTCTCAGGAGACACTGATATCTTTATGTGAATATTTTTGAAACATTGGCCTAGGAGAATTGACATGCAGAGTAACAGCAAAGTGTTTCTCTTTCAATAAGATATCTTTCCTATCTAGCGCGGTTCAATGGGTGACTGGTGACACTAGCGGGTAGGTGCAAAGGCTCAGTAACAGCTAAGACAACGTATTAAGTGCGCGGCATATTCATAGACGCTGCAAACTTCCAAAACAAATGCAACAGCTGAAACGTGCTGCATATGAAACAAACCTTTTTTTACAGCAACGGGTAGATTTAAATGCGAGTCCGTCCTGGACTTTGACACCGTGGATAAAAGTGTAATGACAGGAAGTAATGTTGTAATATAGCTAAGAGATTAACAGCGAGCTCAACCTGGACTCTGACAGCAGGGATGGCGAAAGCGTGGTGGGTCAGGCTGACTGCAGGGACAGCTTATCAACATCCAGGCCAGGTTGGCATTAAATCTCCTTGTTGCTTACGTTATTCTGTGAAGATTTGAATAGCTCAACTCATGCTCAATACTGTACGGGGGTAGAATGTATTTTATGAATCATCCATTTAGATTTTATGAAGGGTAAGAGTTATTCATAATAAAGGGCGAGCACGTTGTAGCTGTTTGCCTGCCACTTGGTTGACCAGAAGTTAGTTTGGGACAGCCTTTCAGTTCGTTTCAGAAACCAACGGGAGCGTCCATGTTTTATACATTGTGGAATAAATACAATAATCTTGCACTACGAACCCCTTACCCCGCTATCATATATTCTGTGTATCGTTGCATCGTATCGTATTGTGGGGTACGATTCCCACCCCTAAAATGTAGCATCACTCCTAACCAGAAGGCCACACTTCAGATAGTCTAAGCACAACACCAAATAGCTGTTTGGACATGACCCAGGAAATAGTGAAGCCAGAGTCAGCGAGGTTCAGTAACTGGTAATCTAGTCCATAACCATGTCTTTAGTGTGGCTGTAAAGGGTGACAGAACTCTGCTGACATCTGGAGCACGAGCAAGAAGCTCTCATGCAGTGGTTTCCTCCAGCAGTATTAGAGTTTAAAAGCAGCCTAGCGTTTCATCTTCCTTGAACTAAACAACAGTGATGAGCTCGACAGCCACCATGAAGTCAGAAGAGGGCTGCATATAGGTTGGCATCTGTAGGAACCCTCTTGCAAGTTGCACCCAGTGGGACTCGCATGGGTTGGAAAAACACAGCGGATCAAAGACACAAGCTCTGGGCTGGAATCAGAAGGGCATGTGGGATTCCTTCAGGGGGGCTGCGAAGACTCATTTAATCTCTCTATACCTCCCTGTCCTCAGCAGCTGCTGGAGACGGAGGGGTTTAAGACGCCACGGGCTGAGACCCATAAGAGCAGATTAGGATGGAACAAGAAGAAGGCGGAGATGAGGGGGAGGGCGACAGGGACGATTTTTTTCCATCACAAATATGGAACATGGTAAAAGCCTGAGCTGTTACAGCGCTGATGCCCTGTCAATCATTCACGCAGAGAGCCGGGTCCCTGGGTGGAGACATGGGGGTTGCGATGTGTTGCCGTCTCCTTACACAGTGAGCTCTCGCTGCCTCTCGGCATCTCTTAGCAAATGCCACGGTTTATAACAATCATTTTTTGGAGCTTTGCTTTGCTGTTTATGCAGCAGAACTGCTCAGAATATTCATATGCTGTCCTGAACAGCTGAATGCAGATTGCAGACCCAGCGGGAGCAGCTACAAAAAGGAGGGGGGGGGGGGGGGGGGGGGGGGAAAGGATGGCATGGCATTTGGAATTGATGTCAAACTGCATTCAGATATCTGTGTTGCCTGCAGACAACCAATTGATTTGCAATGCTGTAAAATAAATGTTTAATCCCCCTCCTGAAACCAATGTTGCTTATTTGTGAGCAGTGTAGTGTATACACGGAGGGGACAGGAACAACAGATTAACTTACACTATTATATTGAGACAGGAGATTATTCTAGGCCATTTCCAAGCTTTCCTCAAACATTTACACAGACACAGTCCAAAAGGATTACTCTGCATTTGAAAACTTGTAGATACAGTTGACTGCACTGTAATTTCAGAGAATTTACTTAATCTACACTATCTCTTTCTCCAGCTCGAAACCTCTGCAGAGCAATAAATCAAGGAGAAACACAAATGAAACAGCACTGCAGTGAAAGAGCAACGTTATTTCTTTTTCTGATGGCTTGTTTACACCTTTTGTACCCAAGTGCTTAATCCTGATTAGTAAAAACATGCTGTGGCTCTCTGACATTTGCATCGCAGCGCTCTTGTTCGAGCTGCAACCACAGCTAGCATGAGGTAATTGGGGTCATATTACTTGTCGTAGAGTGTAATTATGTTCAGATTCGTCCTGCATGTTAAACAGAGCTGGCTGAGGAACATCTGCAGCGTTTAAAAGTGATGGCTTGAAGAATGGTTGTGATGGGTAAGATTCCAGTATAAGGGGTGGGATTATTACAATGGAGCTGCGGACCTCAAGTTAATGCTTTCCCCAGGGTCAAACAGCCGAGCCTTTGCATACCAATCACGTTCTCTGCTCTTTATTTTAAGCGCTGCGCTCGGCTTAAGTTTTGAAAAGGTCAAAGAAAAGATCTCAGTTTTAGATTACTCTCTATTAGCAAAATAACTGAAGAGCAGAGAAAAGCTCAATTCATACTTTAGACTTTTCTTTAAATAAGCTTGGTTTACAGTGTCTTACATCCATTAAAAATTGCAGAAAAGGGTGGGTTGTACTTGAAAAAGAAAACAATTAGAGTCCTCTGAGAGTATTCAAAAGCACACGTAAAGGTCCAATCAGTGAGATGTGTAGTGAGTGAAATGATAAAGTGAGCTTACTCTATGATCAGACATTAAGGAAACATGCTATGTTGAAGTGCTGGCTTCTCTGACAACAATGCAGCAGCCAGTATGTCCTCCTTCTAACTTTAGATTCTGGTCCTGAATGGTCTGGATTTGTTTGGACCAGAGAAGGTAGGCGGTTTTAAGGCACCCCCACACGGCCGTTTTGGACGCCCCTCGGTTTGCCAGATATGAGAGCAGTTATCAGGTCAAACCAACAGGTGTTGCAGCGATGGAAGCGGGCAAGAGAACTGGTTCAGATAGAAGTGATTGTACCCGACCTAAAAAGCCTCTGCATGTTTCTAATAAGCTCCACGAGCAGAAACGTGCTCAAACTAGGATCAATATTGGAGATGCTTTTGAAAAATGGAGAGAGGTTAGAACACAGAAAGGTTTACAGACCGATGCAGAGCTGGATAAACACTGAAGCTTCAGAGTCCACCACATGGTGACCTGCGTGAGCATCCACTCTAGGGGGGGGGGGGGGGGGAGAGACAGCTCTCTGTAATGTTTAGAATTTGGGCCGCAGTACCCATTTTAAACACTAGGTGTCAGAGTTACATATTGCCCCTTTAAGATTGATGGTTTGACTTTCTTACTTACACTTCTTTGGATATTAATCATCATCTCATGCTGGAGGACGTTTCAAAGAGTGTTCATTTATTTCTTGACAGTTTGATGAAAAGTAAACGTCGGCTCATTTATGAATGAAAATGCTTCTTATGAAGACTTCTAAATCCTATTAGTGAAAAACAAGGCAGCGTCCTTCACGAGCTATGAAAAGTCTGTTTGATTGACTTTTATGAAATGTGTTTGAAAGGAATAAAAAGTGTGCAAAGCTTCCGTATTATAGCCTCAATTACAATCAGCGAACCTGGTGATATCACCTTTTTATGACAAGCTGCAAATACAAAATACAGACATTTTATCAGCTCTTAAATTTCAGATGGCTGATTTGCTGCCAAGTGTTTCCCCGTTCACATGAGCTGCAGACACAGAGCAACATTAGCATTTAATTGGATTGTGTTTGTGGCCACCTGGCGAAAGCAAGCCCAAGATTTGTGCTCTAATGTTGTGTTCTAATGAGCTTTGTTTGAATCTCAAAACTCCTAAGAGACATGTCTGCATATTAAGTTGATAAGAGATCTGTTTATTTCACCTGTAAGTTCTTCACTTTCTCTTTCACATTTTCATTTCATATATTTTTTTCTGGACAGGAAGTGTATTTTCAGATAGTCAGAGCGTTCTCCGCTGACTCTCTTTGAGACTCCTGCAGCTAATTTGAAACAAGGCCGCTGAGATGTGTGACCCCCAATCCCCACATACTCCGTGCGGATACTCCCACTGGATCGTTTCTGGAACGTGAGCACAGGGGAGTGCACCCATGAGCAGCTGTACACATATCATAGGAGAACTACAAGATCACGTGGGATTAAAGAGAAAAACATGCAAACATGTTTCTTTGTCTTTCTGAGGATGATTTGTTTTTCATTCGGTGCCCGTTTTGACGTAATGTTGGTAAAGTGATGAAAAATACGATCGCGATTCCGTAAATTGTGATTTATTTTGAAATTGACCGGACGCTCTGTGTGTTTCCTTGTCTGACTTCCTGTCCGGGTTGTTCTATTCTGTCCAGCTTGACGCGTGCTTGCAGCGTATTTGAAACAGAGCAGAGAGTATTGGCGCTGATGGCACGCTCTGGAGACTGACCGCGGCGCTCGCTGTGGAAAATAAATGATTGACTAGAGTGGCAGCAAACGGCGGCTCTGACGGACCGCGGCGCGCATGGAGTATGTGGGGATTGGGGGTGAGAGTTCACTCAGATATTAAAGTTGCATTTAAAAAAATACCAAAACAATAGTTTTAATAAGTTAAAGAGCTCTAAGCTAATTATGTTTGTGGAAGAATGTGCGAAACTTTACAAATAAATAAGCAGAAATCAAGTCTATCCTCAGTCTCTCTGAGTCATGACTGTCTACAATGAGTGAGAAGCTCGAGTCCCGCTGGCTGTGTTGTTGTCAGAGCTGTTTACATGGACGGAACGGACTTGCGTATAAAAGCTGTTTAAGTCAAGGACTAGAGAAAAGAAGAACATACTCACTGATTATTTGGATGTCACGTAAGTGTTTTTAGATCTTTTCCATTATGTGTCAATTTATGTGCAATGATAAGCTACGAGCTAACTGAGGAGTGCTAACATTAGCCCGCTAACACAACAATGCAGGCCACAGGCAATTGCAGCTTGAGCCGAGGGCAATTCTGTCCGCCGCTTGCGCTTGACTCCTTCGTACGAACACAAGTGGAGAGGGGTTGGAGGTGTGTCGCTGGAGGAGAGCAGAAGCTTCAATATGGCGGAGGTGTCGCAGCACTTTGTTTTGGTTTCATGCTGGAGAAGGCAACTTCTGGATCAAAAAGTCGAACATTCTTCCTTTAACTTGTGTTACCATAGAATTGACTAAACAAACTTGAGCCCTTTTCACACATGAAACTTCAGAACAGCCCACCCCTCAAATCTTCCTGAGTTGCTCTTTCATGTCCCTCACAGCGTGACGTTTTCCCAGCCGGAGAGGCCACAGAGACGCAAAAGAATTGGACACGATGACAGTTTATTGCCTTTTATCCCTGGACGTATTCACAGTATACACTGTAAGTGGAAAGGAACATGTTGGTAAGCAGAAAGAGTTCGAGCAGCTTCATTACGTGCATCGGTTAATGCAGCGGTCGCACGTCAGAAACATCATCACCTCACTGGGAATTCTGAAAATTACCTGCTGCGTTCTCACATCTGTCTGACCCTAGAAATGTTTCCGAGGGAGCTTTCAGTAAAAAGTGTAAAGGTGGAAGAGCGTTTGGACTCACTGTACAATTTCAGAAATGTTCAGGAGTTTTGTGCGAGTGTGAATAGGTTTCCACTGTCATATAAACACAAATTGTCACATTATTTACACAAAGTGGTGAGATGAGAGCCATATTTTTTCAAGGCTACGTTTTATTTCAAAGCCTTAAAGTCTTAGTGACATTAAATGTGTTGCGTTCACCTCTTGTTACACTTTTTCTTTGGCTCCTAACACCGCAGACTGTTTTCACTTTAGTCAATCTCCAAACACACAAACACAGAGCGAGGGAAATCTCGTTAAAGCCACAGAATACGACAAAGGGGATTCACTGACAGTGTAGCGTGATCTTTACAGGCGGTATAGGCTAAGGTTACAACACACAACTCTTATCATCCAATCTGTGATGATTTGCATGACTGTGACAGCTCTGAAGGGATTCTGCTTACTTCTCAAAGAGTATTTAAACCAGTTATGGAAATAGATACCATAACTGGCTCATGTGATAAGCAACACAAAGGAGCAGAGAGAGGAGAAACGCTGCTTTATATTTAAATGAATTCAGTCAGAGCCAGCACACAAAGATGTCATCTTATTGTAAAGAGGGGGAGGCCATAATGTCATACAGTAAATCAGAGCACACTTCACCTGACTGAGGTTTGTCTGTCCAATCAGCTTTCACTTTTTAAGGCGGAGCTTGCTAACTAAGCTAACGTCCCTTTTTTTCAGTTCCTCTCCTCATCAATCTCGTGCACTCGACCGTGAGTCTCATGTTTAAACAATTCTGCTGTTGGCCTTACATTAAAACATTTCCAGCAGACTTCATTTTTTGACTGGTTCTCGTTCTTTCATCGCCTCTTTTCTACGTTATTTTTTTAACTTGGTTTAAAGCTTAAGCAGGTGGTCGTTAGCGGCAGCTTTGCTTGCCCTCAGAAACACAGATTTTTAACCTAAGGGTACAATAAGTAGAATTTTACACTAAAATATCTCAATTGATTAAAAATGCACTAAACTATTGAGTTCTTACATTACCTCAAATATTTCCAACAATTATCAAAGCCAGAGAAATCCGTAATTTGGCAGTTGTATCAAGACATGTCTTGTCGTGACAGCCGCCATGATGGACAAGACATGTTTATCGTTGCCGTGGAAACACCGGATGTTACTTCAAAGACCGCTGCATAAGGAAGTGTGAGCTGCTACTGAACGCTGCCGTACTGTTGCTGTATGTGCTGTACGTTCTGAAAAATGAGCAGCGAATGGTAATTCACGAGATTTAGTTTGTTTGTTCTTTAGATAACAGACAGGACATGCTGTTGTTTTCCAAAGCTGGACGCTGACGCAGCTAAGAAACTAAATGTTTAACAATATGTGAGCGGACTCATGCTCTTCTTTACTGATGATTCAAATCTCTGCGTCATGTGAGCTTGCAGCCCCACTGCACGCTTACAAATAAATCAACAAACACAATCCTCTAACTAAGCCCATCGCTGTCCATGACACGTTGTGGCTAACAGGCTCCCTGTGGGACATGACTTTGTCCTCTGCCGTGGCCTGCCAGCAACACCAAGAGATCAGTTAGCTTACAATCCACCTCCTCCTCTCGTCTCACATTCCTGCAGAGCCGGCCTCACTCCTTGGTTTACTCACTGTACTGTCATTCATGGTGCCAGCATCTGTTTGCAGTGATTCACTGATGAAGTGTTTGTGACAGAGTGACACGCTGAATTATTGGTATCAGCATGTAGCCGATGAGTAAGTCAGTGCTGTGAAATAAATCTGATATTTAGGTTTGATTTCCTGTCCAGACTTAAAACAAACGAAGCACCGTGTTTTTCCAAAAGATGTTTCTTTTTTCTAGTTTGACATCTTAATCTCTTTGAGGAGTTCCAACCGTCCGTTATAACACGTAGTTCTACGAGCCATGATGTGATTCACCATCTCTCTAAAGCTGCGATGATAAACGACTCACTCCCCGTGGGTGTGTTTGTAAAGACAAACCCACAGAGAGTCATCACGTGACTTTACAGTATAACAGCTCAGTGTTTCTGCAAACTACTGTATCAACATGGAACCTTAATGAATGTATGTTCACGTTGCTCTGTGTCTGCGGTACATAAAAGAAGGGTAGTTGTTTGTTAACCAAGCGGCAACCTCCGGTTTTGAAAAATGAAGCCAATGCGTAAGCGCAAAAACCTGCAGTTTATCAAGTGTCCACTTGAGGCTGGCTCCAGGAGCCTCAGATGTCATGTACACACCTCATTCAAAAAGTCGTTTTTACAGCATTAACATGTTTACAGCCTGGTTAAGAAAATGAACGACAGCGGCGTGAAAATGGTTGTCTCGTATCATAACAAGAGTTTATATATCAGCATTCTTCTCCGTCCTCGTCCTCTTCCGGTTTCCCCTTTTTAGAATGACGATTACAGACTAACAGCGCCTGCTGGCTTGGAGAGTTATTTCCTCTCACGCATGCACAGAACGTACGTGGTGGTTGGCTGTCGGCTGTAGTCTTTGCGGTGTGTTCAAGTGCAACCTTTTGGCCAAGACAAAAGGTGTCGTGAGGCGACGCCACAGGCGGCCTTTGTAGCCACTAGTTCTTTGCCGTCTGCTTGGTGTGTCAGGGCCTTAAAAATTAGGTTGAGACAGCATTTCCAGCATGGCGGCTGCTGCCGATGAGCCTCCGGAGCCCCCTGCAGTAACAGATGGTTGACGTAACTCAGGCTTTGTCCATTAATATTTACAGTATATGTTGCTAACACATGTGACAGATGATAATAAGTCAATATAATGTAAACAGCTTGTTCCAACAGCCCAAAATGTCATAAATGAAATCATTAATCAAGCTTTAAGGCTATGTGAATAACATTCAGCATTGTTCGGTTCATCAGGTGAGGCCAGGTGTTTTTTACATCTGGCCAATATGGACTAATTATTGATACTGTATGAATTAGTAATGGCTAATAAATAAATGCAAACACTGCCTGGGATTTAAAAATGATGTAATCACTGAATAGAAATAGGACAGTAGATCAAGTGAGAGTGAGAGGAGTGGTGAACGACATGCTGGAGAGGAGCCACAGGTTGGATTCAAACCAGGGCCGCCCGCTCTCAAGGGCAGAGCCTGGAACCCGCGCACTAAACGCTAGGCTACCAGCGCCCCATGAAAGCAGCTTTTTGAGCACCTTTGTAGAGCAAATCTTAACAGAACGCCTCGCATCCACTTATGTATGTGAACTGTGTCCGTAGAGCTGTGAATATACGGATGATGCCTCCTATGTGTCCAACGCAAGGAAGTGCATTTCTTTAAGGATGGACAGAAACCTTGTTAGAAGCTAACTAAAGCTGAGGGGGAGGGGCTAATTTGATCAGTTTTTCGCCAACCAGTAGTTTGGAATATGAGCTGAGAGAATATAAATATATAAATCTCACTGTGTTTAATATCAAACTGATAAAGTCGTTATATAAAGTATAACCATAATTTAGCAGGTCAACATTACTCAGATTCACAATGAGTTAAAACCTGATAAACAAGTTCATTTCAATCACACAAACTCATTTTTCAATCAACATCTGCAACTGCATCGGAGGAAATAGCCTGTTAGCTAGTTAGCAGCCTGTTAGCTTAGCTTGCACACGTATCATACGGTCACTCTAAAATCCACCTAGGAAGCTCCATTTTTTTTACATACACGACGCACATTTCAGACCACAACATTACGGTGGAGAGGAGTTTTTTTCAGATATCAATCATCAATCAATCAATCTTTATTTGTATAGCGTCAATTCATAACAAGTGTTATCTCAAGACGCTTTACAAAAAGCAGGTAAAGGACCTTACTCTTTGTCTATTAATATTACAAAAGAGCAGGTAAAAAGACCATGCTCATTGTTATGTTACAAAAAGCAGGTAAAGGACCTTACTTATTGCTATATTACAAGGACCGAGCTTAATCCATCATAGCGTAGCAAGAAAAAACTCCCTTTAACGTCAGAAATCTTCGGCAGATCCGGGCTCATGACGGAACAACCATCTGCTAAACTGCGCTGGGCTTGGAAATGGGATAGGGGGAGATGGGATAAGATGCAGAAAGAAGGATAGGATGGGGGGGGGGGGGGGGGGGAGGAGATTGGTTGTTTGGGCAGGCCATCCTCGTTTGGTGCACGCCATAGTGTCATGCAGTAATATGATATGAATGCAGAGAGAGAGAGAGAAAGAGGGAGAGAGAGAGAGATAAGAGTTCAAGGTGCCAGTTCCCCCGGTAGTCTAGGCCTGTAGCAGCATAACTATGAGCTGGTCTGTACCTGTGCCAGCCCTAACTATAAGATATCATGGAGAATCCCACATGGATTGGATGGACTTCTGGTTGACTTGCCTCCATAAATAGATACCCTGTGCCAAACAAAAGCAGGAGAAGACCTGAGACATGAATTTCTGCAACCATTTTGTTGCCCTTCAAATTGCAATTTATCATACCAGCAATGAAAGAGGCCAACATGCATGACACAGAAAGCAAATCTTCTCGTGCACTACAAGTATGCTTATAGTGTCAATACCATGAAGCATGCATGATGCGATGTGTGGGTAGTTGAACCCTAAAGTTAAGATTTTTGAAGTCCCGTAGTGTAAGAAAAGTTAAAAGGATTCTCTGCTCAGATCTGAAAAAAGAAGAAGTTCTGCTTATCAACACATCAGCTCGATGTACTCCTGAGTTCCTTCATAGTGAAACTTTACCATCCCTGTGTTGCATTGTAGAGGAGAGATCACAGCTCTGACTCTGCCAAGGTTAGCGGTTCGATTACCGGGGAGGCTGAGACTGCGCGCTGCATCTCTTATTATTAGTGAAGCTTTTTTCCCCGAGAGCCAACCCTCCCACCTCAACACTTCTGTAGGCTACACACACACAAACACACTGCACAACCCCCCACGAATGCTCTGAATGATTAAATCAATCCGTGCTCCAGTAAAGCCAAGAGTTCTCTCTGTTCCCCTCCATCCCTGCTCCTTCCTTCCTTCCTTCTCTCCCTCCTTCCCAATGGAGTTTCAGTAACTGAGGCCTCCTGCCGGGTCTGTGCGACTGGCTCGGAGCTGCAGACTGAACACCCATCACCCATCCAACAACACCTCACGCGCTGGCCCTGCAAAGAGCTCAGCAGAAATGGAAGGAGAGGCTCAATCGCTGGGGCGCTGACTTCCTCACAGGCACGGAAGAGATGCACATTTGACTCGTGAAGATCAATCCAGAACATTTCATGCCGTGGTGTAGCCTGCAGGCTCCCATGATGCTCTGCGGTAGTGCTGCTGCAGGTTGACTTGCTGAGGAGTACAGGTAATGTAAGCCCCTCGACACAAATACGACTCACACAGCAGGAGCTCGGACAGGGCCTGTCTGAATGGTAGTTTGCAGGGGGGGATACTTGCCAAATAAGAGGATTACAGTGTTACTCGCAAAAGTGATGATGACAAGTCTAGGCTCCATGGCAACAACTGAGGACATGTGATAATATGGTAGATTTTATTCATCATACTTGTCAAAGTAGGGCACAAAAATGCTGAGTCAAGCATTTCCTGCTGGAGAATTATCAGCCATTAATTACTGCTCATGGAGTGTAGTGCAGAGACAGCTTTATTTGGCCTATTGAATTGTATGCTTGGCACGTTTGGGTCACTTTGTTAGTCTTTTTAATGTGTACATGTGTGCATTGCATCTGGTTTCATAGCTGAAGAAGCCTCATACATACTACAGCACTGCCCTCTGTGCTGCAGAGCTCCGCAGCAGCCACGACTGATTTCATCACCACCAAAACATGGAGTGGTACACAGGTATAGAGACCCTCGTTTGCAGGGCTCCTGTATGTAAACACAGCTCTGCATTAGGAAATCTACACCTCAAATGTCGGGACACATAGGAGGAAGGAAAACACACCTTATTAATGAGCCAGCACCCAAAAAGTAGTTAAGAGAGATCCCTAATTAAACTGTCAAAAACTCAAAAGGAGTCCCTTCTAGTCGCCTAAATCCCTTGTAATGGGAGGGTGTTCTGTTACTTTCCTCGCTCACTCTCGTCGTTTCTTCTCTAGCCCAAGAAGACATTTCGGCTGTAGGAGGCAGGAAAAGACAGCTTGAATCCACCATCATCCAGTCCCAGCTGGGAAAAGCTCCTGGCTTTCACCCTCCACAGAAGACCGCTGCAGCAAGTGCCGTGCACATCAAAACCTCTCCCACACATAAAGCCCGGCATTGATGAATACGCTGGCATCGCCTCCGCCACATTCATGTTCTGACAGTGTCTCTTTATATTTGCTGCCAGCTCTTAAGTAGGAGAGAGAAACATTTTCCTGTCTTTATTTGACAGCCTCTTCATGAGGCCATCTCACTGACCTCCACATAAATTAGCGTCACATTGACGCTTGGCCAGAGCGACAAACGTGGAGGGTGTATATTTTTCATCCTTGTATGCAAGAGTTAAAAAACTACTCGTCATTTAATTCATGTTACAGAGAGATTATTCCTTTTTTCCAAAGCCAACTGAAACTGAGCCGAGAGACAAAGAACCCTCAGGCTCAGATTTGACTTTTAGTTTACTTTAACCTACAGGAAGAGTTTGACGTTTTAGAGAACAACATTTAGCCCGACTTTGCAAGTTTTGCAAGTTTTTTATGAATCAGTGAGAGATGTCTTGCTTTTATTGATTGACAAAGATGCAGCTATGAAATACCGACTCTTTAGTCTGTTGTTGCATGATAGCCAACGAGATGGTCACTCAACTGGAAAGTAACCGTGCATGTGTGTGCATCACCGCTTGACACTCTGGAGAGTGATAATGCTTGTTGTAATCCATGTACCGCCGTCTGCTGGTGAAAGAGAACTGCTAGTTTTAAGGCAGGGTTGGTAATTTCCTCCAGATTCACTTTTTAAGATGTTGGTTGAAATTGTCTTTAGGTCCTGACAGAAATTAATAACTCATGTGCTCTGAAAAAGGAATGAAGAAAATCCATCATCTGTAGCAGTTGTAAGCCTGTAAAAACTTCAACCAATGTCTGCCACGAGGTACCAATCTGATGAACCAATCACGCCTCCCTGTCTCCCTGCTCATTCTCTACCTCTTGCGTGCTCTAGCCCACACTCAAAGATGATGGAGTTTATACTGTGGGTTTACTTACCGCTGAATGAGACATGAGACGACGTAGTTTCTACACAATGCAAGCGATGAGCTGAGGTCCGCTTCTGGAGCAACGGCGCTCGCACATGTACAGTAAGTGAGGGGCTTTTGAGGGAGCACAGAGGGGACCCTCTCGTTCCCTACCAACCCTGCCTTTAAAACAACGATACTCAAATTAAATGCTTTTTGACTGATTAATAAATCTTGTAATATCAGCAAATATCTGTGATAAAATAGCCGGCTCGATAGTCACTAAAATCGGCTGATATTATTGGCTCCCTGATTAATCGGTTGGGCTCTAGTACAACTGAGACAGACAACTTTTCAGAATAAAAGCACTGTAAGAAAACATGATTTTACTCTCATCACAGAAAAAAAAAACATGCCCAAAGTGTTACCGTAGTTTACATTTCATGCCAGGGACTTTATTCCTTTAGATGAAATCTGGTCGGATTCCTGTCGGGTGCTGAATATCCGACTTCGGTGCACCGTGCTAGGTGCCTGTCGGAGCGTGAGCGGTCGTTCACGGCCTCCAGAGTGAGCTAAAATTGTTCTTCACCAAATTCAGCGCGTTCAGGCACAACACTGGCCGGTCAGCTGGGCAAGTTAATTCTGAAACATTGATCTCATCATTCCCTTTAATCTGTAATTCCTGCTACAATGTTTGAGTTTAAATCCTCAGAAGTGATTCATGTATTCTGTCTTACCATCCAAACCTCAATTACACGTGCTGTGAGAGCTCAGGAAACTGAAAGCTTCCGCTCTGCACAGCAGGAGAGCAAACATTACTGCAGTCAGAGAAAAGGATCTAATTCTCTAATGAGGTTCACACACATCTGCATTCATTAACAGATGTTAGGATGTTTTCTCCCTCATTAGACTGAAACGTTCGCCCTCTATGTGTTTCTCACTGTTTCAGGATTCCCAGGCTGTCATTGTGATGTGTGTCGGATCACTTTGTGAGAGAAGGCAGTGCTTTTAATGAGTAGGAGTTATAAGAGTTGAATCTGACCTTTGAGCAATTTAAAGATAAATACAAAATGACACATTATCAGCGGGCATTGGAGATGTTGATCTACATTTGCTGCACTTTCAGACATAGCCAGTTGAGCTTTATCCCTTTGTTTTCAGGGGTTATGCTGAGCTAAGCGTCTTCTAAATGTAGTCGGAGAATAAATTAATCTTCTTATCTCGCTCTGGACACGAGAGAAGCATCAAACCAAAGTATTGAACTGCTATTTGTTCTAGAGGCTGGCTCATTACACAGATTAAAAACACTAGATTAATGTCACTTTACCAAAGAAGTTATTTCAAACCCTGTCCTTGTGTAGACGAGCTGGAGAGGTAAAACTGTAAAAGGAAGCTGGGGCAGAGTGTATTAGAAAGGGGGGGGGGGGGGGGGGCAGTGATTGGCTCTGTGGGCGTATGCACCCAGGACAGGTCGCCTGAGAGTTGACCTCAGCTCTGACACGACTAAACTGCCAGATGGCCAACCTGTTCTGCAAGACTGCCTTTGACATGAGAGATTTCTTTAATGAACTTGTTCCCCTTAAAGTCTCTATTGGAGACTTGTTCTGGCACGAAGACGTCCTTTTCAGCAAAACAGACGTCAAGCTGTATTCTCCAGAGGGCCGGGGCCCATATGACATCTCACACTGCATGTCACATCAGAACACCTACAGAACCAATGTTGCACTTTTGCTGCATATTTTGGGCAGATAAACCATGGGAGAAAATCACGCTGAGATTCAATCCAGTGGTCACCAAATGGGACGCTCTCAAACCTACAGCTGAGTTTCAGTCTTAGTTTAATCAGCATCAAGACACAACTTGGTGAAGATGTAAAAAAAAAGGTTAATCCAAAAACAAACAAACATATCTCAAGTGACTAAAGCGAAAATAATCCTCCTGATACACCTTCATGCTCTGTTGTCCTGAAGGTGAGTGAAGCCAAACACTTTGTCAAGGTGACTGAAGTTCACAGATTTATTATTTTTCATACCACTTGTGTTAATTAGGGTTGACAAACGATATTTTTTACGATGGTGATTAATTGCTGAATTTCAATAGTTAATCGTGATTAGAATTTTAAATTTCACGTTTGAAAATCCAATAGTGCACATTTAAATATAAAAACATGTGAGGCTTTTATTTTGAATTTTGTCCTGTCTTAAACTGAGATTACTTTAATTGCTGTGTGCTTTTATTTTGAAATAAAGTAAGGTCCCTGGTAGATGGACGGTTAGGACATTAACTTGAACACAGAAACAGGAAGTGGTTAGGGCTCCCAAACTGAGGTCAAACAGCTCAAAGGAACGGTAACAAAGGTCAATGTGTGATGTCATAAGGTGAACGGTAACAAAGGTCAATGTGTGATGTCATCAGGTGGATATGACTTTGGACTCGTCAGCTGAGCTGTCTGAGAGTTTGTTAAAGTGAAATGAGACATTCAAAGATGCAGCAGTGTCCTTCTTTTACATCACTGAGACTACAGGGAGACACTGAGGACCACTATCTACAGGGAGACACTGAGGACCACTATCTACAGGGAGACACTGAGGACCACTATCTACAGGGAGACACTGAGGACCACTATCTACAGGGAGACACTGAGGACGACTATCTACAGGGAGACACTGAGGACGACTATCTACAGGGAGACACTGAGGACCACTATCTACAGGGAGACACTGAGGACCACTATCTACAGGGAGACACTGAGGACCACTATCTACAGGGAGACACTGAGGACGACTATCTACAGGGAGACACTGAGGACCACTATCTACGGGGAGACACTGAGGACGACTATCTACAGGGAGACACTGAGGACCACTATCTACAGGGAGACACTGAGGACCACTATCTACAGGGAGACACTGAGGACCACTATCTACGGGGAGACACTGAGGACGACTATCTACAGGGAGACACTGAGGACCACTATCTACGGGGAGACACTGAGGACGACTATCTACAGGGAGACACTGAGGACCACTATCTACAGGGAGACACTGAGGACCACTATCTACAGGGAGACACTGAGGACCACTATCTACGGGGAGACACTGAGGACGACTATCTACAGGGAGACACTGAGGACCACTATCTACAGGGAGACACTGAGGACCACTATCTACAGGGAGACACTGAGGACCACTATCTACGGGGAGACACTGAGGACGACTATCTACAGGGAGACACTGAGGACCACTATCTACAGGGAGACACTGAGGACCACTATCTACGGGGAGACACTGAGGACAGCTATCTACGGGGAGCCTGAAGGGACAAAATAGCATTCGAACAATGTGATAAAAAAATTAATGAATTAATTTCAGACCTTAATCGCATCAAGAACGCTGACAGCCCTGATTCTAAATGATAGAATCAACGTTTTCTTGATGATTGATAGCATGGAAAAATACAGAACATGAAAAAAAAGTTCATATTTTTAACCGGAAGCTGAAGCGAGCAAAGAGAGCAGTGGTGGTTTGACATTTTTCAAGTCTTTAAAGTAACGTTTATGTCTATAACAGGTGGAGAGCAGAGGAGGTGACACCCACTAAATTGTACAAATACATTTGCTACTATTTCAGTACAGAATGTAAACAGTGTGAAGGAGTTTGATTGCCATTTTTGGTCATTAAAAAAACAAGACATTACTCAAAATTGCAGCTTAGACCTTCTATTTCTGTTGCTTTGGTATCAGAGTATTGAAGTTTGAAGTTCTAGTATCCTGACAGCCCTGAGGTCAGACACAGAAAAGAGAAATAGTGAAGTCTTTCACTATCTCATCAAGTTCCCCTCGACCTCTTTTGTGAAGCAATTACTTTCTCAAGCAAACAAATTACAGCTACTGTTCAGGCACCTCAACCCCTCTTAGACAATCTAATAAGGTGCTGATTTCATTTCACACTGTCAAGCTCTATAGTGAAAATAAATAGGAACAAAGACACAAATTAAGAAAAGCTGCAGGCAAATCAGTATTATGAAGATCTGCAGCTATAAAATATTTCAATGAATTTGAATCCGTCGATGGTATTTGAGGCCACTTGGATTTCAATTTTAAGTGACAACTGTGTCGAAAACGCCACTAAAGAGCATCAGAAGGGTAGATTCTGTAAATCTAGTGCTCGTCGTAGCTTTAATACATGAGCCACACTCATCACTGCGGACATGAAATGTCAATTCATCATCCTAATGTCACATCACCTCTCAAGGACACTTTGAAGTTGATGTTTCTTATAAATTTGGAAGGGATTGCAAGATCTGTTAGAAATGTCCGACACATGACATCAAGTCATAGATGGAAATAAATACATGCTGCCTCGTTGTTTCCCTTAGCTGAGCATCTATGATTCAAAGTACTAAGAGCTTGATTACGTCCACTCAGATAAGACTCGTATTTTTGTGCTAACTGAAAACAAAAAGACAAACTTGATTGATACCACATGGGTCAAGAGGTCATCTTCTACTAGACTTGGTGTTTCCCCAATACAAGCAGGTGAAACACCAGAAGTACTCGACCTGCACGATATGAGAAAAATATGTGATGACGCCGAGCCACCACCATCGCACTGTGTCGTCCCTTTACCACCGCCTGACGCCCAGCCACCACCATCGCACTGTGTCGTCCCTTTACCACCGCCTGACGCCCAGCCACCACCAACGGACTGTGTCGTCCCTTTACCACCGCCTGACACCCAGCCACCACCATCGGACTTTGTCGTCCCTTTACCACCGCCTGACGCCCAGCCACCACCATCGGACTGTGTCGTCCCTTTACCACCGCCTGACGCCCAGCCACCACCATCGGACTGTGTCGTCCCTTTACCACCGCCTGACGCCCAGCCACCACCAACGGACTGTGTCGTCCCTTTACCACCGCCTGACGCCCAGCCACCACCATCGGACTGTGTCGTCCCTTTACCACCGCCTGACGCCGAGCCACCACCATCGCACTGTGTCGTCCCTTTACCACCACCTGACGCCCAGCCACCACCAACGGACTGTGTCGTCCCTTTACCACCGCCTGACACCCAGCCACCACCATCGGACTGTGTCGTCCCTTTACCACCGCCTGACGCCCAGCCACCACCATCGGACTGTGTCGTCCCTTTACCACCGCCTGACGCCCAGCCACCACCATCGGACTGTGTCGTCCCTTTACCACCGCCTGACGCCCAGCCACCACCAACGGACTGTGTCGTCCCTTTACCACCGCCTGACGCCCAGCCACCACCATCGGACTGTGTCGTCCCTTTACCACCGCCTGACGCCGAGCCACCACCATCGCACTGTGTCGTCCCTTTACCACCACCTGACGCCCAGCCACCACCAACGGACTGTGTCGTCCCTTTACCACCGCCTGACGCCCAGCCACCACCATCGGACTGTGTCGTCCCTTTACCACCGCCTGACGCCCAGCCACCACCATCGGACTGTGTCGTCCCTTTACCACCGCCTGACGCCCAGCCACCACCAACGGACTGTGTCGTCCCTTTACCACCGCCTGACGCCCAGCCACCACCATCGGACTGTGTCGTCCCTTTACCACCGCCTGACGCCGAGCCACCACCATCGCACTGTGTCGTCCCTTTACCACCACCTGACGCCCAGCCACCACCAACGGACTGTGTCGTCCCTTTACCACCGCCTGACGCCCAGCCACCACCATCGGACTGTGTCGTCCCTTTACCACCGCCTGACGCCCAGCCACCACCATCGGACTGTGTCGTCCCTTTACCACCGCCTGACGCCCAGCCACCACCATCGGACTGTGTCGTCCCTTTACCACCGCCTGACGCCCAGCCACCACCATCGGACTGTGTCGTCCCTTTACCACCGCCTGACGCCCAGCCACCACCATCGGACTGTGTCGTCCCTTTACCACCGCCTGACGCCCAGCCACCACCATCGGACTGTGTCGTCCCTTTACCACCGCCTGACGCCCAGCCACCACCATCGGACTGTGTCGTCCCTTTACCAACGCCTGACGCCCAGCCACCACCATCGGACTGTGTCGTCCCTTTACCACCGCCTGACGCCCAGCCACCACCATCGGACTGTGTCGTCCCTTTACCACCGCCTGACGCCCAGCCACCACCATCGGACTGTGTCGTCCCTTTACCACCGCCTGACGCCCAGCCACCACCATCGGACTGTGTCGTCCCTTTACCACCGCCTGACGCCCAGCCACCACCATCGGACTGTGTCGTCCCTTTACCACCACCTGACGCCCAGCCACCACCATCGGACTGTGTCGTCCCTTTACCACCTCCTGACGCCCAGCCACCACCATCGGACTGTGTCGTCCCTTTACCACCACCTGACGCCCAGCCACCACCATCGGACTGTGTCGTCCCTTTACCACCGCCTGACGCCCAGCCACCACCATCGGACTGTGTCGTCCCTTTACCACCGCCTGACGCCCAGCCACCACCATCGGACTGTGTCGTCCCTTTACCACCACCTGACGCCCAGCCACCACCATCGGACTGTGTCGTCCCTTAACCACCGCTTATGGGCCTTTATCTGAGAGAAAGGACAATGGATAGAGTCAGAAATCAGGGAGAGAGAGAGAGTGGAGAACGACATGTGGGAAAGGAGCAGATCAAACTTGGTCTGATCACTTAGAGGACTTCAGCCTCCATACATGGGGTGCACGCACTAACTACTGCGCCACCAGCAGCCCTAGTATTTGTATCCCCCTGGTTACGGACTAAGTGAGTGACACGCCCCCTGAACACAAGATGATGATTTTTCTGTGATATTTATGGTCTTGGTCTTGTCTCGGTCTCTGAGCACTCTGGTCTCGGGTATGTCTTGGTCTCGGTTAGTGTGGTCTTGACTACAGCACCACTAAGAAGTACCAGGAAGTCCTTGAACATCTGGGTGCATTTTGCACTATCTATGCCAGCATGCTTTTTTGGCTATTCTGACCCACAATCCTCTGCACAGCTGGAGACGGGTCACATCGACTGAGCAGCTCAGAGAGCATAAATGAACGCGCTGCAAACTGCAACGGGTATATGTGCAGTAACTATCAGAGCTAAAGGCCCAGTAATTTGATCTGAAACTGTTGTGTATCTCCTTTGAATGCATACTGCATGCAGTGTATACTTTCTAAAGGTAGTTGGAGTTTGTACTGTGGTCATTTTGAAGGCAGCCGTGGAGTTTTTGAGCAGGTACACAAATGTTGCTTTTCTCTGCTGTACTGTGTGTCTATGTCTGGTGTGTGGCCTCAACTGATCCGTGCTCAGGACAGCTTCAGTGATTACAATTAAGCAGCTCTTATCCCTGGACATAATCAAGGCAGGCCAGTGTATACAGGGCGGGGTTAATCCTCAAGACCCAAGTCTGGGAGTGGAAGAGAGGCAGAGGAGGGGGATTGTAGTATTTGGACAGACAGACGGATGAGCAGACTTCCACGCTTCTGTTTGGGCACTCTCTCAGGTTGAAGCTATCAGGTAAACATCCACATTCAGAGAACATTCAGCACAGGTCTGTGACTGTTTTGCAAAGAGAGAGAGAGTATGCTGAGGGAGGGGGAGAGAGCAGGACGGGGGAGAGATGTGTTTAAGAAATATTCAGAAAAGGAATTCAATCAGTGCTCTAACGCCGGCCCCGTGATGCAGAGAGAGTTTAAGAAAAAGGAGTGGATTATCAGCATGTAACAAAAACACAGGTCAGCTCCTGCTCAAATAACGACACCCGAGTTCCGAACAATGAGGCTGAGAGATGATGCAGCGAAAATCTAATTCAAAACCAATTTTGACACAAGCGTCACTGGCAGCAGGGAGCTGCATGCACTCGACCCTGGCGCTAAGGACACAACGCAGCATCAGACTGAAAAAAAATGAAAGCTACTGGGAATATGAGTCATGGTTTAACCAAGCCAAGTGTAGACTGAAATTATCTACGGTCATATAAACAAAGTTGAGGTGGGAGTATGGAGAATTCTTGTTTATCCCTCATAGATTTTAATTCATATAGTAAACAAATCAAAGCTATAATTATACAGCAATGGCATTTTGATACGTGTGCAAGCTTACATGATATGCAATCTGGCTGATATGAGTGTTAAATGAAGAATGAGCAACATTTTACACATAAATATAGCAGAAATCAAGTATATCCTCTGTAAATATCTCTCTGAGGCATGCTGGGAGTCCTGCTGGCTGTGTTGTTGTCAGAGCCGTGTTTACATGGACGGGACGGCCGGCTCCTCCCCTTGTGTATAAAAGCTGTTTTAGTCAAGGACTAGAGAGAAGAAGAAGAACATACTCACTGATTATTTGGATGTCACGTTAGAGTTTTTAGATCACGCTCATTCAGTGTAAATTTACATGCAATATGAAGCTACGAGCTAACTAAAGAGAGCTAACATTAGCCTGCTAACACAACAATGCAGGCCACAGGTGATTGCAGCTCGAGCAAAGGACAATTTAGTCCAACACAAGCGCTAAACTCATCCATGTGAATTCGAGTGAAGGGTTGGAGGTGTGTCACTAGAGGAGAGCGGAGGCTTCAGAACAGTGAAGGTGTGGCCAAACAGCAGTATGTTTTGGTTTCATGCTGTTGCTCAATGGCGGCATTTACTGGATCAAAAAATTGCACATTCTTCCTTTAAGAAAATATTTCTGTAAAGGTGATTTACAGGCAGAGCAGGAAGAGGCTTTCACTCTTCATTACGCTCAGCTGCAACCGATGAATACATCTCTCCACTGTGACGTTACCTTAAATAGCAGGAAAAATCATTACATTGCACATCACATCTAAAATCTTATGTCCCTTACACACTGCCAATTTAAGGCGGGATAGTTGAGCCCCCACTATAACTAGTCTGCAATGTGTAATGCATTGAGGCAGGATAGGGAGGCAAAGTCTTTCTGCCCCTGATCCGCCATTAGAGGAAGTGACAGAGGTGTAATGAGGGGAAGCCAGAGGCCATGGGGTTGGAGTTTTGCCTATTAGCAGGAAAATTAATATTTGCTTTGTCAGTTAAAAAGAAGCCCATTCATGAAAAAATAGGGCATCAGCGCAGAAGGCTAAAGAGGAGGACGGCTGAAGGTTATAAATGTTAACTACTTTATTTATTGTTCGGCTATTGGTAAAGTTATTTTCTTAAGATTGGGTTTTTGGGCATTAGGCTTTCATCAGAGAGAAAAGCTGAAGAGTGACAGGTACTATGGGAGAGAGAGTGGAGGATGACACACACCAAACAGCGGCAGGATCAGGAGTCGAACCAGCGACCAGTGTGACGAGGCCTGCAGCCTCAGAACATGAAGCACCTGCTCCAACTGAGCTAAACCAGCGTCCCGGAAAACCTTTTTTTCTTTTAAAGGTAAATGTAAAGAATAAAGCAAAATCATCCTGATTATCTACACCGTGGACAAGCTCCACCTTAATCCAAGACATTCAAGATAGTCCATCTGCAGACCTCACATGGTGCCATCAAGGAAGGGAAGTGTATCACTGCTGTCTGTGGTTTGTTTCTTTGAGCATGTGACGTTAGAGTCCTGTCAACATACTAAGGAAAATAAAACAACCTGGTGGTATTAAGTCAAATCTGAGCATTGTGAGCTTTTTAAAGGAGACTAATATTTATTTAAGTCACAAAAACACAGAAACAGATGCTTCTAAATCGTCTTTGAAATTAAACAAACAAGATGACCCTCTTGTGTTGTCTGTTTCAGTGAATTTTAAAATAACACATACATGGTTGCTTTGGTGACTCGCATGTTGTCCTAGTTTCAACAAACAAGCAGCAGATTCCCTGCGTTAACTTAGACCGCATTTTTCAACTGGCTATTGTTTAAATGCTAATGCTGACTGAAATATGTCCTCAAGATTGAAGATGAAGTCATGTTTTTCATCTCACATATGTCACTTTCTTTTGGACTCAGATTGGAGACAACATATAATATATAAACCAGAAAAAAGTTTCAACTTTTCATTGAAGGAAGAATGTGCGACTTTTTGATCCAGAGGATGTCTTCTTTCAGTTCCAGCATGAAACCAAAACAAACTGCTGTTTGGCCACACCTCCAGAAGTCTCCGCTCTCCTCCAGCGTCACACCTCCAACCCCTCGCCACTCGCGTTCGCATGAAGGAGTTAGCAAATATAATGCACCATAAATAAGCACCATTAAGCACATGTGGTGTCCTTGGCTTGAGCTTCAATTGACTGTTGCCTGCATTGTTGTGCTAGCAGGCTAATGTTAGCACACTTTAGTTAGCGTGTAGCTTCACATTGCACATAAATTGAAACCGTGATCTAAAGACACTTACGTGACATCCAAACAAGCAGTGAGTATGTTCTTCTTCTTTTCTCTAGTTCTTGACTAAAACAGCTTTTAAACACAAGGCCGTCCCGTCCATGTAAACATGATGTAAACACGGCTCTGACAACAGTACAGCTGACGGGACTCGAGCTTCTCACTCATTGTAGACAGTCATGACACAGAGAATCATTTACACAGGTTAGACTTGATGTCTGCTTATTTATGTGTAAAATGTTGCACTCTGCCTTTAAACTGCCAAAAAAAAACACTGAATATACAAACTGTTTTTTGCATCATCTCTGTATCCACTGCAAAAACAAAACACACTGCCTACCTTTACAAAACTTCTAAATTTAAACCGCTGATCGACTCAGTGGATACACAGCTCTGCAGTCACGCCTGATGTGCCCCGGCCCTGACAAAGACATGAGTTATAGCCTGTGCAGGATGGGCGGTGCAGAACAGGTGCCAAGACAGCAGAGCGGTGCCAGGATGGGTAGTCCGAGGGACGGGCAGTGGGAAGGCCAGGGAGGTTGGAGGTGCATGTTAATCACTTCAGGAGCAGGAGGCAGAGCTCTGCAGGTGTCTGTCTCACAAAGGACCATTCACTGTGGGTCTGGACTGGCTGTCCTGTGACCATGGCTATCACAAACCTCTTCAGTTAGCCTAGTAGAGCCACAGGACACATTCTCATGTATGATCCAGCTGAAGAGTTATGAACACACACAGGACCAAATTGAAGTGTCACATAAGATAATTCACGTGTAATATGATATCTGCCCCTTCATTTATCTTGTCTGAAAAGTGTGTATGCATATTCAACACACCTACGACCGCATGCATTAAGCAGTCGAGGGTGTGAAGGATTTAATTTCTGCTCTAATTAAACTGACAAACAGCAATAACCTTCCAATGTAATACTGCTGTTGCTCACTCACTAATGAAATGCTACACTGACCATGAAACTATAACGAGGTAGATTTAAAATCATTTTATGTAGAGCATATCTGGTAAATTACATGCAGATGCAAAAGCCTTCTTCAACAGTCAAGACTGCAAACTTGCAAAAAGATGCAATGGATGTTTGTGCAGCTGTTGATGTGAGTTGTGTTAATGTTATTCTGCTGATCTCCGTTTTAAAACTCATATACAGTGTAACAATGCTGGATGCCCAAAGTAAACGTGCACAGGCAAAGTTTCAGATCATGAGGTAAACGTATGTTGGAGGGGGGCGCTGCTGAGCAAGCCGTGGAGTAAGGTGTGTTTTCACTCAGCTCCTCAGCTCCTCCACCCTCGCTAAATATAAAACAGAAGACAGACCCAAAAGATGCAAGATACTCTTTTGGGAAGGGGGAGGAAAAATGTGGAGCCTCATTTTATACCCAAAACAATCTCATCCATTTAAAATACAGTATATAAAATATAAAAGCGCCATTACTAAGGGCATAACTGCAGTCAAAAGAACCGATGCTGTTGTTGCTGCTGGGCAGCTTTACTATCTGATTAAAATGTCAGCCTAGGTCGAGTAACAAATACTTCTATGAAGAAGTTCAGCCAGGGGAGTTCCTGGAAAGAGTTCCTCTCTAAGGGCGCACTCACACTAGACAATCCGTACTGTACCTAAGCACGCTTCACCCCTAAAGTCCAGTTTGTTTGACTAGTGTGAGTGCTCCGGTACACTTCCTTGGCCCTGGCACACTTGGAAGAGGTGTTCTTTGGCACGGTACACGCGGGTACACAACGTGGACGGCCTTCATTATCGAGAAATCCCGGAGTGTTCTTTTTGTATCTGACTAAAAATGTTTCAAAATAAGACACAAAGTCAGTAAAGTAGCTGTCATGTTCTCTTTGTTGCTCTCCGCTATACAGTCTCTGACTCGTTCGCGCGTTCCCTTTTCATTTTTTTTGAGTCTGTAAACTAAGCTTCATAATGACGTAAAGCCATTCATGCGTTGTATTACAACGTTACGTACAAGAGGTAACCGTGCTGAACGCCTGTTAGTCCTGGAGCAGTGTGAGTGCAGGTCAGTGGGGGCTTTAACACTGCATGTTAAACCAACCCATTCACACCCTGATGGTAGAGGCTGATATGTAAAATGACCATCAGAAGTAACTAATCCCATTCATACACATTCATAAGCCGCCAACGAAGCAGCAGGAGCAATTCAGGGTTAAACGTACAGTATGTAAAATCCGCCACTAGGGGGCTCTCAATCAAAACAATAACAAAAGATGACGGCGAGGCTTGAAGTTAAATTATGGGAAAAAACGAACGAATCAATACGAACGGGCGAAACCGACCTAAGAGAGACAATATGTGTACCCACGATGTATCCAAGTATAATTTACGTGACGTTTTTTATCACAGCAGCACATACAGCGACAGAACGGCAGCTTTCAGTAGCAGCTAGCGCTTAGCTAATACAGCGGTCTTTGACGTAACATCCGGTGTTTCCTTGACAACGATCAACATTTCGTGTCTGTCATGGCGGCTCATCATGGCGGCCGCCTACAGGACACGTACCGTTACAACTATAAAATTACGGATTTCTCTGACTTTGATAACTTTTGGAAATATTAGAGGTGATGTAAGTACTCAACTAAAAAATATATATAACATGGGTTTAGTCCATTTTTAATGTAAGTTAGATATTTTAATGTAAACATTAGCATGCAATTCTACATACTGTACCTTTAAGTGTCTTGCCCAAGGACACATCGGATATTTGGCTTTAGTAGCTGGGGATCGAACCCCCATGCTTCCGGTTGAGAGACGACCAACTCTACCACTGAGCCACAACCGCCCAATGGGGGGACGGCAATCGTGCTGGGTTAGGGTTAGGGTTAGGGGCACAGTACAGGACAACTGGGTCTAGTGTGAGTGCGCCCTAAAGTATTGGCGAGCCTTCTTCTGCAGAAAATGTGTAAAAATACATATCTGTGATTATCTGATGAGTATACATCAGTATGAGATGTTCCTCTTGCTCTGTTTATATTGTCTATTTGATTTATTCAGAGTTAGTTACATGTTTATCAGTCTGTATGTTCCGCTCTACTGTAGCAGATCTCATTATCATGAGCGAGTATGATCCACAGTGAAACAAACAGGACCTCTGTTAGGAACACTCATTGTGTGGATTAAATAAACCTAATGATGTTGTTGCCTTTAACTACCCGTGCTCTATTGCAATGCATTGCAACTGTTATTTCAGCGTGTTGCAAAACCAATTAATGCATGCAGACTTAGTGTTCTCTTCTCCTTTCTCATACGCCATGAAGAATAACCAACAACAGGCTTTTTGGCTTTAGGCATATGACTTTCATTGTTGCATGGGCACTGAGTGATGATTATTAATGTTTGACCCCTTTCCAAATGTTGGCCCTTCAGTCCCCATCATGCAGAAACATGCTGCAGCCCCCCCATCATGAAAAGAGGAGAAATGGATGGAGTGAAAGCCCGACTCTCAGGCCAGTGCATCATGCTCTGATGGTGCCATGTCGTGTCTGATCCTGCAGATTTGGGACAGAAACGTGACCTGACAGTAACCAGCATCTTCTTTTATATCCAAACTGCCAACACGCTGCAGGGCCGATAGTTCAGATTACTACATCTTCTTCAGGCATCACACTTCGTGATAAATCAGTGCATCCGAGCATGAACTGCTCGTGAGATTGAAGCTGACCCCGTGTCTTGTCAGGTCCATTAGAAAATTATATTTTAACCTTTAAGAACATCGAGTGGTGATACAGCAGGAAACAGAGGCCCCGCTGGAGTCAGATCTGCTGGGTAAAAAGAGACTTTTACATTTCTCCATGAACAATAACATAAGTCAGAGTGTGCAGTTGTGTTTTTTTACATTAATTAAGCTTGTTAACTGGTGATTAAGGCAGTGCATTTTAACGACTGAGCTTGTTGCCTCAGGAAGGAACAGAAAATGTAACAGAGGACAAGAGAAAGTTGTTATATATTTTGCCGGCATACTGGGAAGCATGTTAAGCAGGAAACAGATAAAATAGGATTTCAAACATTAGTATTCAAGGGAAGTCTTCCTGTTTATCCGCGGTCACGGAGCATTTTTTTTTTCTCCAGTTTTTTGAGCACATTCAAATGTGGAAAATTCTGCTTCTGTCCAGAGACTAGTCAGTGTTTGAGTTGCAAATATTTTCAAACCGAGCTCCGCTATCTGAAAGCCAATGAGCCTTTAACATATTCTGTAAAAGTGAGGATGTGCTGACTAGAAGCATCCGAGGAGGCCTTTGCAAATATCTCTGGTATGAACCTGTTTAAG
This sequence comes from Tautogolabrus adspersus, assembly GCA_020745685.1. NCBI lineage: Eukaryota > Metazoa > Chordata > Actinopteri > Labriformes > Labridae > Tautogolabrus > Tautogolabrus adspersus. The sequence continues at coordinate 1,934,595 of CM036534.1, read as the reverse complement.
TTTCTATGCAATATGCACCTTATGAAGTCAGGAGGTTGAGATCCCACAAACTGAAACGAAGGCTGCAGGTTAGTATTCAATCTAGAATAACAGAAACATAAAGATCCATGCATAAAAAAGAACTTGCACCACCGTATGAGTTTTGATGTAATCTGGCATTAAAAAGGATCAAGTGAAAAAAACATTTTCCCCTCTCTCTCTGAGAAAGCCTGGAGTGTTTGAATCGTCTGCTTCACTTGTGATCGGTGCAAAGCGTTGGCAGAAATCTTGAAACCTTTCAGGCAGAACAAAGATAAAGTATAGCCTCTGCAGTGTATTCCTGTGGATCTGTCTCTTTTACTTCACCTTCAACCCTTTTTACTAGTTTGTATGTGTTTTCCTCCACACTTCCCAACATGCACACACACAGCCATGACACCCACCTATCTCCACAGTGAGGCCTTGCAAACTGTTCACATCGTAGTTTCACTGGGTCAAATATTTATAATTCTCTGAAAAATTACTTTGCAGACACTTTTATCCAAAGCAAGGAACATCAGAGAGTAAGTACAACTCAAGCAAGGATGTAGAGAGGAGGAAACAGCGTCAGGAAGAGCAAACGAACAGCTCGGACACACAGGTGCTGACAGGAAGTGACCAGACGCAGAGCACAACATCGACAGCTGTGTTCTAATCAGCATCAAAAACCATCCTAAATATCGTCATGGTCATTATCAAACAATAAAGCATTTCAGCATGTAAGTTATTTCAGAGTTTTTGAGATCGGACTGCAAAATCCGGTCAGCCCTTTGATTTCAAACTGGCTCTGGGTACAACCCTGATCGGCAGATCTGAGGGGGCGCCTGCAGGCTCATAAGGAGTTAATGAGTGCAATCATATAACTAAGGGCCTGGGCATAATACAATTTTAAAATCAATACGGTAGTTCACCGGTAGCCAATGCAACGTGGCCATGCAGGATTGGGGTTATGTGGTCGTGTCAGTCTAGCTGCAGCATTTTGACCAACTGAAGTCGGTGATGGGAAACCCTGAGATATCCCTGAGTAAAGGGCATGGCAGAAGTCCAACTGGGACAAACAAAAGCATGGACTACCTTGTGTAAGTCTTGTCACATGATCAAATAGAGACTTAAGACTGGACAACAACATACGCACATTACCCAACATTTCATCTGAAGATGACCAAAAAAAAAGAAAATGGTTCATTTGACTGAGTTGTTTTCAATAGTTTATTCATAGTTTCTTATTTAGTGCAATATGTAGAATAAACCTATCCTTTGTTATGCTATAGTTTACCTCTTACTATTTTCTTTCGCACCATGACAGAGATGGTTTGGCAAGTTTTAGGGTATACCATATGGTAACTTAGAGTGTTTAAGGTGGAGGTGTCTAAGGAATGATGTGTTTTTGAAACACAGTTGACATGTTCCCTCTAGGGGCCCGCTGACTCTTGTTACGCCCCTGGCCTTGAGAGCTATCCAAGTGTGAAAAAAGCTGAACAGGGCTTTTGAAGCTTAATGCAAAATGCAGCACTACTAACCCAACAACAGCAGTCCAGCCAGAGACAGCCGCTCCTTCTCCAAATCAGGTGATAGGAGGAGACACCGGAAGACTCTCCATGGTAACTCACTCACAAACAGGAGGGGCCAAACAATGGACTAGTAAGGATGAGATGATTGACAGCTCGTTGCGGCTCGCGCTCGCTGCCGCTCGCTGCATCCATTAGCGATAAGAGCTTACAACAACAACAACAACAACAACAACAACAACAACAACAACAACACGAATACATCAAAATAACTCGATTTATCCACGTCTCAGATATAAAATAAAACAATTTAGCAGCATACGATGTAGTTCCCACAGCTGAAGCACGTTTAAAAAGACTGTTTCTTCAAAGCATGTTAAATCTCGTGGATCACACCGGGTCCGTGTTTGCGCATCAATACGCCTCAAGAAAGAACACCTGCGCACTCACCTGAACGGAATGTGAGGATTCGTTTCATCATTTCTACCTGCACTTTACATTATTACATTGTTGTGAGAACATTGTTGTCACACCCTCCTCCTCAGTTGTAATGGCACAGGCTAAAACTCCACAGCAGCATAATCACCACATGGATTTACACGCGAAAGCAAAGAGCACATTTGCACATTACCTCAGTTTCTCCTGCTCACCCTCGTTTTCTGAAGGCGAAGACTCCCCAGGGTGCTGTGAGGTACTCCGAGCCTCGTCTGAATAACGGTATTCTGTATGAACTCTGCTGCTGCTGCTGCTGCTGCTGCAGGGATATACCACTGTTACAACCTTTTCAATCTCTGACTGTCACACACAGGTCGCTGCTTCAGTCACGCGTCACAGGCGAAACGGAAGCGGTCTAACTGATTTTAAAGTTATTTCTTTCACTTCTTAAGGAGACTATAATTAATAACTACTAATTATCTACTGCGACGATGTTTGGTATGAAGGCAGAGCAGCCTCTGTCTCTCTCTCTCATCCTCAGTGCTGCATGCTGCTGTCCGTCACTACGTGTGTCTCCGCCCCCATCACCACTCACGCTGTATTGGAGGATTTGTGATAGAAAAATGATAAATTGATTAACTTACTGTCATAGATCATTAAAATGTTGTCATTGCGGGGTAGACGATATCATAATAGATTGTGTCAGAAGAGGTCCATTTAATGAACGCAGGAGCGTGTCCAGATTCATTTCACTCGGGTGGACAGACTGGGGCACTGACTCGTGCAGGGGTGGCGAGAACTTAGTGTGCACAAACATACATTTCCATTGTATAATGTCTTAACTTTAAAACAGTAACAGTCAATGGTGATTCTAGAGTCTGTTGGAGCGCTATGCTAAATTCACTGGGGGGCCCTCCAACTAGCATTCATCGCCATTATGTCAAAAACCAATCTGACACCAACGGCAACTTTAAGTGACACATCTAAGTTTTCAAAGGAATATTGGAAAGCTTAGCGCTGCAACATCATTGAGTACTGTCAGTTGAGTTTGTCAGTCCTCGGTTGGGCCCCCTTCTGGCCAGGGGCCCCAAGCAGTTGCCTGCCTGTCCTGTTGACAAGCAGCACCTCTGGTATCAGTGTGTTTTGCTCCATCATCTTGGTCTGAGTTGCAGAATCACTTTAAATTAAAGCTTTTAGTCGGCTGGGAAGATTTTAAAGGAAGATAAAGGATAATTTGACGACAGTATGCACATGTTTCTCTGCTTAACGCTCCTGATGTGTTGATTGATGTCATATTTGTCTTTCTTTGTTTTTCTTTGTGTGAAACTTTTACGCTGCCGTCTTGGTCAGGACGCTTTTTGAAAAAGAGGTCTCGTATCTCAATGAGAATATTTACCTGGTAAAAAAAGGTAAATTAAAAAAATAACACAGAAGCTAAATGTAAGTCTTCTGGGTTTAACTCTTTAGGTACTCAAAAGAAGATGTACGCCATGAGTCACAATTAAAAGTCATTTTAAAAAATGCAAGCAAACTGACACATTAACCGTCCAAAATACATTTATTATAGAAAATATACAGAAATATTGACAATAAATGCTTTGTGTTGCTGTTTGGTGTTTGTGCAGGAGATAGCTTGCACTTCTTTATGGACTTGTTCCTCTGCACCTGTCTTATGAAACATGTGTAGAGTATTTTCTACAATTTAAACATGCAGCCTGTTGCACCACAGTCAAAAACGTTGATTTTTAAGTCCGTCCTCTGACAAGGTAAAAAGCCAATCATTGTAAAGGATTTTGGGGTGGCCAATTAGATTTCGGGGGAGGGCAAAGCCACCCCTGGACATGCCACTGCACAGACACATTATATTACTTCACTCAAATGCATCAGTCACATTTTGATTTATCATACCTTCTTTCAAATCTAATATTCCTCCATTTTTTATTTCAAATGTAATAATAATTCACTGACGATGGCAGTGTCAAGCTCGCAAAGAAATACTAGGAAAACCGGCTTTTTGTGAGAATATTTTTTCAGCGTTTAAGTTTGCAAAGCAATACTTCAACTTCAAACATAATCAGGACAACTGAGTGAAGATATGTGCAGACAAAAAGAGTTCAAGGTGACTTATATAATCCTGTGCTTCAAGACTGTAACAGAGGTGGCATTCATTCATATTCGGTTTATTCGCTCATGTCAGAGTTTCACTTCCAACACAATAACACATATTTCACATGCTTTTTTCTCAGAACACTTAAACACTGTCCTTGAACAAACAGCAGGAAGAAGAAACCTTATGATTCCTGCCCCTTTCTGAATAACAACATAAGTTACAGTTCTACTACAATTCCACAATTCATCAGACGCTTTTATCCAAAGCGACGAACATCAGAGAGTAAGAACTACACAAGCGTTCTAGAGAGGAGTATAGACAACGTCAGGAAGAGCAAACAAAGCTTTAAGTCCGATCAGACAAACAGGTGCTGACAGGAAGTGACCAGAGGCAGAGCACAACATCGACAGCTGTTCTTCAGAGTTCTAATCAGCATCAAAACCATCCTCAATATCGTCATTATCAAACAAAACCATCGTCATCATCATCATTAAAGTCGTAGGTGTTCATAAAGAGCTGGGTCTTCAGCTTTTTCTTAAAGGTGCAAAGGGACTCTGCAGATCGAATGGAGTTTGGTCCTTCCACCACCGGGGGGCGACAGAGGAGAAGAGTCTAGTCAGAGACTTAGGACCCTGTTGTGAAGGTTGGATCAGACGCCTTTCATTGACAGAGCGTAGTGGACGGGAGGGAGTGTAGACCTGGATTATAGAGTCTAGGTAAGGAGGAGACGTTTATGTCGCTGTTTTGTAAACGAGCAGTAACTGGGAGCCAGTGGAGGGAGATGAACAGAGGAATGACATGAGCTCTTTTGTTACTGCTGACACAGAATCAGATGACCAACCTATTCGTGTTTACCTTTTCTTTCACAAATCACTTCAAATTTAACAATACACACTGAAACATTCAAGTACAGACATCTAAATTAGATCAATCAGTTCATAATTCTCCATCACTTTTTTCTTTATAGATTCTTTTGAATTGAGTAACTTTTTATATCAGTATCCAGAGGAGTACGCAGTTTAACTCCATGTACTGAAATATTGCTTTTAACGTAACGTTCATCTGGACTTTTGAAAGTAAATCTGTGTCTTTGATCCTCCTCATTGGACACAAACATCTGTAGATCATCAGGTAACAATCTATTTCTGGCTTTAAACATGACTAATTATGTTTTTAAATCAACTAGTTCTTTAAATGCCAACACACGTGAGACACAGTTCACTCTACTAATAAAATTGCTGTTGCAAACTAGACGATGTAATCTGTTCCGATGGATTAAAGACAAACCCCTGACGGTAAACAGAGAACTACTGTATCTGTCATATTGTAATATAGTTTGGGCGAGTACTTTTCCAACGAATCTCACAGAATTCTGCTCCTCCAGAAACGCTTTGTCAGGATGGCGATCAGAGTCCCACGCTTCTTCTGCTCCTTTGTTTCAGAAGCTCCAGATTCTTAACATTTATAAAATCAATATTTCTCAAATAAGTGTTTTTATTTATAAAACATGGAGTGAGGGAAATATCCCTGAGCAATTCAAGAGGTACTTTATTCTTAATTCCCAGGTCCATTCTTACTCAACCCGTCAAGCTTTAGATCTTCATCCTCCGAAATGTTTGACGAGCAGAAGTCAATTTATGATTCGATTTAGAGGCAGCAAATAATAGAACATGTGAAAAACCTGCTGCTCAGTCAAATCTTACAAAACATATCTGAAACAACATTTAACCCTAAACTCCTCAGTATGTAGTTATGATTGATCACACATGTGAGTGTCACTACAGGTGTGTTTTAAACAGATGTTTAAAAGATGCACACACACATCACACACACACACACACATCACACACACACACGCGCGCATGCACACACACACACACACACACACACACACACACACACACACATTAATGCAGTTAATACATTTTTTCTACATACAGTATCTGTGTACATATTCTTTTCTGCATCATTATGTTTTGTTTAGTTGTTTTTTAATGTGGTGATATTTTAGCATTATTTAGGTTGAGGCTTCAAATAAGCTCTTTGAGTTTTCTGCCTCTTCCTGCACTGAATATTGTCTATTTTATTATTTATTTAATATGTTTTTCCCTTACTGTGCAAATAAATAAATACTACTATAGACGGAGCCAGAGTGAAGTCACCCATTGTTTACTGCAAGGCGGTCACTGTGCTGGAAATGCTGTCTCAACCATCAGGTCTCCGGTGTTGATAAATGAAGCCAATGCAGAATTGCAAAATACTGCAGTTCCTCGAGTGTCCGCTTGAGGTTGGCTGCAGCAAATGAAGTCCTGATTGACAGGCGGGCGTTATGTAATGGTTTGTCAAAAGGCTTAAAACCCACCTCAGCTCCTCAAGCTCTTATCAGGTTGACCGAAATTTAGGTTGAGACAGCATTTACAGCATGGCTACCGCCATCGTGCTTCCAAAGCCCCCTGAAGTAACAGAAGAGTGATGTCACTCAGGCTTCGTCCATTCATTTTTACAGTCTATTGCAGGGGTCTCCAACAGGTAGCTCACGGGCAGGTTTTCAGTAGCTCGCATATAAGTGAACCAACTGTGTTAAAAAAAAACATTTTTCTAATCAGACAACAGTAAATGCATCTCTTCCCACTATTCATATATGTTGCCCATAAAAACAAGTGTAAAGTAGTAGGCTAATGTTTTCTTGGACATTGATGTGAATCTTCAGTAACATAGCTTACTATGTGGCACAATAAGAAGTGCAAAATATTCATGTTTTTTTCTTGGACCTTGATGTGAATGTAAGATTATTGATAAGCGTTGGCTTATTGCAATTTCACACGTGTACAAACAGTACATAATTCAGCTGATGTGCGCTTTGTAAATAAATGCAAGCGATGTGATGCAAGTGTTTCCTGGCCACTTTCATTTTTTCAAAGTAGCTCTCAGATGAAGAAAGGTTGGAGACCCCTGGTCTGGTCTCAGCCTGACTTTCAGTCAAACTAACCACAGGTCAACAGCTGGAGCTGAGGCGGGTCTTAAGCATCCTGACACTCTACATCACGCCCACCTGTCAATCAAGTCAGCTTCACAGCTTCCTATGAATATCTCCTATCCTTCATAAGATCAAAATGGATGATTGGTAAAAAAAAAATAAAAAGAAGAAGATCACCCCCTGTACAGTGTGTGTAGATAGCTTATCAGACCTATTTCATTTTTTGAACCAGGCTGTAAACCTGTTAATTTCTGCTGAATTTTTTTTAATTTATTTTTTTTAATGTGTGTGTATGGGACTTCCGGTGCCTCTGCAGCCAGCCTCAAGCGCACACAATTCAGTTAAATTCAAATGGCTTTATTGGCATGACGTTTGGGTTAAACATGTTGCCAAAGTAAAATACAATACACACTCGACGAACTGCAGGATTTTGCACTTCCGCATCGGCTTCATTTTTAAACACCTGATTTTTCTGTTGTCCAGGCTTGAAAGTACGTTTAACTCATAACAGTTATAGTCGATGCTTTTATTCTGAAAATCACTGTCGCTAAACACACCGGAAACACATTTCTTACGGTTTGCTGTTAACTTTTTGCCGTTTGTGAACCGACCAATCACAGCGAACTTTAGCGGCTCGGTCTTAGTGCACTCGTTTTACGTGCTGTACATGCCGGGATGGGCGGAACACATGACAACTAACCCCCTAACCCCGCCCTGAAGGCTACCTGGACGACTCGTGACACAAATCGAGCTCAACCGGAGTGAACACTTCCTCTCAGTTGTCAACAACGAGTGTAAAGAGAACAGAGTTCAACTAGCTGAACACACTCGGTGACAAAAGGCAGAAAGTGTCATCAAGGTGTCGTGCGGAACATTTCAGGTAGGTTGCTCAAGTTCACTGTCTCTCTGTCGTTGCTGACGTTACCTTGGTTACCAAGTTATACTAATACTAGTTCACTGGTAGCATTAGCCGCGTTTATAATGTTGCTCCTGTTATCCACAGATACACAGACAGCAGCTGTGTCACTAGCATCACCTCGACTCATTAGTGTGTGAACTCACTGTAATCATGTAGTTAACAAAGTGCACGCTCTGCAGTGTCACATGATCATCCTCATTGTCCGTCTTTGAATGGCATTGTGACTCATGCATGAGCTTATGGCTCTTGTTATCTAATTGCTACCTTTGCACTTATTGCAGCTACAGATTCTCCTCATTTACCTTTTAGCGAAACAAATCTCTGAACTGTTTGATTTGCACAACCGATTCATTCAGGCAGACTGACCGCACATGTTGTGGTACATGAGTGAGAAAAGATGTTCTCTGTCTGTTCTAACAACCTCATTTCCCCCAAAGGGTGATCAATAAAAGTTCATCTTATCTTATCTTAACATGTGCATAATAAGCACTCCTACCTACCTATTGATTAGAACTGAAAAGGTTATTCTCAGTCAATCTGTCAAACTCTTCACAACCTCTAATGCTGGACTGATGCTGCATTCAGGTGCTGCTCGGGTGGTCCGAGTTTCCGAGTTGGGAAGTCTTTCTTCAGACTTCACGTGTTTTCAGTTCAGAAAGTCTGAACAGCGTTGATGCAACAAAGAAGAAGTGTGAATGTCTCTGTTACAAGTTATATTTGAGCAAAAAGTTGATGTGCAATACGTGAATTAATAAAAAGTATGTAAACGTTAACGAAACATATTTTGTCCCCATGTGATGACGATTCTGACGTCAAGTCAGCAAGTCGGGCACCAAATTCTTTCCCGGGTTTCCGAGTTCTAGTTCCAACTTTAGCAGGTGTTCATGTGCATTTAGCAACTCGGAAACTCTTTATTTCGATGTGTCCGACACCACATGAATGCACCATTACACCTAACAGCTTTTAAAGTGGTTTTAAAGTGGCAGACACATTTCCAGTGTGACTAAAAACCTGAGAGTTTCTCTAAAGTTGAGGCGCGTTCCCTTGTTCTCGTTTGTTTGCCGTTAGGTGGCCATAAAAATCAGTCCGAGCTTCTTTAAGGCGGTCATTTTCTGGTCTTAAAATCAGACATGTTTGATAATATCGCAGATCTCTATTGTGTTGTTCAATGACGTGACCGTAGCAAACAACCAATAGGCACCAAACAGGAAGCTGCAAAATGGTAAACATGGCGGGGAGGAGAAGGAACGTTTGGTTCTCCTGGACTGTGGAAAAGGTAGAGAGACTGGTGGAGTTGTGGAGCAAGCGAGAATGTCCTCTTTGTACCACCATAGAGAGGAGAAGGAGAAAAGGGGGACACAATTTACTACGGCTCTTGAAATCCACATCATCGGGATCTCATCCCTCGAAATCTCATGTGACTTCCCCTGGTTGTAACCGGGAATGTGAACTCAATCATTGTTCTCTGGATTTCGAGGGGCACATTGATTTCTATTCTTCTTTTCATCCCAAATCCAGCTTTGTAATTCCTCCCCAAATAAACTAGATACGTATGCTCTGCCCCAAAGTTGTAGTTGTACATTTCCACCAGGTGCATGATGGGAAAGAACCCCATAAGGATTCTCGTTGTAGTCTTACAGTTAGTGACCCTGTAAGATCCCCGTTCTTTACACACTCTGAGTCTAAAGAGAGTCTGTGTGTTGCTGCCACATTGTCTTCAGATGTGAGAGGACGTCAGACGTTAGTCTTTGGAAAGTCTTCTAGTGAATGGAAGACGTCACAAGCAAAGTGATCCATTCAGTTATCAGAATGAATCAGACATACGTCTTTACTCCATATCCATAACTGGGGATGTTTGTGGTGTCTGCTCAATCGGCCAATTAGCTGCCAGCTGAGAGTGAAGAACGAGGAAACACATGGGTCACATTCTGAGAATCGTATCGTACAGTCTGGCTCTTTCACAGTAAACTTGGACCTAATGTGGAAATTTAAAAAGATCATTATGATGCAGAGTAAAGGAGCATTCAGCGAGTCGACAGTAATCAGTGGTAAAAAAGTAGATTTTCATATCAGAAACTTTTCCAGGGTTGACTGACGGTTACAAAAACATGAAAAAGATTTTAAAAAGGTCCAAACACATCACACAATGACAAAAGAACTTTTCATTTCGGTGTCCTTGTCCAATTTAGTGACAGAAACGACTCTTTTGAAACAACAATGAAAGGTTTTTATGACTTTTTGTAGACATGTTATAATTGGAGTTTCTCGACTCGTTTAACAGCTGTTAGCTTAGAGAATGAAACAGAAAGACTGTTTTTAAAAATGAGCCAAAGTCATTGAGAAAAACTGTAAATGAATGATAAAGATAAAACACCTTAATGAACTATGTCTAATAAACTGTATTCTTTACAAGGTTACACACAGCATGAACTCTGAGAGGCTCGTTTGTCTTCTCTACGGCCAAGAACAACACGTAAGTTTCCCAATTCTAACTGTGCTTAGAGATGTTGATTTATGTCAACAAGCAGATCAAATGTTCCCCCTATGAACACAGAATCAGAAATACTTTCTTTATCCTCAGGGGGGAAATTCAGAACATTCAAGGTATTCAAACTCTTTAGGTTTCTTTAGTGATTTATTTAAAGGTCCAATCAGTGAGATGATAAAGTGAGCTTACTATATGATCAGACATTAAGGAAACATGCTATGTTGAAGTGCTGGCTTCTCTGACAACAATGCAGCAGCCAGTATGTCCTCCTTCTAACTTTAGATTCTGGTCCTGAATGGTCTGGATTTGTTTGGACCAGAGAAGGTAGGCGGTTTTAAGGCACCCCCACACGGCCGTTTTGGACGCCCCTCGGTTTGCCAGATATGAGAGCAGTTATCAGGTCAAACCAACAGGTGTTGCAGCGATGGAAGCGGGCAAGAGAACTGGTTCAGATAGAAGTGATTGTACCCGACCTAAAAAGCCTCTGCATGTTTCTAATAAGCTCCACGAGCAGAAACGTGCTCAAACTAGGATCAATATTGGAGATGCTTTTGAAAAATGGAGAGAGGTTAGAACGCAGAAAGGTTTACAGACCGATGCAGAGCTGGCTGTGTTTAAATTTGGACTGCAGTACCCATTTTAAACACTAGGTGTCCGAGCTACATGTTGGTCCTTTAAAATGAAAAAATCCCACAACAGTTTCTCAACAGAAGTCTTCTTCTGACTCTTCTGACAATCACTACACTGCGACTTAAACCTGAAGTTTCTTACTTGTGTCTTTCTCTGTTTTCTTCGTCAGATATGACAACGATTAAAACAAGAAAACAGTCATCAATCCCCAAATTCATCCATGTGTATAATTTTCTTCAAGTTTGACCCGCGGCCTGCATCCAAAAATGCCTACAGGTAAGAAATGAACCCTTTCATAATCATACCGATACTGATTCCAATGTTAGTTTTATTCATTATAAATAGTGTTGTTGTTGTTGTTGTTGTTGTTGTTGTTGGTTTTATGTGTACTGCTTCATAAAGATGTACTAAACCCAGCATTGCACTGCATTGTGCTGGCTTCACATACAAACAGGAAGCAGAAACAACTGTCAGGTTTTTCTAAATAAATCTTTTAAACTGAAGTGCAAGAATTGAACTTTTGATCGTATAGAGGGAGCTGTTCCATCTCGTCTGAACGTCGTCATGGAGACGATTTGTGGACACTTTTCACAGTTCAGTCTGAATGTCTTTAAACATTCTCGACTCACACAGTCTCACTTTAAAGTGCCCAATTCTTGATCGGTGACGTGGATCAGCGCAGACCGTCCAGTGGCTTAACCAGACTTACCAGGTTCTCCCAAACCTTGTGCTACAAAACTCTCATTCAAAGTCATTTTTTTAGCCACCAACAATACTTCACACTCTGAGTATGTTGAGATTTAGAGTGCACTCACACTAGGCAAAGTTGTCCCGTACCATGTGTAAACACGATTGTCCCCCCTCCTCATTCCCCTCTCTGGCCTGCTCTCACACTGCTCCAGGGCTAACCAGCCTGAGCACGGTTACCTCTTGTAAACAACGTCATAATACTCAGTGTACAAGACAGACAGACTCTAAAAAAAGAAATAAAAGGGACTTGCGTTTGAGTTCGCGTCCGCACATCGGAGAACAACACGGAGAACAGGACAGCTCCTTTACTGACTTCGTGGCTTATTTTGACTCATTTCACGTTGTTTACCCGTGCTTGTGCTCGTGCATGAGCTGTACCGTTGCCAGAGCACACCTGTTCCAAGCATGCCAAGGAAGTGTACCGTGCCTAAAAGAGGAGCAGAGCACTCACACTAGTCAAACAAACTGGACTTTGGGGGTGAAGCGTGCGTAGGCCACGGTACGGATTGTCTAGTGCGCCCTTTGAGGGCTCAACGACACCTGTGTGCTTGTCTTTGTTGCTCTTTATAAACTGCTGATGAATGTTAGGCCGTTTTTTTTTACTCCGATAAGTCATCCTGGATTTTTTGGGGAAATGTGTATGAAAGTTATGCATGATATTTCTTTTGATGCAGCTTTAAAAAAAAAAAAAGCCCAGAGTGCAAGGTTTGAATATTTCTCTCAGTTTGCATCATAAAGTTTCAAGGATGTGTTGGAACATGCAAATACAGAACATAAAGATACTTTTCTTTGAAAGTAGAAGTTAAAAAATAGGGGGAAATAACTTTCCTGTTGAGAAATCAAGTTGCTTCAAGACTTGACTCCACTGCTGTCATACTCCTCTATTTCAACTTGTTCCAGGACTGACTTCATCGAGCTTGGAGCGGAGGTGCAAACACACAAAGTTCGACAGTGAAGGGAAGGGAATTTTGGGACGTCTGATTCTGGAGGTGTCAGTCTTTGCCAGGATGGATCTCATGTGAAGCCCTCTATATGTGGCACATAGAACATTTATTTATGTAATGTACTTATAAAGACAACTCACCGTAGATTATGTGTAAAACTGCCATTTTGAAAAGCTCTAGAAATCATTGTTCAACTTCCTGCTGCCCTACCTGAGAGTAAGAGCTGGTTTCATTCAGACCAGTGCTCTATGAGCAGTCATTCTGGCTTACAGGCTGATGTTGAGTCCAGCTTATTACAACCCCGCTGAGCTGGAGAGTGAGCTCCTCTCTGACCATAGTTCATGTCTGTCCTTCCCTGTGGGAGTCTGACCCCGCCTCAGGAGATCACAGCAGAGGTGGGGTATGAGTCCTGACTCAGACATGGACCTGGGGAAAGGTGTGCTGTGTCGTAATGTGGTGAAATCACTGCTAGAAATAGACCACTAGGTACAGAAGTCATTTGCTTGAACTGTAGTGATGAATAGATTTCAGTCCCAACTAGTGATGGTGGGACTCAAATGGTTTATCCCATCAGGATTACGAACAATTGACACATGTCCAAACAGCATACGACGCAAGCGAGCGTCAGCAAAAACATCAGCTTGATTCAATTGTTTCCTATTAAAGTGTCCTAACATCTTGGAGTGCCGCAGTGCGAAGCTGCGTGACGCAACGCCCATTTTTTATTTTCCTTTCTGCTGCTGGCGTAGACATGGACGAGGAAGGAGGGGGCTCTAGAAGGCCCTCAGCGTCTTACAGGAAAACCTTTGATTCCCTGTCACTTTCCTCACTGGTTTTATAACAGTGATAGTGGTGCATTATTTGAATGTTGTGCTTTGACTTGTGTCAACACCAGAGAAAAACTTGATTTGGCTCAACGCGAGCCGTTTGTTGACGAGCCTCTGAGTGTTGTGATGTGAGTCAATAACTCGTCAATGCAAAGCACCACACTTCAGTTTGTCCACCTTCAATACAAAAGCTCCATGTTATAATGTGTGCAGGGGGAAATGAAATTCCTAATGCAAAGAAGTAAATATGTAATGGATGCAATGTGGTCAGCGAGCGCCAGATCGCGCTCAACGCAAAATCTAATCTAATTGTGTTTGGATCAGTCCACCTCTTTGAACCGGGCAGATGAATCTTAACAGGTGTTAAATGGATGTCACCATATTCCTGTTCCCCAGAGAATGACTCCCCCTGACACTGCTGATCCAGGGATGCGGGATGTTTTCTGAGATCCACTTTTGGTTTTGAGCTGAGATGTTGCGATGACCACTGCAGGGATTGGTACCAATATCACGCTATACCCAGCAGAGTAGTCCAACTGAATTTGACCCCTGACTGAATCACTGCCCACAGGGTGTTTCCATATCCAATCAAATATCTCAACATCCACTGATGGTATCTCCAGAGACAATTTTGGAACCCATCTACTATTGTTTGATGCCGATTTGGCCTCTGGGGGCTATGGCAAATATTTCTAGGCTTACAGTATAGTCAGCAGATATCTGGATGACTGAGATCATATATATGGGCCCAGAGGTCATCTTCTGGTCAATGTTTGAAGTCTGATTGTCATCTTGAGACGTGAGAAAAGAGGCTATGTAATCATATGTGGATTTCTGTTTTCTAGAGATGAGAGCTAAATATTTGTCAAGTGATAGCCTGTGGAGCTCAGTGATTCCACGGTCTACTGGGAATGTTTCCTGTGGACAACTAAAGACCAACGTATTGGTCAAAACTACACAGAGTGCAAAAGAGAACCAGAAGTCTTTCACTACCAGAAACGATCCTTGCCTGCAGTTTGTGCTTCCATATCTGAGATCTGTTTATGCTCCACAGGAAATACAACATATTCATCAAAACACTGTGTCCAGGGACAACACATATCTACAGCGAATTGAATTCACTTTGGTCTTAAATACTCAGCCGAACATGGCCTGAGGAAGATATGAAACATTGAAAGAGTGTTATGATCATATGACTGCTGCCAAGTTCACAAGCCACTGTGTTTATGAATAGAATTAATCCAGAGTTCAGTATTCATGAGGAGATCTGTTACTCTCTCTGCGTCTCAGCATCGTCCTACATGAAGCAGCCTGCTGGTTCCTCTGTGATCAGAGCGGCTCTCCTCAGAAACTGATAGCAGATGCTCTCTCTTGTGTGGCGTCATTAGTGTTAGCTCTGTTTTCTGCAGCAGTGTTGGGTCACACAGCACCATGGGAACAGACTATCATTAGCCCCTGATTCAAAGAGGTCAACCCCCTGTTAGAGCACTGTGGTCTATCTGTTTGCTGTTAATAAGATCCAAGCTCACCGTCCTGAAGGATTAATAGGGGGACTATTGCCAAGCTTAGAGGGAACATACGACTATTAGACAGGTCAATAAATGTCATTGGTTTATGTTTTTTTCTAGCTTCTGTATCTTGTCCCAAGGCTCTTGAAGTGCCTCTCTGCAGTGTTTGAATCCATATCATGATGTGATCTTTATCACAGATTGTATCACAGTTAGGGTCTGTGTCCACTAAAGCCCTGTTTCCACCAAGCCATCAGCTTTGGTCCAGTACAGTTTGGTACAGTAAACCCTGATCTTGCTTGTGTTTTCACAGCCAATCGTACCCTTACACATCAATAAATCACAGCGGCGTGCCATAGTGTAGACCGCCAATAAATTCAACAAAGAAGAAGGTGACACAAAAATCAATGATTGCTAAGAAGGCCTGCATCTCCGAGGTCGTCCATGGGGGACAGTAGTTGCAAAAAACAAAAGCAGTCTTGAAATGACTCTCTCCAAATCTGCAGGATATTTAAACATGGTGCGTTTCGTGTTTGTCCTTTTTTACCGCTGTCCCACAGAAAGTGAAAATTCTTTTGAATAATCAACGTACTGCAGTGTGTCTACTCCGACCTTTAGGGTCGGATCGGTACGAATTGGCACCCAAACAGAAGGGTACCAAAAAAATAGGACGGTACGGATCAATTATTTTGGTACCGTTCCCGACTTTTGACAGTGGAAACGCCAATAAATGTGTACGATAGCGTACTGAACCGAACTGAACCGGACCGCTTAGTGGAAACGGGGTTGTTGATAGCACGGTCTTTTGCGCTGGCAGCTTTCAGCACCTCAGTTTCAAGACCAGTCAGATAAGTTTCTCCTCCGCCATTGTTGTTGACGAAGCTGATATCAGAAGTCCGGCCCCTTCTTGATTTTCATTGGTCAGTTGGGAAGAAGTGACATTAACGAGCACAGTGCTGTTCCAAAAGTTGAACTGCGACAGAAAAAACAGCTGACAAGACTGAGCGCAGAAACGTTGAACTGCATTGGTTTGTATTAAATGGGTTCTGCTAGCGCAAAGAAACGGTCTTAGTGTAGGGCCTGTGTCCACCTGGCATTTATTTCAGGTAGAAAAGCGCTCCATTAACAGAGGAAGGACTAATAACTGACCACATCTCTGACAAAAGAAAGACACTCAGCAGCAACATCAAGTGTCCACAAACGGGCCTTCCCGTCTCTGTGGTGATCATTTCTGTAAGACAAATGATAAAGCTCCGGTTTACAGAGACGACCAACACCCCCTTCTCCTGGCCGAGTCCTGACCGATCTACAATATGGATGATTGCCGATTCTAATGTTTTTTTCCTTACTTGTTTTGGTGTCAGACTCCCACAGCGCCATGAAACAGATCAGAGTTTGTCCAACATGTGACTTCCTCTTCCCAATAAAAAACATCTTCTCTGAATCAGCAGCTAGGTGTACTAGATGTCAGCATTAAATTAATACGGCTACTGATATCAGTTCATACTACATTAGACGATGGGCAGATGACTGTCAACAGGGCTGATCCAGATGTTAAACTGATGCATCGGTGCATCCCTACCTGCAGGACCAATAGGGAGGACCAAAGTCACTTAAGTCATTTATTAAGCATGCATACACACAGAAATGAAGAACGAGCAATGCACCATGCCACTTTATTAAGGCGAATAAAACAACAATACCAGTCCAGTTTGATGGCTTCACAAAGTTCTTTTTCACTTCTCCTCGTCTCTGTTCAAACAGCTCATTTGTTACTCTTATATTTTCTCTAATTTTGATGTCACATTCCTTTTGATCCTCTCTTCTTTGGTCGTCATCAAAGAATGTCCTCCTCCTTGTAACCTCGACCCTTTGTGTGCTCTGCATCCTGCTCAATCACTCTGTAATGTTACGTCCCTGAAAGACTCCCTGACACATCTCAGGCCTCTTTTTATTACTTCAGCAAACTTGAAGGTAGAAAAAGGTCGGTACAGCACACTTGTAACACTGCGTCTAGAGACAGCAGCTGGAGGTCTGTCTCTGTTGGTCTCACATCTCTGTCCCTTCTTTGGAGTGAAATCATGTGTCCGTGATGTCAAAGAAGTCTCGAAGTGGGACCTGCAATAGAGGTTTCCAGTCCTCATTGGTTCACATGGAGAGTGAATGAAATAGATTCTCTGAATGATTTCTTTCCTCCCTCTCCTCAGGCTGATTTTGGCTGCAAACAGAGACGAGTTCTACAACAGGCCGTCCAAAGCTGCAGACTTCTGGGGGACCAACAGTGAGATCCTCAGCGGTGAGTCTCTACATTAGAGTCCAGATCACAACCCATCAATGGACTAGAGAAAGACCTGATTGAAACCTCTCTCTGTTCCTCTTTAACAGCAGATAATTAGTCAAACAGCGAGGCAGACGACTTCCTATTGAGGCTGGAAAGCTCAGTAAACGTTAAAAAGATTTTTAAAAATATCACAAGGATACAAAGAGCAGGCAACAGAAGATATGTAGAGTTCAACCAATATGTGCTTTTTAAATAATAACAATAATAGCTTGAATTTATATAGCGACCAATGACGCTTTACATCAGAACGAGCACAAGCCTTATTCAGACTGCTGTTACAAGCTGGATATTTCCGCCCCTGTGACGTTTTGCCTTCAATCTGAACGTTGCTTAATGTAATGGGGAGGACTAAGTGTTCCACCCTCTGTATCAATCAATCTTTATTTGTATAGCGCCATTCATAACAAGTGTTATATTACAAGGACCCGGCTTAATCCATCATGAGCACTTTAGCAAAGCAGCAAAAGTTACATTGGTCAGAAAACACTGCCTTTCAGAGGAAGAAATCTTCAGCCGGATCCCCGGCTCATGAAGAAACAGCCTTCACAGCCTAGACTGTGCCGGGCTTGGAAGGGGATAGTGGGAGATGGGATAAGATGCAGGAAGAGGGATAGGGAACGGGTGGGGGGGTGAACACTGCCTCAGTGAACGCTGCACGACTAATGACAGCCCTGAATCGTACGGTGTATTCCTGGCTTTAGAATTCAAAACAGCCCAAAGATTTTTGACAATATTTCACATTCTGTCCATAGACTGTAAATAATGGACAAAGCCTGAGTGATGTCACACATCGGTTACTGCGAGGGGCTTTGGAAGCGTATCGATGGTGGTCGCCATGCTGTCTCACCCTAACTTTAAGTCAACGACAGGCTGAGAGTTTTTTGAACCAGGCTGTAAACATGTTTATATCTGCTGTTAAAAGGCTTTTTGAATGGGTGTGTATGTGACTTCCTGTGCTTCTGCAGCCAGCCTCTAGTGGACACTCGAGGAACTGCAGGATTTTATACTTCTGCATCGGCTTCATTTTTCAACACCGGAGGCTGCTGCTTTATTCCGTCAACAAGATTTCACATTGGTGCATTTTGGAAATCATATATTCACACGCTAACAGTTATATCAGTCAGGCTCCAAATATATGAAAAACTTTGTAAACGAGGAGAACTTTGATATATGTAAGACTTTAAGAAACATCACTGTTGGCTTTATTATTCAGCTGTGTATGACAACAACTTTGTTGAAGGTCTGAGGGCATTTATACAATCAAAGAAAAGTCTGTCTCCTTCAACCCATAATCCAATTCTTCTCCTCTGCATCCCCAAACATCCCAACCTGCAGTAAACTATATTCAATTGACTGATGTCTAATACACATTCAAGCCGAGGAGGGGGAAATCAATCATCCTTTCTTCTGCTGAAGGAGGAAACGCAGCGATAGCCTCGTTGTTCATCCGTCTCCCTCTCCCCCCCTGTAATAGAGGGGTCAGGACTCCAGGAGTGGGCCTTTAATTGATGGCTGCTTTTATGCGATGTGACAAGAATAAATGGCTCTGTCTTATCTGCGGGGCTGAGGGGGGGTGTGGAGGCTGGGCCCTGAAGGAGACATAGCATGACGAGGAGGGAAGTAAGCTATACCTCCCGGTGGGATCATGATAGCTCTCTGTTCAACCCCCCCGGGGAGGAAGACCATTCTGCTCTCTTGGTCACTGTCAGTGTAAGTGGACCTGTCTTTATTGATCACCAGGAAGTGCAGCAGACTTGCACTCACACACCTTTTCTACATCCGGTGAGGAAGCGAAACAGGGAAAGAAATACGCAGATTGATTCATGCGTTGAGTTTACTTCTTAGCTACAAATCTGCCCATGTAACTATTCTTCATGTCTGAATGTACAGGGTCTAGTTCAAGGTCTTTATTCAGTACTGCTTCCTTCCTTTGCTGCAGACGTTTATATTAAAAGGAAGGTCAGTTTGCTCCAAAGCTTGCAGATCGAGGATCGAGCCTATGTTCAGTAATCAATCCACTCATTCTTAATTGTGTTGCACATAAGCAGAACAAAAGGAATCTCAAGACACGGTGCACAAAGAGATCTAGACCGTACTCTTTACCCCTTTTCCACTAAGCCAGTTCCAGGGCTGGTTCGGAGCCTAATGTAGCACCGGTTCTTTAGCTGTCGAAACACAAAGAACTGGCTCTGAGTAGCACCAACACCTTGCTGGTCTACAAAAAAGAACTGCTCACATCAGGGGGTGGGGCGGCGTGCAAGTGTTGCAGGGAAATCAGAGACGTATTCAGTGACGTAATGATGTGACTCTTTTGCAGCCCTTGCCCGTTGAAAAGCAAACAGGTTCTTAGACATTTTGTAAGTTCAACCAGCTCTGAACCAGCCCCTGATTCACTGAAGTGGAAAAGGGGTAGTGTTGTAGTCAAGACCAAACTAACAGAGACCAAGACATACCCGAGACCAGAGTGCTCCGAGACCGAGACCAAGACCGAGACATTTAGGGATCGAGACCGAGACAAGACCAAGACCATAAATATCACGGAAAAATCATCATCTTGTGTGCAGCAGGCGTGTCATTCACTTAGACCGTAACATCAGGAAGGTTGTGGACGTGACCGGGGGATACAAATCTAAATATAAATGAATTGAAGTTATTTGTTCTTTTATAAAGAACTTCTAATCAAAGTAATGACGTGGAAAAATTTACGATTTTCGAGACCGGTCTTGAGTCCAAGACTGATTTCGAGTACTACGACACTAAAAAGGGGTATTTGTTAGATCAACACTCGGCCCTGCTAATACAATTTTCAAGGACATAACCTGCAAATAATTTTGTTCTTGGGTTGTTATTGTTGGGGAAAAGGAGGGGGGGGGGTTCTTCATGTGTTTTTAAGATGTTTTTGGAAGAATTTTGCAAGTCTTGTTGACCTTCTCTATTTGGAAGTTTACCAGTTGAACACGGTCTCAGTTTCCCAATAATCAGAACCAAATTACAAAACTCTTTCCTGGAAACATAACAAATATCTCTCTTCTGAACTGAGATGACCTGTAGGAAACATATGACTGTTGATGCCATAACTTCAGTGAGCGGGTTTAAACGGGGTTTTGTGTTCTTGTGGAGTTATGGAGTTATTAATCTCACAAATCACGTTGTTGTCATGCTTTTCTACAGAATGGCTTTAAGAATGGCTACTAAAAGCATGTGATGTGTTTGACTTGATGAAGACTCACAATCCTTTCAACTGTGTTTAAAGATATTAATTCCTCTACATTTCTGTTGACCAGGCCTGGACCTTGAATATGGTAAAGAAGGAGGGTCATGGCTGGGGATCAGCAAGCGGGGAAAGCTTGCCGCAATCACCAACTACATGGAGGGACGTCCCAACCCTGACGCACAAGGACGAGGTGAGCAAGCCATGAGACCGTCACAGATATATACACTGATTGCATGTAAAGGACCAGACACACCAATCAGACGGTTAAAGATCTAGTGGCTACAAAGGCCGCCTGTGGCGTCGCATCACAACACCTTTTGACTTGAATTTCCCTCGGGATCAATAAAGTATCTATCTATCATCTATCTATCTATCGTCTTGGCCAAAAACACATCGTAAAGACTACAGCCGACAGCCAATCACCACGTACGTTCTGCGCATGCGTGAGAGGAAATAACTCTCCATGCCAGCAGGCGGTGGTAGTCTGTAATCGTCTTTCCAAAAAGGGGAAGCCAGAAGAGGACGAGGACGGAGAAGAATGTGGATATATAAACTCTTGTTATGATACGAGACGACCATTTTCACACCGCTGTCGCCCACCACTCGTAATATAGGTACTTCTAATCGAGAGTAATGTGCGATAAAAAGTCATTTACTTGCTTTTGTCACTTCCGTTTTTCTTCTCATGCACTGATTCGCTTAGCTGAACAGCCAATCAGAGTGATTCCTCTCACCAACCGTGCCGACCGACGCCGATTCAACATGTCAAATCAGATGAAAAAAGGCAGACGAGAGCCGACGGGTAGCATCGGAGCTGGACACAACGCAAAAACTAGGGCGGCGAACGCTCACCGTCGGTCCAACTACGACCGACGCTTTCCTTGGTGTGTCAGGTCCTTTAGATCAAACCTCTACGGTCTCCTCTGAAGTATCTGGCATGTTGCTTTCAACTATTCAACAAATGATTAGTTCCTTAAACACTTGAAATCGTCTCATGCTGTTAATTTCATGATAATAATGATGGGGGAAACATTTCTTTAACTTTTTCTGATCTGCAGGGTTTCTAGTCTCTAACTACCTTATGGACAAGGATCAGGACAGCTACTCGTACCTTAAGAAGGTGTCGACAGAAAGCCACATGTACAACGGCTTTAACCTCATCACAGCCGAGTTCAAGTGAGTAAAAAGGTTGCACATTTCTCTACAAGTCGGGAAGAATATGTTGTACAAGCTGTGAGATGTTAAGCCATGTTCTGTGTGGCTCTGAGGGTGTCATCATCTCTCGTGTGCTCAACACGCAGAACCGAAGAGAAATCTCAAATGCTGAGCTGTGGAGGAGCCTGCATTAAAATTCTAAAGAAGCACCTGTTCATGTTCACGCTTTCAGACAAAGAAAATCTCAACAGCTTTAAGAAATAAGAGGGTTTTATTCTTTTTCTCCTCCTTCATATTCACCAAGCAGCCTGACTCGGCTGAACGTGGTGATCTGTTTCAGGGAAGAAAAATCAAAGTGGGATCAGTGCACACCAAGATAGCTGTCATGCTGGAGGCCCCTGTAGACAATTGGCATGGAAACGGGTCTTAGTTTCTGCCAGCAAGAGGCAACACACACTGGTACCAAACATAATCCCTGATGGGGGAAGAAGAAATCCGGGTTTCCACTGCGGACTCTGGTGTCATGACCCATGTGTACTGGTAACGTGGCCTCAAGCAGGATCTCAGAGGGCCAGTGTGTCTATTTCCTCCTCTTATTTTAGCATCACTTTAAGGTTAGATAGACATTTGTTGTCTGCTGTATTAGGCCTAAAATATAATTTTACAAAGTCTGATTGCAGCCAATAATAGCCGTCTATAGAGCGCCACAGTGACTGCCCACTTTTTCGGTGGCTCTGGTTCAGGATTTATGGTGTCTTTGCAGCTTTCCGGCATTGTTTGTCCTAACAGTTGTTAGACGTCATGCTTCCTGTTCATTGATACAGATATCAAACAAAAAGGTTTAAACTTTACACACAGAGGAATAAAATCAATCCAGCGACCTTTTAGGGTGGTTCTTATTAGTGCGCCAGGCCCAGATCCGAGTACACTTGACCCCAAAGTCCAGTTCATTTGATCAGTGTGAACTCAAATGACAACAGTGACCGCCCACTTTTTCAGGGGCTCTGGTTCCAGAAGTAAATTTCCCCATTCAAATCCTCCATTAACATTTAACTAAATCCTTTTATCAAGAGATTGAAGCCTGGAACTAAGACAACCAGCTACCCCAATACTCGTGACTATAGCACATTTAATTCAGCACCAAAACGGCTTTAAAAAACGGAAAGAAAGGCAAAGGTACAAGACTGTGTACATACTTTTCGTCCAGAGTCAAGGAACTGCCCATCCCACAATGCATTGCAAATGATCCCTCTTCTTCTTAAATGTAACTTTAGTCGTTGTTATCAAGTGTTGTTCTTTCTTGTTGTGTAAATGTATTAAACTACATTCACTGCAGCATGACAAGGTTATTAGTACCTTTCGTGTTGGCTAACTAACTAGCTAGCCTGCTAGCTAAACTATCTGTTCGCATACGGCGCCGAGGGGCGGGAAACATTACCATGGTAACAGTGAGCTCAACCAATCGGGATGTCGCTGTGACACTCTTTGTCTGTGGGTAGTGTAGTTCTTTGCCTCGGTAAACGAGGTTGATATCAGACGATCTTGTGTCTCCTAGGAGCGTAAACCATCGTTTCACACTCCGGTAGCTCGTGGTCAGTCTACCTGTGATGGTTATGACATCATGGCTAATAATCAAATCTGCTATGGAGAAAATGAACAGGATTTTTACTACTGATCCCACACTGTTGAGCTCAATACGGTGGGTGTGATGCGATTTAATGATACATCATTGCAGACTCTACTTCCTGTTAAACACGTTTAAGTGTTTCCAGCTGTCACAGAGTCGCCTCCACTGTTACAGGAGCCACATATTGACCGGACATTCACTTTTTTATGGGTTAAAGTTAAGTGACGACTGAACTGATGCTGTCATTTTCTTGAATTCCATAAAAACATGTCTCAAAGGAGGATCGTCTGCATTGGATTGCATAAAAATATCAGCCTCACTCCTTTGAACCCCCCCGAGATGAAACAGCAGCTAAAAGATATGCAGATGTCCTCGTTAAATCCAGGAGCTGCAGTCACGCCTTCGCTATCTCATATGCATTCCTCTTTAATGTAACAATGAGGTGCAACCCCACGCTCAAGAGACACCCGCTTATTATAAACATACAGTGCAGGTTTATTCCTGCTGGATACGGATCTTAAAGGGGGCTGCTTTTTCTCCACAAAGAGATGGAAAGCTTCTCTTTAACAAACACAGTCATTACCAGCCTGTTTGTTTTCCACTGTGTCCAGCAGCCCAGAGGAAATAACACATCTAGTTTCTTTCCAAATCAATAAGTGCATCTGGTGGAAGGAGAGGAGCTCTGTATTTCAATTAGAGAGTTTCTCATTCGTCACAATCTAAACAGGATTTATGGTGTCTTTGCAGCTTTCAGGCATTGTTTGTCCTAACACGGTTGTTAGACGTCATGCTTCCTGTTCATTGATACAGATATCAAACATAAAGGTTTAAACTTTACACACAGAGGAATAAAATCAATCCAGCAACCTTTTAGGGTGGTTCACATTAGTGCGCCAGGCCCAGATCCAAGTACACTTGACCCCAAAGTCCGGTTCATTCGATCAGTGTGAACACAAACGTACCGTACTCTGGTACTGATCCCGAGTACGCTTGAAGAGTTGGCAGGATTCATGTGCAGACGAGTACCACTATATGACATCATTCTAAACGTCTCCTGTCGCTTCCAAACCCGTCGTATCTTTGCAGCACGGGCCCGTTTCATCCTCTGAGCTGCACGGTAGACGTGGAAGTAGAAAGAGGGTCGTTGTTGACGTCTCAGAAATAACAAAAACATCCACAGTTAGCAGGATGGACTCAGTCCACGAGCGGTTGCCATGGTTGCTTCTTCTTCTTTTCTGCTTCTTGTTGGGTTTCCAAACCAACTTTGTGCATACTGTCACCTGCTGTATCAGACTGTGTACATACACATGTGTCCTCAGGCACAGAATGATGTTACTAATGTGAACGCAGACCAGCGGGGGAGAGGGGAGGGGGAAGCAATCAAGCTCGGGCACAGTACGAAACAATCATGCTTAATGTAAAAATACCCTTTAATAATACTCAGTACAACATGAAAGGTTGAGTTGTATTTTTCGTCATGGGCAGCCTCGTGTTTCCCAGAGCACGCTACTGGGCCTCCCCTCAATGGCGCTCATGCCAGATCTATTGAAATATCGATATCAGATATTCTCAACTTGAGGCTCTCAAGGCTCCATATCAAACATTTCATCTGATGTTCCTATAGCTTCTGCTTTTTGATCCTGCTTAATGTCACTCTCGCTTTAAAGTCAGTGCTCACAGATGATCCATTTGAATGGATATCTCCTCTGATGTTTGCCTGCGAAGAAACGCCTCGCTTAATGCACTTTTAGTCAAACGGAGTGCGGCTGCTTTATGAAAACAACTTTAGAAAGTGGTTCAATCTGATAGCCTCAAACCATGTGCTGTAATTCTTGGCAGAGACGTGTTTGAGCTGAGGAAGAAAAGCAGCCTCATTACATTCCAGTGTATCGGGTGGATGAACCCTGAACATTTGAAAGAGGAAACAACTACGAGTATTTACTTTTCACAAGCGCTCAGATAACCTTTGGGGAAGCCACACTCTGTTTGACACCATTATTATTTAACGGAGTAGAATTAAAGCTCAAATACAGCATGCATTATACATCCAGTCAAACCAGATGTCTGAAATTGCCACAAAAATTAAAATAATGTTGATATTGTCTTTGCAGTTGTTGGCGTGGGGTCAGAGGTCAGATTCCCAAAGCATCCCAATCCCACCTGATTCCTAGACTCATGTTTGATAACTTTTCCAGGGCAGGTCTACTTAGACTTGATTCACACAGATGTATATGAAAATAATCTGGTTCTACTTTAATGTATTTGTATTTAATATATTTGAAGAAAAAACAAAACATGTATTGAAACCTGTTCAACATACTGACAGGTTTTATTATCGCAGTCTGACATGAGTCAAAGAGAACTCACAACATTTCTATTGGTGCAATGTTAGCTTTATAAAAAAAAGTACATTTCCTCCTATGACCAAATGATGGTCATGCCCCCCTCCCCCTGGTTACAATGATTGAACTCCTTCTGGTTAAATGATTTTGCTCCCCCTGGTATACGCTGCACCTTCATACACCTTCATACTCTTTGCAGCGTTCTTTCGATTTCCTCTTTGCTGAAATGTGTTCTGGGGAAAGGAATGTTGTTGTTGGGCAAGAGGGCAGGAGCTCTAGTTCATGTTGAAATCTGAGTTTACATGGAGGGGATTGAACTTCTCTTTGATCTGTTTACTTGAAAGACAAACGCTCCCCGTTTTCATTGGCTCGGCATGCGTGCGTGTGTGCGCACAGGCTTTCTATTCCCGGGCGTGTGTGAGTGTGCACGGCGATAACGGCATCGGGAATCAAATCCAGAACCACCTTCATTAACCTTTATTTCAAGAGAGATTTAAAAATTGTGGTTTGAGTGGAAGTCAGTCTGCCAATTTTTGGCATTCATCTGTATGTTTGTGCACAGTGTGAAAGGTGTTTTCATTAATTTATTAGAGATCCAAACTTCAATACTAACGACCCACGCAGGAGGAGGGCACATGGGTTAATGTGTGCATGTGTGGGTGTAGAAGAGTATATGTTGCTCGTACCCAGGCCCCCCCCACCAACATGCCTATCTACATTCTGAACTGATGATGTTGGAAACTCATCCAACCATCTCCAGGCAACTACTCCACAGCTGGCGATGGGGAAAGTGCTCTGCAGCTCCAACATAGAGGACTCTTCATTAGGACGCCTCGCAGCCAGCATACTGATTACCTCTAAGACTCAGATCTTCTCCTCCCTCCTCCTTCTCTCTCTGCCCGCTGGCCTTGACCTCCTGCTGTTCCCTCATCTCTGCCCAAATCAACCCACTGCACACCTGACAAGACTCTCAATTCGTTAGCCAGGTTCAGCTAGCAGAAATAGAGCTATCTCCCTGTAAGTGCTCCATCTGCCTCCAACAAGTCAATTTGATGCACGTCTCAGGCAGAGTGGATATGAATCACTAAGCATATCACATACTGTTGAGTTCAGGTCACTAAAACAACATCAGACAGTGTATTTGCTTTATGCAGAACAGGAAGGAGCTCCACAGATACCAGGGTTTCCCCCCTCGGGTTACAGCGCCATCTGGTTCTCAATGTGCAGCTTCTTTGCATGTGTGATGTTGACTTCTGTCACCAGAGTCAACATAGGCCAGAGCTTCCGTGTTCATAGAAACTGAGCTGTTTATTCAGACTCTACAACTGGATTTTGGATGCAGGCTGGAAACCGTATGAAGGTCTTTGATTGGTTGTCAGAGAGACGGTGTAAAGTCCGCCCTCAGCTGTGAGGATTCTGCTGCAGCTGCTTAGACACATATTGTCCTACATCCAGAAGAAAGGCTCTGCTCCAGGAGATTTACACGAGACAGATGAGATCCTGAGCAAACCCTGATGATGACCTAGTCTGCACGGAGGCAACAAGTGATGTTTTCACGGGTTCTTTGCAGGCAGTGTGAGAGGAAGTGTGAGGGTGTTTCAGTGCTCCCTCAGTCTCTGTTTGCTGAGGTTGAAAAGAAATGAGGATGTCCCAGAGGAAAGCACATAATAAACTAGGATGTGCAAGATAATACACTGACAAATCCGATGGTTTGAGATCCTTTTAATTAGTCCTGTCAACACCTGCATGCTTAAATCCCCAATGCAAACATGTATTGTCATGTCACGGCGTCTCTTACATCATTCTGTCTCTGTAATAAGTCCACACTGATCCTCACTGCTTTGATCACATTCAGCAGAGACACACGAGAAACATTTTATCATGTCAATTGTTAGCAAAGTCGACTTAGTGCGCACTCACACTAGCCCTTCCCATTCCCCTGCTGGCCTGCACTCACACTGTTCCAGGACTAACTGGGCCTCAGCACAGTTACCTCTTTCTACATAACGTCATAATACAACACGTGAATGGCGTTACATGATCATGAAACATACTTAGTGTAAGACAGGCGAGAGAGAAAAACCCACCCACACTAGTCAAACAAACTGGACCTTAGGTGTGAAGCATGCTAGGTACGGTACGGATTGCCTAGTGTGATCGCGCCCTAATAGTTTAAATCTACAGTCAGTAATATAAACAATCTTATGTTTGGCATTTCTACTTGGACGGTGCATCAAACGTTTTATCCAGCATCATTTCAGGAGTCTGTTTGTGTTCTGTCAGTCACAAATCAATGATGTAATGCGTACGCTCTGAACATTAGATACGCTTTGTATCAAACATTGTCTGCTTCTCCTGCTGCTGAATACGGTTCACACCAAAGGTTGGCTTTCAAAACTATCCAAAGTTTCGTGGCAGAGCTAAAAGCCCGGCAGCACTATCCGCTCTTTTCTTGCCCGTTCTTGACTGGGAAACTTTCCAAGTCGGATATTCGGAGCAGTGTTGCACCACATTTCAGATTTGACTGATGCCACTGCTGCGGCTGTCATAAAATTGACATAAAAAAATAATAATAATTCCAATGCTTCAAAGGATTTGGTGATAACTTATTATTCACTCTCCTGTACCAAAGCTGTCACAGATGCCCTTGATGTCAGGGTGATGTCAGACGGATTTCTTAGGCTGAATAAATTCCCTCTAACTGAGGACTTTGCAAAGACATCTAACACCGTCACTAAAGGGTTTGTGCTGGTCGAAGGTGTTTGTATTATGAAGCCTTAATTTTACCCTGTTGTTCCTTTGGGACAGATTTAACCAGGGTGCTCGCTGTTTTTCACAGGCGTTAATGCCTCCTCAAATGAAATGGACGTATTTTTAGCCACGACCCTCAGGATTGCTTCTGTTAATAATCATCCTTTTGTTTTCATGAGCATAGAAGCACAAGGACTCCTGACAAAGCTTTTATTATAAGGCATAAAAACGTTAAATCTCCAACGAATACAATCTCTCATTTCCATCTTTCTGTGTCCCATGCAGAGCCAAACAAGACACTGTGTGTTACTATGGAAACAGAGGCAGCCCTGAACCCATCCATCTAAAACCAGGTCTGTGTTTTTAATGTGGTTGCTGTAGAAACCGTTCATTTCACATGCACCTCTCCTCTTGGCCTCTGGCCCGTTCTTTTGAGCGTGACATTACAGTGTAGATTTTGCTCCCAGATTGTCTCTTCATTGGAAGAAGTCAGTCACACAACTTACTAGCATTTCTGTTTTCATTCATGTGCCCCTCAGCAGGAGTGTACGGCTTGAGTAATTCGTTGCTGGACACTCCATGGAGGAAACTGCTGCAGGGAAAGCAACACTTCACCAGCGTCGTCAACGATCAGTCGCTGTCCTGCGACGGACTAGTGCAAGAGCTGCTCGGCGTCCTCAACAATGAGGATCTGTAAGTCATGAAAGTGCTTTTGAACTAATGATGCCTCTGTATGACCTGTGGAAGCAAGCAAGACCGTAATCACTAACAGGCAAGGCATGAGGTCAAAAGAACAGCGTGGAAGTGACGGACGAAGCAACAGAGTCAGACGGCGCTTTAATGAGAATATTTTCCTTTAGTTCATTTTTTTCCAAACTCTTGTTAAGATCAGAGTCAACATGAAGGTTTGTTAAAATACTTCTGATGATTTGGTTGTGGTTTCACCCTGCACTCCATCACAAAGCCGAGTTTACCATGAAAGACGTCGAACTCAATGGGACAAAACCGTTAAATGTTTTTCACACCTGTTAGAAAGGTGAGTCCACTCTGCAGAACTTGCAACAGAAATGAGTATGTAGTGGCCTTCACCTAAACTTTTATTCAGAGTCTACAGTATTAGGGATTTCACACTTGCAAAAACCTCCTGATATTTCCAGGAGGATCTGTATGTGTGAACACAAACAGCAGAATTTTTCGTTCAGAGTTTCTCCTCCAGACCCCTAGTTTTTTTTCCGCAGCGAGTCAGAGTGATCTGATGTGAGAATGCAGCAGGATATTATCCGGAGAATTCACCTCGAGCGAGTGGGAGGGGGAGTGACGTTTCTATACTGTGACTGGAGTCAGTGCACAGACTGTCTGCACGCGACCACTATGATCTCCGTGCACGTATTTAAACTGCTGCATTCTGTTTCCTGTTCTCCAGTATGTTCTTCTCCACTCTTTAGTTCAGATTGTGATTCTGTTGAACTACACGTAGCATCGATATCAAGGCAAATATTTTTATAGCGTCGTAAAGTGGACTCTGTTGCTTTGTCTGCTACTTCCGCGTTGTTTTTTTACGTCACGTCTTACCTCAGGAGACCTCCCGTCCCCCCTCCTGTCTGACAGGGATAGTCTCCCGCTGTGAGGAGCATATATGAACAGCCAGGTCGGGAGAATCTCCGGATCAGTCCTCCTGAAGTTATCTCGATATTTTCAGGAGTGCATATGTGAAAACGGCTTAAGTTTGTGTAGAAACTTTGAAACAAGCTGTTGTTTATGTATAAAACGTCCACCAATACTGTTCACAGCCTGTTTTGTGCCTGAGAAACTTTCAGTAAGAGAGCTGTGAGTTTAAAAACAAGCCTGTTTCTATAAGGTCTAGACTAAAGGACAAAACCGGTTCAGGAACCACTTCAGGTGTTGTTTATACACAACACCATTCATGGTCATGGATATTACGGATCAGCTGACTCTAAAATACTGCACTATTTACTCTCTAAATACTCTCTTAAGCTTCTCAAACATGTGTCCTGTGGGTTTGTTTAACAGGAACACACCTGATCCAGCTCAGGAGAGCCAGGGGGACGGTTACAGCCAGTCCATGATCCATGCTCTGTCAGCAGTGTGTGTTCGCTCCACTCATTATGGCACAAGGTTAGTGTCCTCCTCCCACGCCAAATCTCTCTCCTCCATCCCCCCTGTGTTTGTTTCCACATGAGCTGACTGACACACCTGAAGGATCACAGAATACTCCAGTGTATGAAATCCTTCACAGCAGGTTAATGAAAGGGGATCGTCTACACTGTAATGCTGCACTGGATTAGTGGAAACAGACACTGACCGGTAGCCAGAAGGTCGGAGGGTCTGTCTTTGACGGAAACACTTGAGCCCAAAGTACACTGTACGATTATAGAACATTTTATGTGTGACATCTGCTTACACTGTACGACTGAAT
The DNA here is from genome assembly GCA_020745685.1 of Tautogolabrus adspersus. Taxonomy (NCBI): domain Eukaryota; kingdom Metazoa; phylum Chordata; class Actinopteri; order Labriformes; family Labridae; genus Tautogolabrus; species Tautogolabrus adspersus. The sequence continues at coordinate 1,903,614 of CM036534.1, read as the reverse complement.
CGTTTACAATACACGAACAAAGCTCACGATTAAAGTGCTTACTCTGTGAGACACGACTGTCAGGTACGACCTGAGCGCTCGCACTGTACGAGCGAAGCATTCACGATTGTCAACAGATTTTTCTGTATTTCAGTTGTCTCATATGCCTGGCTCAAATACACACATCAGTAAAATCTCTCTCTCTCTCTCTCTCTCTCTCTCTCTCTCTCTCTCTCTCTCTCTCTCTCTCTCTCTCTCTCCTCACTCTCTCTCTCTCTCTCTCTCTCTCTCTCTCTCTCTCTCTCTCACACTCAGCATCACCGATAAACACAAGCTAACTAGCTAAATCATGACAAATATTCCCTGTCCACTGGAGGTCCGCAGATATTTTCCTGCCAACGTTTCTTTCATGATGGGAGGGGGAAGACAGATTCAACAGGCATGCATGCTGTTGCCATGGTGATTCCGGACGCTGTCTGCCAGTTTGTTCAGGCTCAATCAGAAAGAAAAAAAAAGTTCTCAAGTTTTGGAATCGTCTTGTGGCTCTGCTCTCACTGTCCAAGTGTATCTTAAAAAAATATCAAAAATGCCATAAATTCATCCAACCGTCGTGAGCAGCTGATTGGCCATGATCAGGTGCGTGCCTCAGTGTTCATGCGTGATCAGGCTGGAATTTGGGCCGTCTTCAAAATCAGTCGTATGACTCAAAAATCTGGTCTAAATTGGCTTGAACTCGTACAGTGTACACCCGACTTAAAGTGTCGAGATGGGGATCAAAACCTGGTTCCACTCACACCCAGTTCTGCATTTAACAATTGAACTGTCGTCTTTCCACCAATTAGTAGAACAGTCATAATGATCATTCTTGATTCAGGTGTTTGAAATCATCCATGTCCTGTTTAACGGCCTCCTGTCTGTGTTCTTTGACTTCTCGTCATGGTCTTTGTGGTTAATTGATGTTTTTGTGTCCTCGTCTGTGTAGGACCAACACGATAATCCTGATAGACGCAGAAGGTAACGTGACCTTCACAGAGCGCACCATGCTCAACTGTGACACAAGCAAGTGGAGCACCAGCTCCTTCCAGTTCACACTGCAGGACTGAAGACATGATGAAGTTAACCCACTCTGTGCCTTTCTGCATCACATTTCCTCCCACCAACCCACTCCCCGTCCTCCCCCTCCTCCTCCTCCTCCTCCTGCCCCTCCTCCTCCTCCTCCTCCCCCTCCTCCTCCTCCTCCTCCTCCCCCTCCTCCTCCTCCTCCTCCTGCCCCTCCTCCTCCTCCTCCTCCTCCTCCTCCTCCTCCTGCCCCTCCTCCTCCTCCTCCTCCCCCTCCTCCTCCTCCTCCTCCTCCTCCTCCTGCCCCTCCTCCTCCCCCTCCTCCTCCCCCTCCTCCTCCTCCTCCCCCTCCTCCTCCTCCTCCTCCTCCTCCTCCTCCTCCTCCCCCTCCTCCTCCTCCTCCTCCTCCTCCTCCTCCTCCCCCTCCTCCTCCTCCTCCTCCTCCTCCTGCCCCTCCTCCTCCTCCCCCTCCTCCTCCTACTCCTCCCCCTCCTCCTCCTCCTCCTCCCCCTCCTCCTCCTCCTCCTCCTGCCCCTCCTCCTCCTCCTCCTCCTCCTCCTCCTCCTCCTCCTCCTCCTGCCCCTCCTCCTCCTCCTCCTCCTCCCCCTCCTCCTCCTCCTCCTCCTCCTCCTCCAGCTGCACGTCACTGAAGCAGCTTCATGAACATGGAGACCCGTCTGCACTTTTCTAGTGTGCAGTCAAAGCTGCCTCACAAACATCGGTGAAACGTATTTCTTATAATTGGTTAAAGTTGAGATGCATCTTTTGAAAATGTGTGCTAATTTATAAGATTGCCAAAGACTATTCAGGATTCTGTAGTGGAACATATGTTTCCTACATGTCACCAAACAGCAGGGTTGGGGTGCTTTACAAACTCACATCCATTACAGATTGCCATCATGCACCAGCTTATTTATTGCAGTCTAATTTGTTCCTGTTGGTGTCAGATTATTTCCTTTCAAATCGATGATACAGCAACAATAAAAACCTGTAATTTAAAGTAACAATCCTGCTAATTATCTTTAGCTTCACACTAAGAATCATCAGGTCATCGGTATTTAACGGGCTCATATGTAATTTGGTTTAATCTCACAGTAATCATCATAGATTAAAAGACTGATTGTGTTTCTGAGCACTGTAACCTTCTCACAGGGGATTCATTATTTTAACCAACCCTGCACTACAACTCGCTCAGTAATGGTTCCAGCAGTCAGTTTTATATGCAAATAGATTCAGACCGTGGATCTGGGACAGGATCCACTGTGGAATAATGCATAACTCAGCTGCAGGACAATAAAAACAATCATTCAAACGCTCACATTTGGCTTGCTTTATTATTATTGTTGTGGACGTAAATACTCAAACGCAGTGAAGAACACAAGTTGTTAGCCACAGATGTCCATATGCTGCAAATCAAATAAGACAGCTGGCTCTGCCTGATCCATTTAACTTCTGTGTCCTGTTTGATTACTTGTTTTAACATTATACGGACGGCTGTGGTTCAGTGGTAGAGTTGGTCGTCTCTCAACCAGATGTCGGGGGTTCGATCCCCGGCTCCTGCAGCCACATGTCCGATGTGTCCTTGGGCAAGACACTCCCGCTGCTTCGTGGGCTGTGTATGGATGGGATTAGCTAATACTGATTGACTCTTTAAAGCAGCCCCCCCCCATCAGAGTGTCATGTGATATAAAGTCTTTTTTATATAAACCTTTGTTGGATAGGACAACTGAAGAGAGACTATAGGTGTTTCCTGGCCAAACAGTTCTGGGGACTTTTTTGAAGAGGAACTATCCACTGGAGCTACACACCATGGGGACTTTTTTTTGCTGAATGCATTCACACCGCCATGGCACCTACTCTGAAGCAGGAGCTAAAAAGGTTTCTCTAAACAGGTTCTAGAAACTGAAATAATTCATAGTTCCTGTGTTGTGGAAACAGTAAAACAAGGAGGAGGGTTCTAACAGTTCCTAGAACTATGAAGAAGTTCCTGCGGTCCGAAAACTCCTAATGTGGGGAAAAGAGATGGAGGGGATGACATGCAGCAAAGGGCTGAGGTTGGATTCAAACCCACGGTTGCTGTCAAGAAGGACAACAGCCTCTTTACATGGGAGCGCGACATAACCACTAGGCTATCTGCGCCCCCAGTCTGTGAACGTGTAGGTGTGAGCTGCGGTGTGAAAGCGCTTTGAGTAGTCAGCAGACTAGAAAAGTGCTCTACAAGCTCAAGCCCATTCAGGCTTTAAGACGACTCACAGAAAAGCGCTCACATATGATTTAGTACGCAGGAAAGCACGAGAGCTAGCAGCTGATCTGACTCGTGAATACAGATTGTTCTCATGTGCTTTGATCCGCTGTCAGCTTTCATAAAGCCTGCTGTTCATCCTGTGAGGCGCACAGCAGACTTTATTCTCTGAAATGTAGCAGACATCTAGATCAACCGTGCACATGTATATCCTTTTTAGTGCAGTAAATTCCTGTTTCAGTTCAATGACAGAGTGTCCATTGTGCTATTCTCAACATTTTATAAACCCAGTGATTCAAAAACAGTCAGCTATAAAGAATACAATACCCAAAAGACAAACTAGAAAACATCAAACCAAACAATAAAAAAAAACAAAGAAACCCTTTTATTAAGTGTTTTCAGACCACAGGAAGTGTTTCATGGTTCTAGTGCCTGCTGTAACTCTGTTTTTACTACACTACAAGTCACTGAACGGTAAAGGCCCAGAATACATTTCTGACATGATACAACGTACACATTGATGGAGGTGGTCAATGTCACAGCATCACCTTTAAGTTATACAAGTTAACTGAACACACAGGGCTCAAGCTGCAGCGCATGAAACTGTTCATTTTACTTTTGTTGGTGAACGGTGACCCCCAATGGTAAGTAGAGAAATGGCCATTCAGCCGTATGTGTTCGGTCCTTTAAAAAGATCAGGATACAATATGTGATCAGTGTTTGCCCTCACTAGAAACTATGAAACAATGCTGTGATAATAATAAAGACTCGAGATTTGACACCTTGACACTTTATGTTAGCTCTCCCCGGGGAATGCTTAATTAGATCATTTTACTCTCAAACAAGTTCATTTAGTTAGACACAGATATGAAAGTTTTATTTGTGTTGCGGTGATTCTAGATCCTGTTTGGGCCCCAGGCAAAAAGAATCCGGTAAGTAGCAGTCTTCACCATTATGTTATAAATAATCCGACAACAACAACGAAATGTAAAATGTTCCAAAGTTCATGTCAGAATTTTAAAACTATAAATGTAAAGAACATTTAAAACATGTAGCCTGTGTCTTTAGCCTAAATAAATATAAAGAAGGTTAAAAACGTCAGAGAACAAACTTCAACATGTTGTGTTTTCTCACGTGTGTCATCCCCCTAAGGACGAGACTCGAATCATTAAGTCATTTAATGTTGCTAGTCTCGTCCTTATACTTACTGAGCCTTACTATTCTATGATTGAGTGCTGTCAGATGGGCCCCCCTTAGGGAGGTCTCCTACTGTCATTGCAAACTGAGCCACTGCTGTGGATTTAAAGTTTTTCAGCCCTTGAGGGGCCATTACTGGCGTGGGGCCCCGAGCAGTTTCCTGTGCACGTGGTGGAATCCTGTGTTGTGTTGTGTGAATTGATGATGCTGTGACACCAGGATTCTTATTGATCAACTTTAATCTGGCAAGAGGGAAGCACAGAAAAAACTCTGTTTCAATTTCTCAGTCCGCTCCAGATCCTTCACAGATTAAATAAAACTATGGTACGTATGTTAGCTTAATGCGCGTGCATGGACACCCACCTCTTCCACAGGGAATTGTACAAAAGGGCAGAGGGGATGGGGGGCAAAACGGATATAATAACCAGTGGTGTAGTGGTGCCTGAGGAAGTGAGTACACTCTTAATTTTTCCCCCAAATCTTTGAAGTGTCTCGTCCACCAAAGGATAAATGGCCTCTGTTAAAAACTGAGGCTTTTAAGACTTGCATAATGTAGTTAGTGCGTACTAGCCAATTAGAGACAGAGTAGGGAGGGTCATCCCTTCATAGGAAAAATATTGCAGCATACAAAATATTGTCAATAAATCAATGGTGTGAATCAGAGATTTGGGAGGGGGTATACTCTGGAGACTATACTCCGTATAACTGGGTATACCCTGCACTACAACACTGGTTATTATTAATAACCAAAGAAGAAAAGAAAGGAAGAAGGGGCTGCAGACTAAGACAAAACAGACCAGGTAATGTTTTTGTAATTCTAAAATCAAAAACAGTGAAACATTCACCAGCATATGACCCTGTTACACCTGCCCTGCCTGTTAACAATCAATGGCAGTGCAGCAGCATACAGGTGGTTAACCGTGCACATAAAACAGTGTATGTAATAAAGCTGTATAGTGCACTTTAATGCAAAACAACAGATAAAAGCAAACACGGCCTGCATTCATTGACTTTCCTTTGCATGATGTGTCTGTTGTTTCCCCGACACAAATGTTCGTTTATGTAGTTTATTCTGTAGTTTATGCAAAACATGTTTCCGTTATTGATTTATTGGATATTCTGTCATTAACATGTTGCATGTGTTATGTTCTGTTTAATACAGTGAAGTCGTTTTTTGGCTGAAGTAATTATTTGAATGTTTATTATTTACAGTCTATGGTCCTCATGAGTATTCAGGTATCTGGTTGGCTTGCTCCTAGGAAAAGTATTGATAAGGATTTGCAGTAATGTGTAGGCTACGGAGCCCCTGAAGTCCCAACAACTTAAAAAATTATCTTTTTGGGACTTCAGGGGCTCCGTAGAAATATCAATGGAGGATTTGAATTGGGGAAATTGACTTCTGCAGCCATCACCAGCATTCAGTGACTTTCCTTTAGGCTATTTGTTGGGAGGTTGTTTCCCCGACACACAAAATAAAATGTTCATTTACGTAGTTTATTCTGTGATTTATACAAAACATGTTTCCGTTATTGCTTTATTGGATATTCTGTAGTTAACATGCTGCATGTGTAATCTTAATAGACTGCATCAAACAGTAAATATAGTCATTTATTTCAAAGTAGAAATTTACACATAAGTGGGCGGTAACTGTTGAGCCCCGCTATGTTGATTGGTTGAATCATTCCATATGACGCGTTGGAAGGGGTGTGATGATTGGCCGACGGATAGATCAATCATGCAAAAAGCCGGTATCGAGGGGCGGAGCATGAGCTAGATTGCCCGCTGTGTATTTTTTCTTCAAGATGGCGGAGCTGCGACTCAGGAGGCAGTGTGGCAGAGCGTGGAGAATAAAATAATCAGGAAAGGTGGTTAGGTGCCCAAAAAAAGGAGACAGCCGCGTCATATTATTGGTGAGTTTGTCAGCAGCTGAGTTTTATTTCAGGGCAGCTGACATATTAGCAACCTTAAGAGATGTGTTAGCATGTTAGCATGTTAGCATTTGGGGGCCCACTGAGCTTCTGCTGCTTCTTCTTCTCTTAAGATTAATTTGCTTCATCTTAGATATCTAAAAATCCCCAAGCAGAACCACATGTCCATTGTCCGCAGGCTGGTCCGGTCTAATTAACTGGCATTTTTGTTTTAATGTATTTGAAGAGGGACAGTATGCATTAATCAATATTCAGTCAGATGTACTCGAATTAGCCGAAATGCTAATTTTCATCTGCAGTCCCCTTGACAGATGTTCTTTGGCTTCATATAAGTAAATATATCCCGTTAACATACGTTCATTAGGACAGAACATGAACTACACAGTGTGGGTAACGAGAACAAATAATAACCGACATGGTGCAGTTAAGGTTGCCATGGTTACTTGACTCTCTTAATTGATTGCGGTATTAAATACCACTGATGTGATCCTATAGCTGCACCTCTAGAGGTCCTGTTTGAAGTTAATAAAGCCAGGCAGAGGAGGGGGATCCAAACCATGAAGGGTCCTACAAACGAGGCAGACATGTTTGTATCTGATGAGGTTTTCCCAACTCAACAGACTGTACTTCTTTAGGATATTGAAACTGAGTGGTTGTTTGTCTAAAGTTTTGAGTGCTTGTTTGTATAAAGATTCTGTAGAGATAAGAGGTGATATGAGAGGGAATAATTGAGTAGAAGTGTATTTTAGCTGCATCAGTTGCTCTTGACATCTGCTTTCTCTCTCTCTCTCTCTCTCTGGTCCTTTTTCTGCAGCTCCCAGAAGAGTCCAGTGGAGGATGATCAGTGCCTAGATCCCGTATTAAGCTGAATGCATTGTGATTTCCAATAATTGAGACAGTGATTCTGAAAGCTGTCTACATTAATGAAAAGAACAATGTAGTCAGCTTTGCATTTTCACCTCTGGTACGTGGTCTTTACAGGGATGTGCTTCTGCATGCATGCATTCTTGGTTTAGGTAAAGGAGAGTTTCTCAGCAGGTCAGATTTTTTAGAGTAAATTAGTATTCTGTATAAGTCGGAGTTTGAGACGCAGGGTCAATGGAGATAGATGATGTTTTACCCCCTCTCCCCTTGGAGCCACCTGATGATTTTGGCCAACATGAGGGCAGAGCACCTCCACCACCTCCCCTGCAAACGTCCAGTGACGCAGAGGTAATGGACGTTAGCTCTGGTGGTGATGGATACACATACACCCCAGGGGATGGGGAAGCCCAGCCACAGCAGCCCCTCAGCATGGGCTCAGTTACTTTCTGTAGCCAACTCTCAAATGAGGCCAATCCCAATCCGACGTGTCCTCGAACAGCCCGCCACGCTCCGCCAGTCACCAAGTTTCTACCAGACCTCAAGCTGCTCAGAGATGTAAAGATCAGGGTGAGCTTCACTGAAAGCAGCAGCAGCAGCAGCAGCAGCAGTAGCAAAGACAGGAAGGTTTTGTACACAGGCGAGGGGCAGGAGGGAGGAAGTGATGACGGCCTAGACGGTCTGAATGGTGATCTGCATGACTCGACTAGCGAGCATGAGATCGCTGAAGGCAGCTCTGGAGCAGCGAACGAAGCAGGTAGAAGGTCAGAGGAGGCTGAGGTAGACCAGGAAAGTAAAGTAGAGTTTGCTGTCCTGGATGAGTTGGATGACTTTTATGAGAACTTCGTGGATCCCGACGATGGGGAGCATAGCGGCTTTAAGTCTGAGGTCATAATTCAGCAGGAGCGAGCGGATGACGAGACCGTGACTTACTCCTATGAGGTACGTATGCTCTCATGTCTGCAGTATCCATTGTTCATTTCAGGTACATGACAAACAACAACATTGTACACCTCGTACAGCTCACACATTACAGCAAATATTTCAATGCAAAATCATGAAGAATAAAGAGTTGTCCAAATACCTGCGAGCATCACTCTCTGTTCAAAACAATGTCACCTCATTTTGCTTTATTTCATGTTTTCCTTGAGTATTTGTGTAATCTGATGTTTTAAGATTATACTATAAAATAAATACTCTTTATCTGTTCATGGACTTCTTGGATCAAGTTTTCTTAGTTATAAGATGAGCTGCATTCTTTTGAATTAGGGCGCACTCCCACTAGACAAAGTTGTCCCGTACCGTGTTTAAGCGTGATTGTCCCCCCTCCGCATTCCCCCTCTGGCCTGCACTCACACGGCTCCAGGACGGTTACTTCTTGTACATAACGTCGTAATACAATACATGCATGGCTTTACGTGATCGTGAAGCATGCTCAGTTTACAAGACAGTACACGTTGTCTACCCATGCTTATTCTGGTGCATGAACTGTACTGAGCCGAGCACACCTCTACCAACCGTGCCAGGGCCAAGGAAGTGTACAAGCACGGATCGGAGCACTCACACTAGTCACACCAACTGGACTTTAGGGGTGACGTGTGCTTGGGCACGGTACGGATTGCCTAGTGTGAGGGCGCACCTTGAACTACTTTCAGTGTCTTTCAAATTTGATCAAAGAACCACAAATAGCGACTGTTATTAAGATTTCCTGATGTTTGTGCCTTTTTATTTTCCCATTAAAGGAGTTTCCTACTGAAGCAAAAGTAAAAAGACAAACACATTAATTTATGAAAGAAAGAACAAAACAAAACTTCTAATAAAACGTATTAGGAGTCTTTTCAGGTTTATTATTATTAGTTTCTGAATGCAGAAGTCTTTTTGTTTTTCTTACTCCTGTAGTCAGCAAAGTGTTTGCTGTCTCTGTTCTCTTCACTGCTTCACTTCAGGTTCACTCTAACACCGTGTCCTAACAGCATGTGATGCGAGCGTCTGAGACGAAATCAGAGTGATTCAATTGTTTCCTGTTTGAGTGTCCCAACAGTCCACAAGTGATGTATTGAGAAGGAGCGACACGGACCAAGTGGAGATAGTGGTGCATTAATAAATATCCACATCCATGATGAAATGTTGAGCTTTGACTTGTGTCGCAACCAGAGAAAACCTTTATTCGTCTCACCGCCAGCCGTTTATTGACGAGCCTCTGAGTCAAAACCTCGTCATTACAAAGCCCCCCACTTTTGTTTGTCCACCTTCAAAATAAAAGCACCACATAATGGGACACTGAAACTCACAGACAAGTAAATATTTAACAGATGCAGTGTGGATATGAGCGTCCAATGTTGCGTGATGTGATGCGACGTCTGACGCTCGCGTGCTGTTAGGACGGTGTGAAACGTCGCATTCACAGCTGCCTTAAACTGGTGACCTCTCCTTCTCTCTCGGCCTTAACCATTGACTCTTCCAGGAGGATTTTGACAATGATGTTGATGCTCTGCTCGAGGAGGGCATGCCGGTCCCAAAAAAGATGCGTCCATCAGAGGAAAAATATGGCGGGGACAGTGATCATCCGTCTGATGGTGAAGGCGGCGTTCAGCCCATGATGACCAAAATAAAGACAGTCCTGAAGAGTGAGTGGTGGATCCGTGTGATTCAGGGTTGGATTCTTGAAACTGATGGTGGATTCTGTGGGGCATGTAGTCGCATAAAGCTAGATACATCTTGTGCTTACGTATATTTTGAAGATGAAATAGACACAACTGACCTCAGATACCAAGAAGCCATTCTGTCTGTGTTGTATATTATCACTATCTAAAAGCAGCTGATAGGAACGTTCATGCTCTTTGATTAAGTAATAGTGTAATAATTCTTCTCTTCTCTCTGCCAGGTCGGGGACGTCCACCCACTGAGCCGCTACCTGATGGATGGATCATGACATTCCATAACTCGGGCATTCCAGTCTACCTGCACAGAGAGACCAGGGTGGTCACCTGGTCCAGACCCTACTTCCTTGGAACAGGCAGTATTAGGGTGAGGTGCAGCACAGGGGTTTTGATCTTACAATTACTCTAAAATCTGGTGTATAAGACGCAGCCAACTTTTTCATCTAAAAAGTTGGCTGCGTCTTATACACCGCTGCGACCAATACACCAGTATAAAATGCTGACACACACCCGTCATTACCGTGGGTGCAGCAGCCACCATCACACACTTCACGTGACCTGACGTGATTAAAAAAACATCCCCATTCATTGTGTATTGAAAGCTGATTGTACGCTGTGCTGGGAAAGACAGCGACCCAGAGCAGACTGGCTGCGTGACTTTTTTCACATCGTTTCTCCCTCACGAGGTCATAATCATTTACAGAAAACAGTGGTACATTGTTCCATAAATAAACCTTGTCGAGTGCTCTTTTGAGTGAGAGAGTCCTATATTAAAGTAAAAGAGTGCAGAGTCGGGCAGAGAGCTCACAAGCTTTATGAGTCTGTGCTTCAGAGCTCGACTATCCGTACTGTAGCTAGGAGGACAAACAGAACTAAGAGTGACACAACGCACAGAAACTGCACGTTGTAGACTTTGATGCACACGATAGAAATCATCACGCAGGAAGACAGTTCAAACTTTTTTTTCTCTCTGAGAGACCTTCAAAAACAGACTGCGTCTTATATACCGGATTTTACAGCTTTGCAGAATTTGCACATTTGAGTATCATGGAAATGTTCAGGCTTTAGTCTTGAAGGTCAGGAATATTACTTATTGATGTATTTTTCTGTTTTGTTACAGAAACATGACCCTCCTACCAGCAGTATCCCTTGCCTTCACTACAAGAAAATGAAGGATCACGAGGAAAGGGAGCTGAATGGGGAGGTGGCACTTTCACAGGAGTCTCCAGTCAAGCAGCCTGTTGAGGAGGCCAATGGTGGAGAGGCAGAAGGCAAGTCGGAGGCTACAGGGGAGGAGCAGGATGACATCCGCCCCCCCAGTATGACTGATGGTGACCCTGATGGAGAGGGAACCCCTGATAACAGCCTGCAGGTGAAAGAGCCCCATCCGTTTGACATCGCCCAGGGAGCCTTAGGACAAGTCAAGGCCAAGGTGGAGGTGTGCAAGGATGAGTCTATAGGTGAGAGCCTTTCGTTTCATACGGCAGGTTACCGTACAATCTGGAGTATAAGACACTTTGAATACCTGTTTTTCCATCTAAAAAGTTAGCTGCTTCATATTCCAATATAGTAGTATAAAATGCTGAAATTCACGGGGGTGCAGCCGCCACCACCACATGTTGCACGCCACCTGATGAGATTGCAAATCCCCCACCACCTTTATTGTGTGTGGAAAGCTGTGCTGGGATTCATCGTATCGCAGACCAGGCTGGCAGCGTAACTTTTAAACATATTTATCCCTCATGAGCTTCAAATGATGCTTTTAAAGCTCAGGGTGGTATACAGTTCAGTAAATAAAGCTGGTTTGATTAAAGACAACAAGCGACCTGAGGAAGTGGGCAGTAGGGATGCAACAACACACCGTTCAATACATCCCTCAGTTTTTCGCTTCAGTTCTGGCGGCCCGGGCTGTTGGAGTGTTTTGTTTGTATGATACAAAACAAAGACTTGCAACACTATGGCTCCCAAATATATACCTATTTATTTGCTATATGTGCATTTAAGGAACAAAACGTTTCGAGCCCGACCGGGCTCTTCCCAGGTGTGGGGGTAAGGGGTTTCCTTATCTGAGCGTGAGAGAAATACAATGCATGGAAACTCAATTCACAAGCGCATATTGAACCGTGGACGCCGTACCAAACGGTTCAATATTATATTGAGAATTGTTGCATCCCTTGTTAGCAGAGATTCAGGTTGTGGGTCTGTACTTCACAACTTTCACTGCAGGCTGAGAGCTCGACTAGCGTACAGGTAGCTATCAGGAACAAAACTCCCCATGGTGATAACAGAAGGTACTAAAAGTGCTGCACAAAAACTGCACCTTGTGGACTTTGCCTAACACAAAACGGACCGCGTCTTGTATACAAGTGTGACTCATTCTGGGTTTTACGGTAAGACTTTTGACAGGTCACTATCGTGTTGGTTTTTGCTTCATTAGTTGATCTAACTCTCTTTAACTCTCAGAACTTGAAGAGTTTCGACTGTACCTGGAGAAATGTTTCGACTTTGAACAAGTTACTGTAAAGAAGTTCCGTACCTGGGCTGAGCGAAGGCAGTTCAACAGAGACATGAAGAGGAAGCAGGCCGAGTCGGAGAGACCCATCCTTCCTGCCAACCAGAAACTCATCACGCTGTCGGTCCAGGATGCACCCACTAAGAAAGGTAACAGTCATACTCATTAATACATCCTGGATATAAATACAACAAAACAACTTTTCATCCTGGGGTCCATAAAAAGAAAACAACCCTGAACTGGGATTAGTCAGGCTGTCTGAAGTAGTTTGCAGTTTGATCCAGCAGAGGGCGCTCTCAGTGTAACTTCACCGTTGCATGCACTATTGACCTCAGTAAATGAAGACTGTAATGTTGTGGCCAGGGAGCGATTCAGGAGATGCAAACTTATATGAGGGATGAGGGAGACTCAACAGTGCACTGCTTTGATGGAGAGACACAGGGTCGCTACAAACCCACAAATACTTGTGTGTACCAGGAACCTCTGTGCACCAATGTGTTCGAACGTTACGTGTCATGTTCTACATTTGTTCAAAAAGTGACGGAACTAGTGCAGTCACATAGTTATCACCACTCGTGTATGCCGGTAAGGCACCACGTGAATGGGATACTACTGATGGACACTTTACCTCTGGCTTATGTGCACCCAGGCTGGGACATTGAGACGAGGCTTGAACACCTTTAATACACACTTGAGACCGGGGTCGTCTACCTCTGCATAAACACACATAGCCTAAGAAAAAATAAGTGCGCTGCTAGTCTTCGTCGACCCTCTCTGCTCTACCTCTCCCATCCAGAGGCTTGTTAAAGACAGCGGGGATAAATTGGTATCTTTAGCTTAGCATCTGGGTGATGCCGTCTAATATTCATTCAAACGTGTTTGAATGACTGCAAACCCGCCTTGTCATGTCACTGCTGTATGTCACTCTCTTCTTCTTCGTTTGTTGTTTAAAAGTGGTTAGCAAACAGTAACGAGCAGTTGCCGCCGCCTGGATTGCGCTGTGAATACGTCACTCTGTGTTATTGCCTTTAATCTCCACTTAGACATATTCGTCGTGTGACTGCGTGCACCGTAAGGGATCGTGACGAATACAGAAGGTGTTCATTATGTGTATGATGTACAGTTTAAACTGTAACTGTTTCAGTTCTGCATTAAAGTCTTTTGAGCTCGTTGTTTGTTTACTTTCTTCTCCACAGAATTTGTCATCAATCCAAACGGGAAGTCTGAAGTTTGTATCTTGCATGAATACATGCAGCGTGTCCTGAAGGTTCGACCTGTTTACAACTTTTTTGAATGTGGTAAGTTCTTCTTTTCTACGTGTCGACAGTGAAATAAATACTAAAGTCACAGTAGCAAATCTCGTCTAATCAGGAACATAGTAAACTTGAAGTCTCCAGATTGTTGAGCATTGAAAAGCCGTTAATACCTTTGTGTTCCCACAGAGAACCCCAGTGAACCCTTCGGAGCGTCTGTCATCATAGATGGAGTGACTTACGGCACAGGAACCGCGAGCAGTAAAAAACTTGCGAAGAATAAAGCTGGTAACTTTTTCTCTTTACTCAGAAGTGTCATCGATGGTGTGAGTGTAGAGAACTGAATATTCTCTGAGTCAGTTTAAAGGCTTCTCGTTCGTCCTGATCAAACCGTCACTTTGACACCAGAGGTCATTTATTAAAATGCAATGGGGTCCTGTTTGAGAACTTTTCCCCAAGCCAAAGTCCGGATCATCTAACCCAATGGTTCTCAGCTGATCTGGCCTAAAGACCCACCACCAACACCGTCATCAAAAAGTCGTGACCCAAATATCAAATGTTTTTAAGCCAACTAGATGTATTCAATGAAAAGTGATGGTACAAAACATGTGACAGAACATCACTGGGGCTCCGGTGGCCTAGTGGTTAGTGAACGCTCACCATGTGCAGAGAATACAGTCCTCAAAGCTGTCGGATCTCAGATTATAACAGACATATTTTCAAATATTAAAATAAAAATGGTTCATTTTTGAGACACTGTCGGTAAAGCAGAACGACACGTGGAATAAAGAGCCTTCCAGACGTTACAGTTTCTGTTAGTTAGGTTTGTCTTCATCAGATGTTCGATCTGCTCTGACTTGTGTTCTGCTGATTCCCGCAGCTCGAGCCACACTGGAAATCCTCATCCCCGACTTTGTAAAGCAGACGTCTGAGGAGAAGCCTGTGGAGGGCGATGAACAGGAGGTACTGTTTTTGTTTTGCTTTCAAGTACGCTGGCGTTTGGGGGCAGGTAGCAGGAGTTACAAGTCGTGTTGCAAAATGTAGAAGTTGATGCTACGTTTGCATCAGTCTCAATTCATACCTACATGCAGGCTCATTTCTAAATGATGCAGATTCTCTTGCTCGTATTTCCCTCTGCATTCAGAACAAGCAGATCACGTCAGTGTTTTCTACTCATAGACGATACCTGAGCGGGTCGCCCTGGTGTATTCACGGTGCCCAAGTCGGCTTTATTTCCGACCGTTTATTTTGTATTCCTAAAAATGTCTGCGGGCAGGAGAGGGAGAGGGGTCCGCTGTCTGTACGTCCCTCCCGCCTTCAAACCTCCCAGTTTAGTAAGAATCCTGCAGCCCTACTTGTTCTTCAAAGTGAAACCACTTCACTCACCTGCAGAAACCTTTTCCTGTCGTTCTCTCCACAGTATTTTAATCACATCAGTATAGAAGACTCGAGGGTTTACGAGCTGACCAACAAAGCAGGACTACTCTCACCATATCAGATCCTTCATGAGTGCCTTAAAAGGTAAGAGAAGCTCGTGTCATGTGAAAGCTGTGGATATTTGAATCTACTCTGGAGCTGGATATGTTTTTCTCTGCTGAGCTGAACTTCTGCTCGTCTGCTTTGTGATGTTTAACGCCCCGGTTCAGCCTTCACACAGCCCGTCACAGAGACTCCGTGTTCTTCTATTGTTGCTGCTTAACTTTAGTAAACTGACTGCTCGCCAGATTCTTCACATTCCCTCACGTATTAACGTTTTAATCGTCCCATCTCGTAAATACTTTGGCCAAATTGTTTGTAAAGGAACACTACACCTGATGATCTTACTGACAAATAAATGTAAGAACAATAAGTTTGTAAGCTCGATATAACACCTCCTCGTCCTCGTCTCAGAGCCTCACTCGCCGTCATTTATTCTCTACTGTCTCTTCTCTCCAATAGAAACCATGGAATGGGAGACACCAGCATTAAGTTTGAGGTGATCCCTGGGAAAAACCAGAAGAGTGAATACGTGATGTCATGTGGGAAGCACACTGTGCGTGGCTGGTGTAAGTAGACCACCGTCCTCGACACCCCACATGGTCCCTCATGGTTAACTTCATGGAGTCTTTTACAGACTGGTAACATGTTCAAACCTCTGTGACACGGCTTTGATTCTTCCCAACAGGCAAGAACAAACGGGTTGGCAAACAACTAGCATCTCAGAAGATCTTACAGATGCTTCACCCCCACGTGAAGAACTGGGGCTCGCTGCTGCGCATGTACGGCAGAGAGAGCAACAAGATGGTCAAGAAGGTGAGGAGCCCGAATATCTAATGACGACATTTTAAGCTTAGCTGACCAGCACAGACATTAAGGTCAAACTCTAAGCCAATCAAAATGTATTTCAGCGTCAAATCCTCCTCAGACACTGACGCATATTTTCCTGGAGTCAGCAGTTTTCTGGGCTTTTTGTTGTTGTTGGTGTAAAAGTTGAGCAGCATTTTGCCAACTCATGGTAATTGGACAAATTCACACACTGATGGTAGAGGCTGCTATGTAAAGTGACCATCAGAAGAAAGTAATCCCATTCATAGACATCCATCACCGCAGACGAAGCAGCGGCGAGGACACATCAGACATGTGGCAGCAGGAGCTGGGGGGGCAGGACTTGGTTTGGGAACCGGAGGGTCACTGGTTCAAGTTACGGACCAAAACCGTTTTTCTCCAGGCGGCTCCTTTCTGCTGCGAACGCTCTCTCGCTAGGTGGACACGGGGCCTCACTCTCTCACTTAGTGCATGTCCATAGGATCCTGTTTGTGCATGTGTGTGTATTTCAGCCTGTCTGGTGTAGCATGTTTCACAACAGAGTGGAAAATTGAATTTCCATTCCACTAAGTACCGCTGATCCACAGCAGCCCTAACTCATTGCCTCGTTAAAGTATCTTCATGCCTCATCACAACAACCAATGACAAGCAGCCTGCAGAATGGATGTAATGAAGAGGTCGTCATTATGTAAGCTGACTTCTTCATATTGTCATCTTTCACAGGAGAGCTCCGACAAGAGTGTGATCGAGCTGCAGCAGTTTGCCAAAAAGAACAAGCCAAACCTTCATATCCTGAACAAACTGCAGGAGGAAATGAAGAAGCTGGCCACACAGAGGGTGAGACGATTTGACCTTTATGTGGAGCGTGCTGTGCAGAGCATCTCTTCAGCTAGTTTAACATGTAAACATGAATCCCTCCTTAAACCAGCCGTCCAAACATCCTGATTTCTGTAGATTTTTATTTCAATCAGTTTCTCGTGTGAAGAGAAGTTTGAGCTGATTCTCTGAGCTCACACGCAGAGCAGATAAAAGACGTTTATTCTTTTCCATCAATTATCCTTCGCCAAGAACTAAAGGCTTTAATAATGTCACTAAAGACTTTTTAACATAAGCCAAGATTTGAGTTTGAATCCAATCCACAGTTTTATTTTGGCAAACAAAGAATCTGCAGCTCTTCATTTAGAGGAGGGATACTTTTCTAAATAATTACACTTGATGCTTAGAAGAAGGCTGGTTTTTTTCCACACACGTCTGGAGTTCAGCGGCAGATTGATTCTCAACCTCGGGGTCACGGTATATGCAGCAGTCAAGTTCTCTGGGTCTCCAGATGGTTATGGAGAAGAGGAAGAGATGTACATGTCTACCCCACTTCTTGTTGTATTTGGGCTCCTAATCGACGCTAAAGGCCCAGTTTACTGTGTAGATTCCACCGCCAGGGGAGTTCATGGGAGTCCTCTGTGCAACTCCACCACCTAAACTGTGGACAGCCTTCATTACGGAGAAATCCCCGAGTGTTGTGTCTGCATCGACTAAAATGACTCAAAATAAGACACAAAGTCAGAGAAGTAGCCGTCATGTTCTCTGAGTTCTCAGATGTGCGGACACAGACTCGACCGCGCGTCCCTTTTGTTTTGCCTCTTCTAGATTTTGTTGATTCTGTTTCCAGACTAAAGTCCTGATTCTGTCTTACTTTGATTAACCAGGAGGAGACCAGGAAGAAACCCAAGATGACCATCATGGAGTCTGCTCAGCCCGGGAGCGAACCCCTCTGCACCGTCGATGTTTAAGTCTCCGAATCACTGAAGAACCACGGCACTGAAACCTTGTCACTGTTGGACATCCCGCACCAACACCCCTCCCTTAATTATGCATCACTAAACATCTAACGGCAATATAGTGAACCGTGGACTGAGCCGGTAGAGCCGCTTGTTTCTTTTTCGCCTGTGTTCGTTGGTTTCAGCTGGTAGAAGTAAACACACCAACAGACAGTAGAGTAAATCCCGTCTACCTCTCTATGGCACCAGAGAAACAAACGCACCCTGGCTGCAGTTACGCTAACATGACTCGATCACGTATGAACCACAACTTAATAATAATAATGCATGCTTCTTCTTCTTTTGTTTCTGTCTGCAAAAACACTCCGAACACCCGGGGTTTGTTTGAGGTGTCGTTTTGAGCTGTTGCAGCACTTATTATTTGTGTGTGTGTGAAAGGGACTACTCAAACTATTTATAACATTCGTTAACGTTCATGGATATTTTAATGGTTGGTGTCATGAATATTATGGTTGATAAATACGACATGCCGTTTAGTTTTTTCTTAAGAATGGACTGTCGCTGTCTCGGTTTGCACGATTAAAAAAAACCCTGTGAAGTGAAGCGATCACTATTCAGAACTCTCGTCATTCACTCGTGTCCTCCCGTCACATATTCCTGTGGACTGATCATGCTGGTGGAACAGGATTGGTTGAGATCTTTTTGTATTTAGAGGGACAATTTTGCCTTTTTCTTTATTTTCTTTCAAAACGCTTTGGCGATACCAGAAGCGGACTCCCTCCTCCCACCCAAATCAACCCCCCAGCACAGAGTACTGGACTGTGTTCAGGGGGGAAACGCTAGATTTGAATAATGTACTAATACCGCTCTCATAGGCTAACAACTTAACACATTTCAGTAGCTTTGCTTTTTAGTGCCCTGGAGAAATGTCATCGGCTACATGTTGCCTTAGTCAGTTTATTTCATGAAGGGCTCAGAGTTGAACGACTACATTGGACCTAAAATAAAAACCTTCGAGTGGGAAGACCAAGCAAGCCCGCCTCGGCTTGATGAAGCATTTAATCTTGAAGCAGTTCGTATTTGACTAGAGACGGCCTCACACACATCAGGTAACTCGAGGGGAAACGCCTTCAGCATGTGCAGGTGGTGAAGAGTCGTCGTCTCACTCCATCGGGCTGATCTTATGACCACGAGTAGAATCCATTTTCAAAATGCTGACGCGATCAAGTGGTTGAGTCCAACAAGCTGATGAAACTGTGTATACCAAAGCTTCCATACAGTCTTATGCATTTTATAGAGAAGTGTCGCTGCAAACTGTGCAGAAGAAACGGCTACTCGAGAGGAAAATACAGACGCATTAGTTTCTGGAACAAATAGAAAAGTGCTGTGCAATCTCTGTCGCGTATTTGTCCTGTGGTTTTCTTTTTCTACTGAACATAAACGGACACAAGGCTGGTGTGATGTCGTAGAGCGCTTTAAGAATGTGTTGCTCCCCCTCCTCGCTGTGTGTTTGTCGTCTTGCCAACCGTGTGTCGGTGTGAGAAGAGAATAAAAATAAAAACCTGCTTTTACATGTTGCTGTCGAATCGTTGGAGATGTTGCTGCCTAGAAAATGAAGTTTGTATTTCAAGCTGAGCTCATGACTTCAGTGATATTTGTTATGCAAAATAAAGATGTCTTGACTAATGACTACAGCTGGTTGGTTTTTATTTATTTCCAGAAGCATGAAACACTCAAATAAGAAGCAATGGAACAAACAGAGGTGGGCCTAACGGAAGTTTTAAACGATCGCTTCAGAGACATTCGTACGTTCCTTCAGAAGGAAACATCTCGATGTATTTCATACAATGACAAAGTATCTTATAAGAAGTCAAACAAATGTCCTCAAACTAAAAAGGCAAAAGATTACAGTCCATGAAGCTACATCAAAAATCGTATTATGAAATAACAGAAGTACATGGAGAGTGGAAAAGTGTTATTTAGACGAGCTGGCCCTTTAAGACGAGTCGGGCTTGCGGAGACTTGACCAAACGATGCAACTACTAAAGTTCTTGTTTCCTGGGCTGCTCGCCGTATTGATAAGAGTGCATAGCGTTAAAGAAAGCCGCTGTTTCTGCAGCTAAGATGCCGTTTCATCCTTGGAGCCGGTGGCCGGCTGCTGCTGGGAAGTGTAGTCCACTCTCTCCAGCAGCAGAAGCATCTCCACATGCATGGTCTGAGGGAACAGATCCACCGCCATGGCTCGCACAGGGCGGAACGGGGCGCCATGAACCCTGTTGGATGGCGCTCTGCACAGACTTCAGGACAGAAAAAAATCCAACATGAGAACCTGAATTCTAACATATCTGTATTTTCTAGTAATCTATATTTATTCAGTAAAAGAGGCAGAAATGAACGCTCACTCGATGAAGTTGTTCATGGCTGCTTTAGCGTTGCACGCCACATACACCAGCCGCTTCAGGTGTTCCGCCCTCCTGATGGCGAGCACCACTTTGGAATCTGTCGGGTTTAGAGAATAACTGTTAAAGAAAATGTGACAACTTGTGAAAAGTGAAATAAATGATTGACACATATTTCCAATGTGTACTCACGTAGACCGGCCCTCGGTGGATCCACGATGGCCGTGAGGTTTGGAGACACGAGAGCATTGAGGATGTTGGGGAACACGTCCTCCGCTTTACCGCAGTGAAACTCGACGTTACTCAGACCTTTAAATACAAACGCACGAGAAAACTCTGAGTTGATCCGTATCTATAGTACAACTAGAAAATGACGTCTCTAAACACAAGACTGTCGTTCTTACAGTCCAACGTTTACACATTTCTATTTCATACACAGATCATTCCCGGTATTATAATGTCACCGCGTCTCTTACCGTTGACTTTTGCGTTCACTTTGGCGTCCTCCACTGCTTCCTGACACAGCTCGATCCCAATCACCTTCTTTACCCGCTAAAACAGAAACACAACAATCATTAAAACTAGAGGCACCAATCCACCTTGTTTCAGTTCTGAGCTGATTCCGATAAGCCCCGAGTCCACCTAGAGGTTCTTTTTCTGAGCGCCTGCGTCCTTTTTCAATCGTTTTCAATGTGGAGAGAGCGTTCGCAGCAGCAGGCGGCCACCCGGAGCGCAGCACCCAGTATATTTTTTCTGAGCGCTTTGTGCGAATGATATTCCTCGTATTTTTTCCACTCCGTATCTGATCGGGGGGAAAACAATCTACATGCAGTAAAAAGTAAGGCAGCAGTGTCGGTCGTACAGCGGCCGTTGTCAACAGACTGTTGTCATAGAGACAGGACGGACATGCGCTTTTCTTTTCAGCTCTCAAACGCTTCATGTAAGGGCTAACGAGGGCACAGCCAGCACTTTACTGCCTGGAGAAAACGCCAGGTGGACACGAGGCCTAACATATGTACTACTGATATTTATTATTACGTATAGTGTTATTGTTGTTGTTGGTATTGTCTGTAAGGCTTCACATACAAACAGGAAGCAGCATCAACAGTCAGCTTTTCAAAATAAAATCTTTTAAACTGAAGTGTAAGAATTGTATTCGTCATCATATAGAACAGGGATTCTCAACTGGTGTCAAACTGTTTGTCAAGCGCTCGTTTAAACATTTTGGTTGTGTTCAGTTTGTTGCTTCAGTCAGATGTTTTGCATCGTCTGAGGTACAAAACATTTGACGGAAGCTGCAAACTGCGAAAACTGCACAATTTTACATTAAATAAATCTGATTGGTTGAAAAAATATCAGAAATGTGGGTCACGGTTTTTCAGGGCGGAGTCTGTGGTGGGTCCTGAGGCTAGACGAGTAGAGAACCAATGATCTCAACCCAACACGTCTGAACGTCGTCATGGAGACCATTTGTGAGCTTGTGTTACAGTTCAGTCTGAACGTCTTCAAAGCGAGACTGTGCGAGCTGAGAGGATTTAAAGTGCCCAACGATCTGTCTTCATCAGGGACGTGGATCGGCACCGTCGGTCGGATATCCCGATACGTAAATAACGTCAATAATGGACCTGATACCGATATTAGATTGGATCTGTCTCATCTCTAATCAAATCCGTCCACAGACTCTGTTTTCACCCCTGAATGAACTTCAGGATGTGTGTGTTTAGATACAGCATGTATTTTAGTCTCGAGCTGTGCATCTTCACTGGTCTCACGATTTGATTCGACACGATTCGACGTCACGATGCATCACGATGGGTTGCACCCTCTATGTTCTACATTACTGCACATGGCTGCTTTAGACGCCAACGTCATCATAAATGTCTTCACTTTGTAAACCTAAAGAAATCATAAAGGTCCAGTCAAGGCTGGAAAAAATCTACAAACATCAGGACGATTATGTTCCGTCTCTGCAGCGCTGCAGAAACATCCACGTCTGCATCGTGATGCACCATAGAAAAAATACATTTCAACTCCCCGACTACAAGCTGCCATCAGCTGTAACGATTCAAAAACAGACACAGGATATTATAAAGATTAGAGTTTCTGATGTCACCTTAGCCAGAGAGATGCCGATGGTCCCGGTCCCACAGCACACGTCCAGTACAGTGCTGTCCTGATCCAGCTGAGCCCACTCCCCCACTGCAGAGTACAGCACCTCAGCAGCACCCGTGTTCACCTGCAGGGTGACACACACACACATACACACACACTTATCACTGGCACAGTCGCTGTGTGGGACGTCACAGCAGTGTCACACACTTCTTTTTCAAATCTGAGTTTGCACAGCCAGAACTGGGAATAATTTGTAGTTGTTAGAAAGCTGTGAAGACTTCAGAGGAGGTACTTTTACCTTAAAGAGATGTAACAGCACACACACACACCCTTGTGGTGAACCAGCAGAAGAGCACTTTTAGTCAGACAATACCGTTAACCCCGACTCTCTGTGTCCTGCTGGATCATTTTGGAATCAGCTCTGGGATTTTTGGAGGTGTGTTTGTTCTCACCTGAAAGAAGGAATGAGGAGAAATCCTGAACTTCAGACCCAGAAGCTCCTCGTGGATGCTGCTCTCTCCAGTCACCAGCTCACAGGGCAGGTCCTCCAGGTTAGGAGAAGTCCTAGTGAGGGAAAAGCACGACTTAATGGCAGTTTTTAAAGATTCATTATCACGGCGAGCAGACTGTAGAGAGGTTCCAGTTACCTCTGACCCTCTCTGACAAAGTAAAGAGAGGTTACTCCGCTGTTTTTCCCCTCTCCGTCTGTGAAGTAGTCCCTCATGGAGCTCTTCAATGCCGTGATCTCCTCTTCCTCAAGTTTCTAGGAAGTCAAACAACAAGTAATGAAAAGGGAACAAAAGAAAACATCTACCAAGGTTTTATTCCGTTTTACACAACGAGGTCCCAAACTAAAAAAAAACATCTCATCATCATCTCACCTGTGGGTTAAAGAAAGCTACAGCCATGGCTTGTTTGGTCCTCGTGGTCCGCACAGTCAGCTGCTTCCAGTGTCCTTCATACGTTTCAGGACTGTACACAGAGTACGGTGTCGTCCTGTGTGCACAACAACATTCAATGCAACCTCTCCACACAGGGAAGTATACACATGTCCTCATCCATCTCTGACTGTGGACCATCAGGGTCATTTGATTCTTACCTGATGAACTTCTGAAACTGGCTGACCACTCTCTTCGCTTCTGCTGACACATGACTCGTGTCAGCCGGCCCCACCACGGCACAGGAGCCGCCTTTATATTTCCCCAGGCGGAACCCAATGGTCTTATCCTCGCCGTCTGCACCCACGGAAATGAGGAACTCACACTTGTTTCTGTATTCTGTCTGCAAGAAGTAAAGGAGGAGAAATACAAAAGAAGATTAGGAGGATGAGAGATGCATGCTGTTCACTGCTGTCAGTTCTTCAGTGTTGTGATACGAGCGTAAGACTGTTCCAACAGAAGGCACACAGTGTGTAGTACATCTTATTTTTGTGACCGTTGCGGGACCCAGCCTGTGATCATACCAGTGTAGGAGAAGGTCGGATAGCTTCCAGAGGACAACACATTCTGTTGTACTTTCCTTTCTGAGCAAACAGCCAGGGCAACATGGCTTTGTTGGTGCTGCCGATCTCTCTGAAAAGACACAAACAGTATTACCAGGGATATAACAACAGTTCCCAAACTTTTCAGCTCATGACCCCCAAAATAAGAGTTCTAGAGCACACCTGCAGCAGCTCTGTTATTGGGCACAAATATTGACCCCACTCACTTTGCCAGTGTCTGCAGCACCCCCACCACCTGCTGCTCCTTCCTCCTCAGCTGCTCCTCATAAGGCACGTTCCACAGAGGAGTCACCACGTTTGCTATCTGCACACTGAGCGCCTCCTCCTCCTCCTCCTCCTCATCTCCCTCTGCTCGCTTGGATGGAGGCTGCCCTCCCGCGCCCTCTCCCTCGTCCTGCCTCCTCTTCCTCAGGATGGGGTCTGCTTTGGGTTTGGCAAGCCTGACGCTCAGCACCTGGCCCTTCCACTGCACGCCGTGAACCATCTTCATCGCCTTGTCTCGCTCCTCCTCATTCTTGAAGGTGACAAAGGCGAAAGTCTGCTTGCCGAACAGCTTGATTTTGTGTGGGTTGAGGCCATGTTTGGACAGGAACTTCTTCAGGTCGTTGAAGCCGATAAATTTGGGGAGATTCCGGATTTCCACTTTGAAGATTTCAGATGTGAACAGGTCGTTTTTTATGTAGCGGTACATGCTGGGGTCAGAGGCCGCTTCGCTCCCCTCTTCAGCTTTCCCATCAGACTTCACAGCATCCTGAGGGAGGTCAGGTGTCCCCTCCTGAGGGAGGACAGGTGTCTCATCCTTTGAGGGAGGAGGATCACTCACATCCGCCATCTTTCTGTCTGGTCATAAATTCATTATTCATTTTTACATTCAAAAAAAAAAAGGGCAGATGAAAACAGCTGATTGTTTTTTAAAACAGAAATACTTTAGTGTGATGTAAGGAGACAGTCTTAGTTTTAACTTTCATATCGATTCATTTAAAATGTAAGATTAAAATATCAAAATACGTCATTTGTTCATTAACTTCCGTGTTCGCTCTTAAATACGTATACTTAAAATCATACAGAGTTTTTTAAATTAGGATAAAAAGTTAATTAACATTAAACAAAGTGAATTTTCGCTTTTCTAGTTTAGAGAAAACAGGTTCGTCAACTCTATTTAAACTATGACAGTTTCCTGTTTCCGGTCTAATAACGTCCTCGGCCACATTCAGCTGATGTGCAGACGATGATTCAATGATAAATAAACATACCTGCTCACGTTTATTTCAAACACCACTTCTCTCCACCGTCAACAGGGCGCCGCCATGTTGTTTAACCACGTGTGGGGGGTGAACTCTGAACTTTCTTCTTCTTCTTTTACATATTCGGGCAGGTTAGACGAATCTGGGCGTGTTACTGCCCCCCACAGGTAGGCTACACAGAAACTAAATCATTCTACTTTTTCTATTTGGGTTTTATGGTGGTTGGCATCAAAGAAGTTGCATTGCAGTCACCCACTGGATTAGAAGAGCTTCACAGTGAACTTTATTCACAGTGTCCACCCAAAGTGTCCGTCTCAACAGTGTGTCCCATTCTATAACCCAGACAGATTTTTGTGGATTTGATCCTTCCCTCAAAGTGAGGTCCATTTCCTCCCCTGGGATGTCAACAAAGTCCAAATATCTCCTGGCATCAGCAAACACAATATCAATGTGTTCCGATAAAGGGGTAACCTCCAGCTCTTAGTCCGTCGTTAGTTGTGTGACGTTACTCAGGCGTTGTCCATTAATATTTACAGTCTATGATTCAGATTTACAGTTGTTCCCTCCACATTTCTACTATTTGTGGTAGATTTACGAACAAAAAAACGTGCCAAGGGTCGACAAAGACAGAAGTAAAACATAGGGAAGGGTAAATATTTAAGGATCATGAGTTTATGCAAGTGATCACAAATTGAAAGAGTCATCAGGGCCTCTGGGTTTTCAGATTGTCGAATGTGTTTTTTGTTTGTTTTTTAATTTTGGGCTATTTGTGCCTTTATTTAGTGGACAGAGTCGGAAATCAGAGACAGAGAGAGAATGGGGAATGACATGCAGGAAAGATGCAACAGGTCGGATTCGAACCCGGCCACCCTGAGGACTAAAGCCTCTGTACATGGGGCTCGCGACACCAACCACTATAGTTTTTATGCATTGCTCCAGCTCATTAGAATAAAGTTTAAATGCCGTTTTTCTGCTCGCAAATGTACTTTTATGGATGTGAAATTCCACCAAAATACTGTATTGTTATAGTTTCAAGTTGCAGAATTCATAAAAACCAAAAAGCACATCTTTGTAAAATAAACTAAAAGAATAGTTTCTCTAAAATAAGAGGGACAGCTCCACAACAGGTGTCTTCATGTTTCACACACAAGTCCACAAAACGAGCAGGTACAATCAAAGTCCTCTTTCATTTTTTGCAATTACGTTTTGTGGGAGAGTAGCCTGTACAAAAGTTGAACTCTCTCTGTCGATGAAGCCAGTCCCTCTAACAGGAAGTGGGGCGCGCGGGCTTACGCAGGGAAATTCGGCGCGCGAAAGCTGAAGCAGGAAGTGAGAGTGAGTGAACGTGAAGCGGCGAACAGAGGAGCGGGGTTTGAATCCAACAAACATCCTCCATAATCTACAAACATCTACGTGACAATGGCAGACCCGAAGGTAAGGCGGCGTGTTTTGGATCATCCGGTTCAACAGAGTCGATTTAAAGTCTGAATTTAGCGACGGATTCATTTTTAAGAGTCTTAAATTCGCCAAAGTTTGCGAAGGAAGCTGCGCGCAGGGAAGCCGACAATGGTGTCGTGTTTAGTGATGCTACAGAAGCTGATCGACGTGTTTTTAAAAACTACAGCGATTTATGAAAGCCTAAGCAGTTCCTGATGGGTCAATAGAAATGTTTATTAATCATAAATGTAAATGTTATCTTCCTTAAAATGATCCTTTAAGCGCAGAGCCTCTCAGTCAGCATGTTAGCATTAGCATCAGACTCTGAGCAGAAGCTGCGCAGGAAGCTTTGGGGATAAAAAGCCTCCAAAGATTGAACTCCGTGGTTGTCGTCGCTTGTTGTGTCGCTTGTTTGAACAGGTTAATTATAAACTGCGGATAACAAATGTATAATAAAGACATCGGCTCTGTCTGTCTTTGTGTGAAACAGCTCAGCAGATGCTAACAGGAGCTAGCCTACAGAGGTGTTAGCCTCTCTCGCAGGGCGATGAGTGACTAGCTGCGTGTTTTTCTGTCAGATCAAAGTAGCCCAGTTAAACCATTGAGTCCCGACATAATGCCACCTTATTGCACATGTAATTTCTCCTGGGTAAAGTTTGCGACACAGCGTGGTGTTGAAAACATTACTGATTATCTTCCGCGTTAGCATGCTAGTGAGAGGCCTTGCTAACTAGCATGGTGACTCCACAATGAGATGTTGCGATTAAAAACAAAGTTTAAAAACTTTATGCCTACATTAATAAAGTTAAATACACATACATCAATGCTTAACCTTTCATACTACCCCACCTTCATCAAAGCTAGTGTCCTGCTTTATTCATTATTTAATAGTTTAAAGTTAAACATTTATGTAGCTTGTGTTTTTAAGCTAATTGAAGGCGCAAAAAAATCATTGTTACCATGGAAACTAATACAAGCAGCTAATTAAAACTAATAGAGATTAAAGTAAGTTTACAACCCTGACTAAAGCAAAAGGAATCAAGGGGTAAAATCCCACATTGACATGTTGTGTCCACACTCAGCTCTTTGTTGTAGCTCCTCATGTTAGGGCTGCTCCATCAGGGCAAACATAATCACCATTATTCTTATTGATATAGAGCTCACCACTCATCCCCGTTCAAATCCTCCTTTGACTATTCACAACATCGTTAAATCGAGACAACCAGCTAGCCCAATACTCGTGACAATAAAACATTTGATTTGGAGAAAAACGGAGAAAGGGAAACAGTTACAGGACTGTGTACATCATTTCCTTCTGGAGGCCGGGGGATTAATCGAAACTGACATCAGAACCTCTAACCGATGTTATCTTGCCCATTTTGATTATTTTCAGGGCAGAGTCGCGTGACGACACGTCCAATCCTTGACATGGAAGCAATGTCCGTCGTTTGGACACATTTAGTCTTTAGGGAAGACGACACCGAACAAAAAGAAGTCAAATGTAAACACTGCGGAAAAAAACTGTTTTAAAAAAGCAAATTATTTATATTCTACAGTTTTAAAGAAGTTAATTTCTACTTAAATCTAAAATGTGTCGTCTTCATTTCAAGCGATGCTTTGATTTGAGTTTGAAATATTCAATAAATAACCACAAAATAGTTCATCAGATATTCACTCCTTCATTAGAAACAAGATCCCAGCTTTAATAGCTGAGCATATTTACAGTAGAGACCATGTCAGTGCAAAAACAACAAATAATCGTTCATTAATCGTAATCGAGGTCAAATGTTCAGTTAATCGTGATGTACATTTGAGGTCATACCGCCCCGCCCTACAAGGAGCTACCCATCCCACAATCCATTGTGACTGATACACTTCTTCTTAAATGTAACTTTAGCCGTTGTTATCGTGTTTAAACTGTTAAATAAAAACAATAAAAGTGTTGGACTATGTTGTAGTTTGTGTTGTGGAATTTATAAACTACATTCACTGCAGCATAACAAGGTTATAACTACATTTCGAGTTAGCTAACTAACTAGCTAGACTGCTAGCGAAACTATCCCTTCGCATTGGGCGCAGAGGGGCGGTTACATTGCCATGGTAACAGCGAGCTCCACCAATCAGATGTCTCTGTGACACAGTGATTGTGGGTAGTGTAGTTCTTTTCCTAAATATGGTGAATTAACCATGTTGTTCTTAAAACGAGGTTGATATCAGACGAACTCTTGTCTCCTACAGGAACATAAAGCATCGTTTCACACTCGGGGAGCTCGTGGTCAGTCTACTACGGATAGTTAGGATGATATGGCTAATAAACACTGTGGAGCCCTATCTGATCACGATTATTACACACCATTACTCATTGATATACAACATCTGAATCACAAACATTTATTGGACGTAAACACTTTGTTTGCATGTGTTTTAAAGTGTTCAATGTCAAAATATAGATTTAAAATCATATTTAATGGTTGTGTTGAAGTCAATACTACAATCACAGAGACCAAGACAAACCTGAGACCAGAGTGCTCCGAGACATTTAGAGATTGAGACAGAGTCGAGACCATTAACATCACGGAGAAATCCTCATCTTGTGTGCAGGAGGCGTGTCACTCACTTAGACAGTAACACCGGGAAGCTAGCTGCTGTAACCGGGGGATAAAAATCAACCTACAAATGAACTGAAGTTTAGTTCTTTAAGAAAGGGCCGTTTTCCTTCTAATCACAGTAATGGCGTGGCAAATAGCGATCAGTGGTGAGAGTCCGTCCAGACCGAGACAAGACCGACAAATGCTTCTGATCCCAAGAGGAGAGCGAGAACTTTTAAAAAGTTGTCTCAAGGCGACCGATTTTGAGTATTACAACACTAAATAAAAGTAACACATTAAAATAAGGTCATGCTTTAAATTTAGGTCACAATGTTTACCATTAATCAGTTTCTTATTAGCATGCTAATTAGTAGCACACTGGCTGCTTATTAATCATTATGCAGCTCTTACTCTACATGACCACAGCCTCTAGCTGATGGGTGTTTTACTAACAGTTGTCCCTCAACACCTCCTTATTACTGCGTATTGATAGAAGGTGTTGAGCATGAATTATGACCCTAATATGCTTTGCTTAGTTTGGTGCTTGTAATGTAAGAATCAGATATCTGTGAGGACGGGTCACCGCTCAGGGCCGAGCAGGCTGGAAATCATCAGATGCTGATCTGCACCTTTTTCCCAGAACAGAATTAAAGATGCCCGACTCAGCAACAACCATTTACTAACGGCTTTGCTAGTTCCCCCTACAAAAGCTAGACTTAACCAATGAGCTCTTAAATCCCTCCATTCAACACGGATGGCCTGTCGGTCAGGTGCAGGAATTCGCTCGGTGACAGTTGAGTTTTAAGGCATCACACAGACATGAACCACATATTCCTTTTTACGTTAACTTACTCTGATATCAGCTTCAAACTAGTGCACTTTTACATTTGAGTTAATTTGTCCGCTGCTTTCCCTTTCAGGATCAGGAAGAGCAAGAGCCCACTGCAGCAGAAAACACAGAGGACACCAATCATGACCCCCACTTTGAGCCCATCGTGTCCCTTCCTGAGCAGGATGTGAAAACATTAGAAGAGGATGAGGAGGAGCTCTTTAAAATGTGAGTTCTTTCAAAAAAAGACTTGTTTGTTTGACTCTATGTAATACGTGCTGATGGAACGGTAAGCCAGAACATCAGTGTCTTCATTCGGGATGCTTCCTGTTTGTGATGTTTCTCCAGGCGGGCTAAACTTTATCGTTTTGCTTCTGAGAACGACCCGCCAGAGTGGAAGGAGAGAGGGACAGGCGACATCAAGCTGCTGAAACACAGAGAGAAGGGCACGATCCGCATCCTGATGAGGAGAGACCGGACCTTGAAGATTTGTGCCAATCATCACCGTGAGTCACGTTGAGAAATTAAACTCTGTTGTTATTTCATACCAGTTAAGATAACGAGGAGAAAGATTAAACGACTAACATCTATGAAATACTGCTGTGTTGTCTGATAAATGTCAAGAGGCACACTTTGAAAACCTGCTAATCTAGGAATCATTCTCCTCAGGGTGTTATTTATCTTTCCTCACGTCCACCAGCTGGAACAGGATGCCTCATATTTACATTAGCAGCCAATTTGCTTAGATATCTGCTTTAACTAAATATTTCCTGAAATGAATGCACGTTCAGCCGAGTAGAGGACACTAAACACGAAGGCTGGACGGGTGCTTTCAGTTCAACACAAACTGTCACACTTAAACACGAAGCTGAAACAATCCAGCTAACAGGTTTTCTAACTGCAGTACACGATGACGTCTCTGTTGTCATGGTAACCTGGTCCCCGTCTTGTGATCCCCAGTTGTTCCTACGATGGAGCTGAAGCCCAACGCCGGCAGTGACAGGGCGTGGGTGTGGAACACACTCGCAGATTATGCTGACGAATGCCCCAAACCTGAACTCCTGGCGATACGCTTTTTAAACGCAGAAAGTGAGTATTTATACATCTAATCCAGTGACACACTTTAAAGGCGCCACAGGCGGCGTTTTAATTCGGAATATGTTTAGACAATGACACAGAAGTGACTCTGTCTATTTACTACACCCCAACTCAGCAGCTGTTTTTACTGGTTGATCTGTTTGATTGCAGCAGCCTCATGGGCGTACGACAGCACGATGTGTACACTAACTCTCTGTTCTGTCTACAGATGCTCAGAAGTTCAGGGCAAAGTTTGATGAGTGCAAGGAGGAGGTCAGAAAGTCTCTGGAGGGAACAGGTACGTACTCTTCTAATGTGCACTACCGCATTGTTACGAGTGTTAATCCACGATACATGGAAAAGTGGCGCTCTTTAGGTTTAAGGAATGTGTTGTTGTTTAATTGAAATCTATCCAGTGCAACATGGCGTCCTAAATGAACCGTGCCATGACTGTGCAGACACACTCTGTTCTTTGCTGCTCTCTCCAGCCTCGGACTTTTTCTGTCTGCTACATGAACATGCAGAATGTGACACTGACTGGCCTCGTTGTGAACGGCTGGTGCCTCTTATGTTCTGCTACAGTACATCCAGTGTGAGCACGGTGACCTGTGATACTGTGGTCATGATGTCAGACCGTGTTCACCTGGTGTTAAATACTTTCGTACAGACGAGCTGAAGACAACTGAAACCGATAATGAGGATTGCATTACAGATTTACTGCATCACCCTGTTTGTAGTTTGTTATTTCTAGCTTCCACACTTTATATTAATCTGATTAAGGGCGCACTCACACTAGGCCTAGCTGCCAAAGCTGAAACATGATTGTTCCCCGCTGGCCTGTACTCGCACGTCTCCAGGCCAAACTGGGTCTGAGCACGGTTACCTACGTCATCATCATGCGTGTAGTGCGGCACCGAGACTTTTCTCCTCCACGTGAGGAAAAAGAATATTTGCAGTTTGCATCATTCAGCTGAAATTCAACTTTTTTTATCATCTCTAAAGTGTCATCTAAGAAAGACGATGAGAAAATGAACACAATGCCCAGTTTTCATTTTGACTCGTGATTATTGACTTGAAATGAATGACTCATTATTTTGACACTCCTACCTCTTCCTCACATTTCACTCTGTCACCCCAGGCGACCCTGACAGCGCAAACAAAGTGGCCGAGAAGCTGGAGGAACTGTCGGTAAAAGACAAGGCTTCAGAAGGGAAGAAGGAAGAGGTCAAAAAGGAGACGGAGAAGAAAGAGGAGGAGAAAAAGGAGGTGAAGGCCGAGGAGAAGAATTGAGAACCAAGAACTTGCTTTGCTGATCTCCAATTTATCAGTTTTTCCTCTTTTTCTACAATAGACTCTAAATGAACTGAATTTGGACACTTGCATATTATTAGTTTTTTATTATTATTATCTGTTTTGCCTCAAGATCACAAGTCCTTGATGCCACTGTGGGAGGGGGGGGGCAACCCAAGATAGTGAATTTATGAAACAAAGAAGCCCTTTCCATCACACCCCCCCTCTCTGCACCATCATTGTCATCTCCAGCTCGACTGTGGAAAGAGGCTTGTGATAGTGATGATTCCCACATTGGGGTAACGTTTTGTTTTGTTATTCTGAAGCAGGGTTTGTTTGTAGGGGGGGGGAGGACGATGTAGCCTGCGTGTTAGCAGCACAGGGTCAGGGACCAGACGGGTGCATTCTCACTGTAAAATAAAAGCTGTTATGCACCCTGTCCGCTGTCCATGCTTCCACTGTAAGGTGACACACTTTGAGTGGATGACTCGTAGAAGTAGTTCCTTCTTGGTTTCCGTTTGTCATCAGTTCTGTCGGGAACCGGCCAGAGGAGGGATCCACTCGTGACAGTCGAGGGTCATCAGATTCATGATGGCAGCCTCCACTGATAGCTGACTGACAGGAGATCAGATGCACTTAGCTTTTCTTTTTCTTTTCCTTTTTTTTAATTTTAAATATCTGAAAATTGTTTGGTCCAAAGTCGACGGTTCAGCAGAGTTGGAAGCAGCTTCGCTCTGCAGCAGGAGAGAGAACGTTTCTTTACATCAGTACATTCCCAGACTTAAAAAAACAAAGCATGTCGAGTATATGTAACAGAGTGTGCCCTATCTGATCTGTGTGCTCACAACCCGCTCCTTTCCTTTCCACTAATTCAGTTCTTAACCTTGCCTCTGAAGCGCATCCAAGTGCCAGTGCATCTGTAAATACGTGTATATGGAAGAAATGTTCCGTTTCATTTGCACTCAGATGATTTGAAATGTTTCCTCCACCTTCGAATAAAAGCTGTCAAAGACCACACGTACCTTTGCATTCATGTAAAAAAAGACACCATCACTTTGTTTCCAGGGTGATGAAGTTCTAAAAGTGATTCTCCAAATGTGAAATGAAGCTGACGAGTTAGAAGAACATGTTCTGTAGAAAGTGCAGAGCATGCTGAAGCTTCGATTGAACTTCGACTGTCACGTCGTCAACGTGAGAAATGGAAATGAGTGAAATTGAATCATGCATCAAATGACACGTGAACTTTACACAAAGGCTTCTTACAGCACACATCTCCTGCAGTGCTGAATCTCAGAGAGGTTTGTAAATGGGTTTTTTAAGGAGGTGTTCAAACATCCATCTCAGAGTAGGTGCATAGGGCGACAGAACCTTCACGCAGGTTCAGAGGGACTGAAGCGTTGTGATTTTACTAAGTGATACTTTTTTTCATTTCAATTAATCCCTGATGAGAAATTCTGGTTTGTACTCAGATATTCAGAAACACACATGCACAAACAGGACCTGTGGACATGCATTAATGGAGAGATGTCAGAGTGAGGCTGCTACACAGGGAGCGCACCATGGCTGCTGGGGATTTGGTGCCGTGCTCAGGAGAACCGCAGCAGTACGGGAAGTGACCTCGCACCTCTCCAGATACCTGACCAACTTCCATATTTTGGTCTGCACAGGGACTCCGGTTCCCAACCCAAGTCCCTGCAGACTGAGCTACTGCCACCACTAAATGAAGATCATGTGAAGTGCTGCCATGTGCACATTTAAAGAGATAGAGGGAGGATCATTTGATTTGAACCACAACTCGAAGACTCAGGTTGTGTCCTAAATCACACGCTCATTCCCTGCTCTCTTTACAGTCAGAGCTACATGTAGTGCACTATATAGTGCGCTCATTAAGCATGACACTCACGGCCCGGCGACTGTGACGTCATCGCTGTCGCACATCTAAAACGTGCAGCTTAGCTCTGACAGAGTAAATAACAGCATGAATTTCAGTCATAACTTATAATACACTGAGTTTATTTTCATTTAAACATAAATACTACATTTTTAATAAATGATTATCAAATTGTATTTTTGCTTAAAGACTGTAAGGTCTCGAGCCTGTCATCAACATGAGGACAAACTACCGTCACTGCTGACCATCCTTCGACTCTTTATTAAAACTGATCGTAGAGTTCAGTAAAAACACTCCAAGTATGACGTTGAGTCTTCGTGTTCACGCTGGTCGCTCCTCTCGTCCGTCTGAGAGCAGTCGAGTCAAACTCCACTTTCCGCTCGCAGAAATACTTGAACTGCAATGCATGATGGTATATATGCTCCGGTAGTGATCCATCGGTTGTACACTACTTTTCCAGACTTTGCATTGTGGGACACGATGAGGCGACTGTTTAGGGTATGAGCACGCTCACTCAGAATTCGGACACTACTACAAAATGGCGTTTTCACTGTGCGAGTGATTTCAGACACATCCTGAATAAGAAAGAAAAAACATGGTCAACAAAAATCAGTCCCATCCAGTGGAAGAGTTTGAAACTTTTATTTACTCTCAGTTGGGAAATACTTCCTCTTCACAAAAATAGGAACGCATGTACATTACGTATATTCTATATTTCTCATACATATTTCATCGTTTCAGCTCGTCGCTGATTGAACAGATTCATTGTTGACTGTCAGGAATGACCCCTGACCTGCAGTGATGTCCGTCCCCCACAGAGGAACAGCGGACTCTTAATGGCAGTCATCTTAAAGAGGAATGACATCGATAGTGTTCTGACGTGTGGTCGAACTAAAGGGTTAGAAAGTTGTGGTGGACCAGGGGGGGGGCGACTCAGCAGCTAATGGTCTGTTCACGTGTTTCAAGATGTTCCAGTAAGGTAGCCCTGTAAACCACAGCGTCACAGCAACAGAGAGCTTCTTAAACCATCCAGATATAAACGACTTTGTGAACCTGTGTTCATGCTAAGGCAGCTGGGTGAGACCTTCAAAGAGAGACCACATGTAGAACTACAGCCAGCTCCGCTAACATCCAACCCTGTCAGACGCTAAAGTCCACCACAGCCGAGCCACCTCCACACTCTGAGCTCGAGGGAAAGGAAACGAAAAATGTCATATTGTTTTTATAATCAAGCCAAATAATGTGTCACCTTCTACCCTGGCCTTTCCATTCACATTTTTAAATTTGACTCAGTCTTAGAGATTATTTTTGGGGCCTTTTTGCCTTCATAAGATGGGACAGCCGAGGAGAGACAGGAAGTGTGGGGAGGAGAGAGGGGGGGATGACATGCAGCAAAGGGCCAAGGTCGGATTCTAACCCACGGCCACTGCAACAAGGACTATGGCCTCTGTACATTGGGTAAGCAGTATAGCCGCTAGGTCATCCGGCACCCCCCACTCCTGCTATTTGACACTCAGTGCAAACACTAGCAACATTTCCATAGAAGAAAGAACCCAGGCTCTCTCTTTTCAACAAACACCTTTATTGTCACAGCACGCTCATGTGGATCTTAAAATAACACACTGATGAGTGTCAGTGTCCGGCCTTCATCAGGAAGTCAAACAGATGGAGAGGAACACCGAGCCGTTGATAGTGGGACTTCACTTGGAGTCAGAGAGGCCTGCAGAGCGTCAGTACACCTACAAACTCCAGGAGATGACGTTATTAAGGCCAATGTGTGTAAAAAAAAGACCTGCTGGTTCTGGTCTGTCACCTTTTCTTAGGGGAGATGGGATGTGGTCTTGGTCTCAAGACCAATTCTTAAAGGTCTCGGTCTCGTCTCAGAATCGAAGGTATTTTGACTCGGTCTTGTCTCGGTCTCAGACTGGGCGGACTCTGGATTTTAATTCAAGACCGGTCAAGACCACCACTGACGGACTATTTTTCCACCTCATTACTGTGATTAGAAGGAAAACGCCTCGAACGAACAACTTCAATTCACGTCCGCAACCTTCCAGTTGTTACGGCCTAAGTGAGTGACACGCCTCCTGCACACACACATTTTTCAGTGATATTTATGGTCTTGATCCCTAAATGTCTTGGTCTTGTCTCGTTCTTGGAGCGCTCTGGTCTCGGGTATGTCTTGGTCTCGGTTACTGTGGTCTTGACTACAACACTGATGTGGTCTATACAGAAGGCTTTTAGATAGGCTTGGCTAGTTCACGCCCGAATAACGCCATCTCTGGAGTTTTAAGGTGCACTCCCCCTCTGCATGCCATCCACATGACCATGCTGTGATAATGAAGGTGTCTTAGTTGTTTTTTCTCTTGTTTCTTCTTCGACTGCTTGCATCCCTTCACAAAGAAAAGCACCTCAAACCTTCACTTCTTTGCGTCAAGGTGGCGCTCTCCTTCCTACATTTGGAGCTCTAACTAAACGTTGTTGTTCCTTCGAGTGTTTCAACGTCTCACTGCGCATGAAACACAAGCTTCTCCTCTGAAAGGCAACGATGGTTCATTCTTTATGTGAAGATCTTTTACATCCATGTAAACTCACGGCTTTCTTTATATATATATATATTCAGATCGCTTCAGATATAAACTCCTCCCACTCAGCCTTCTTCTTCTTCTTCTTCTTCTCAATAATTCATGCGATGAGACTTTGAACAGTAAATGAAAATAAGGTTCAGTTTGAGTGGCAGATGAAACTGGAGCTGTTCCAGACAGCTGCTGCAGACTGAGCTGACATGTTCAAGGCTTCATGATGTCACAGCCACGTGTTTGTGTTTCTGCGTCGGAGCGTGTGGCACACGTCTGCCTCTGCACAAAGCAGACGGCCCCGCTCCTTCACTTGTGTACAGTCAGCACATTGTCATATTTTTAACGTGGAAAAGAGATCGACTCAAACATTTCCTCAAAACACACACATCCTATAACAACATTTCATCGTACACTTCTTCACACTGCAAGGTAGAACAACCGGTATTCACTTTATGTTTGTTTTTTATGTCCATTATCACAATCTCATATTTTATCAACTCAAAATCCACTCAAAGTAAAGCATCCGTTCCAGGCTTCATTGGGTGTATAAAAAAACGATGTATCAAACATTAACTGATGGGTATAGAAAAAGGAATCAAACCAAATAAAAAACTACACTACGATGACTGGACGACCAGTTGTCTTTCACTCCACTGGACAAAAGGCTTGCTTCAGTTCCTGTTATAACACAAAACAAACGTTCGTATTGAACCTTTTTTTTTGACAGAACATCGACACAGAGGTTGTTTTGGTTGAGCCTGACGCGACTCGCTGACACAGGGTGAGATGTTCTGATCCTTTAGGTTTATCACCTGTCCAGCACGTCCGTCCTGGGTCAGGATGAAATAATAAAACTGATAAATGGAAGATATAAAGAGGGCTTAGCTGACCTCAGAGGGAGACATTCACGATGTATGAAATGAAATCGACTATCTCTCCTGGTTGCATTTATTCCTGAGACCCGTCGTCTTGATTTCGTTTAATTATAAACCTCTCAAAGAATTTTAAATGCAACCACCAGACATAAAACTAGAACTTCCCCCTCTCAATATCCCCTCTCTCTGCTTTTTTTCAATCTGACTTTTCGCACTTGTTGCTCATATAACTTTTCAATCCTGCATCACTTTTTAAAATCTGTACAACTCCACCAAATCCGCTGAAACAGTCCGATGTAATGTGTAGCACCTTGACTTGTCGAAGAAGTCCGCGGTGACGACGCCTGTGCGTTTAATTCTTCTTCTGTGGTGTTATTTTCAGCCCTCCTGGAGGGAGTTTTTCTTGTATTACAACCGGAACGTCGTGACCACAGCTGAAAGACGACAGTAACAATATTGACAATCTGTTGGACGGCCACAAAAAGTCAGCAGTACACTCCTCACAAGTACAACCTGCAACAGGATCAACTCAAAACAAACCGCCCTGTACAAACTCACACAGGTATTTGGCAGACAGACCCTGTGATTGGACAATAGCTCCCAAACAGGAAGTGTTATGTGCCCCTGATTGGCTGTAATCTGGACTCCAAAAATGTCGCAGGTTGGCTGTTGTCATTGGATGTGGATGCGGAGTGTCTTCTCACACTGATATCTCATACGTAGTGCCTCCTACGCCCGTCACCTTTTTGACGTTACTATGGCGACTGGGGCTGAGTGTGGCACCCTGGGCACTGGGGTGGCAGTCCATCTGCCCGTTTACTTTCATGGCCTCTCTGAGTTGGAAGAGAAAAGAAACGAAAAACATTATTCAACCACAAAGAGCAAGACATTCACAAGACTGAGATCAAGGGTCGTGACCACATGCAGACGACAGATGTGCAGAGTTGATTTGTTAGAAAATCAAAGGTGAGGTGTTAACGAGCAGGTGAAAGGCATGCAAAAGAAAAGGAGATGAGCGGAGTCACAACTTTATTCTGCTGACATTCATGAAATTATACAAAAAAATGATATTTTAGGAGAAAAGCAAACTTATAAAACAGAACAAAACATGTAGAATCCACAGCAGACAGTGTTTGATATACATGGACATTACAAATCTGCACACATGCTACACCTCAGTTAGGACTAGAACATTAGTGCCTATGAGTTGCTGATAGAGTCCAAGAGTACAGTTTCTCAGCAGGACTACTTTCAGTTCCCTCGAGTCCCTGTCCAGTACAATGCATGCAGTCCCTCAGGGAGGTAACGTTAAGATTCATACCTTGGGCCCCCCCTGACGAGGCGAGTCTGTCCTCTCAAGGGCACTGATGTAGGAGAGTTTCTGGTGGGAGTAAGAGGGGGATCGGGGCATGGCAGGGGAACGGGGCTGGTGGGACGGGGAGAAATAAGGGCCTTCAGGGCAGGTGGCCCTGCTGTGGCTACTGTTGGAGCTACTGTGGTCAGTGTGCAGGGAGGTGGATGAAGTCCTTGGTGCCCGGCCTAATGTGGAGCCGGCATGGCGCAACACAGGGGTTCGTTGCCCATAGCTCAGCCCGACTCCCATCAGGTTGTCCCTGGAGCCTCCGTAGGCTGGGGGTGTGGGGCCCCTGGAAACAGGGCAACGAGGCCCATCTTGGTAGCAAGCTTTATGGGTAAGACCATAGCCCCCGTCGAAAACGCCGGAGTCCTGGGCGTAGATATGTGTCTGGGAGCGCCCACGCAGCATCTGGCGCTTCTCCCTCTCCTCTATTTCTTTGCGCTCCTGGATGGAGGCCATGATGGTTTGGGAGAGGTTGTCATAGCGGACCGGGGATGGGTCCCTATCCCTTGGATGGGGGGATTGCCTACCCATCCCTCTAGGTGGCAGCACTGGACTGTAGGTGAGCGTAACCTGCTGCCTCTGCATTTCAGGCTCCCGGATGTGGCACATTTTGGTGGGCAGGTACGGCGAGTGGAAGCCCCTGGAGGGCATAGCGCGATGGGCCATGCACTCGCTGGCAGTGGCAGGGGAGATGCTGGGGTTGAGGAGACTGTCATAAGACAGACTGCCGTTTCGGTTGGAGAGCGTGTTGGGGGAGAAGACGCTCTTGTAGGGGGTGGAGGTGTGCGCCTGTGGCTGCAGGGCGGGGAGCTGGCTTTTCTCCGGCCGGCAGTGACCCTGCTTCAGGCTGAGCGAGCGAGAGCCTATGGGGTCAGAGTCCAGCTGGAGGGGAGATGACTGGAAGGTGCGGTGGAGGGGAGCATTGGTGTACTCTGGCATGTCCAGGTTTGGCTCAGATCGGTAGTCATGACCACGGACACCCTCCTCCATGATGGCAGAGGTCTTCAGGTCATCTGCCATGATAATCTGAGTAGTAGACAGCAGGAGAACAGGTCAAATCTTAGTGGATATCACACAAGTAGTATCATCATTAAAAGATCCACACTGATCCTTTCTTACCTTCTCTCCAGCAGTGTGGTAGTGGACTTTAGGCATGGTGCCGAAGGACGGTCTGTACTTGTACATGGCTGGAGTGGAAGGATGAGTCTTACCAGAGAGGGAGCTCTCTACTAACACACACAGGAAGAAAACCAGAGTTAACACTGTAGCTACGAGAAAAATGAAACCATTGAACCAAATCTCTCTTAAAGTTGTTTCTGCTAGAAACGACCTCAGGGCGGATTGGTACTATCAGAGTAAAGAATCTGTAGGGAGTGAGTTTTTTTAAACCTGTACAACTTCCACAGAGCTAAAATGAATAGATCTATGCTCACACTGATAAGTGACACATTAACAACCCACAAAAGCCAGCTGCCAATCTTTCGCCATCTGCCTTAGCCATGAGAGAAAGCTAAAAACCTCACGGTGATTCTTGGGGAGCAACTAGCTGCTCCTGTATTATTAAAAAAACAACACATGTACCCAAATTATCATTTATTCAGTTTCAAAGGGAGCTAATCTGTCCAAACCATGCAGTACTTTAAAAGAGCCACCAGGCAGCAGTAGTGCTCCTTGATGAGCAGAACATGTCCACTCCCTGACTAAATGTACCATGACTCTAGAAATCCTTTGAAGGGAGCATGCTGTTTAATGCACACGTGTGTATAACTAACACGTCACAGCAACACTAGAGTAACTTCTTTCATCGTTTACAGAGGTAGCTTCAAAATGCAGTCCATTATTTTGAGCTAGACATCATGCCTCTCCTCTCCCTTTATTTGACAGAGCTCACTTCTTACAAGTCACCACTCAAAAGGTGGTGATTCACGTTGCAGTGATTCACTCTGGAGTCTCTTCTTTGTGCCACAAATCTGCTGCTGATTCAGCGAACAGGGCTCTTCTCCTCGTTACAAATCAGGCCCTTTCTTCAGCTTGGCATGGATAAAAGGCCATTGACCTGACACTGAGCTGGACATTTATCACGCTAACCTAGCACCAAGTCCCACACTGGGACATGGTGACGACGGACAGAGGGAGTTCTGGGGCATGTTGCTTTGTGTCGCCCTGAAAGGAGTCAGAAAGAGGATTGAGGATGACTGACAGGAGAAAGAACTTACCTTCGCTGGAGGTCAGCTGGTTCTTCAGCTGGTTGTACCTGTCAGCTTTGGGCGGCAGTGGCGGCTGGGTTTCTTTTTCGTCCAGGCCGTCCAGACTGCTTTTGGACTGTGAGGGAGGAGAACAGGGTGTTAAACACATCCAGAACACGTGGGGGGGCAGCAGTGGAGATGGAGCTGAGCATGTGTTGGTGTTGATGTTAGGGATGAACCAACACAACTCTCACAGATGGTTGAAGGGAGCAAAGCTGCACTAGGCAGCTGCTCTACTTGAGCTTACATGTATTCTTTTCATTGGCTAACGAAGGGGGATGGTGAAAAGAAATGATCTCAGTGTCGCTGATTGAGTTCATTTCTCTCGAGCGCTCAACCAATTTAGTGTTTTGTGACACTGTTGGACTCACAAGCTTGAAAAAAGACACTGAAATCAACCCAGTAAAACCAGAGCCATCATCCTCTTTATTCCACACGTAAAACTTCTCCTTTGTCTTCACCTGGCTCCTACATGACCCACAATGCACTTCTACCACTAAAGTTCAATTGCAGATTCAGACGTGATGCGCTTCAAGTGGCCAATGACCCGATCAGCAGCCTAAAGCCTGAGCACCTCAAACTCATGAAACTACCTGATGTCAGGCAAGAGGTATGCAAATGTTTCAGTCTTTGCAAGCTTGAAATCGTGTTACGAATAAGTGATTGGACAGTATTATGAAAACTGTCAAAAGTCAGGAAGCCATCATGTTAATACTGAGCAGATTTGAGAGAAACCTCAACACTGATGAACCAGATGTTGTCACTTATTTACAGTCTTTCTAGAGTCATACAATCTCTTTCCCAACTTTCCCCCTCAAGAAATACACAAAATACTGATTCAATATGCAGTCATTTGTTTACATTAAGCAGAGGGTTATGCTCAATGTCACCAAGTTCATAATGAACTCTGGGTAAGTCCCACAGGAAACTTTACTAAATGCTGACTTGTACAGTCTGCATCAGAGCCCTCATGCACCTGAGGAGACACTGACACTCACTCTCACTTAGCAGGAACACTCTTCAAAGTCTGAGTCGGTCAGTGTGCAGATTGGGATTGAACAAATGTAACCGTCAGTATCTATTCACAGAAAGACGCTTGATCCAAATGAAACTGAGCCCTTGTTGGTTTTAGTTGTATGTACAGTGCAGAAAGTTGTATGTGCAGTGTGTTAATGTCGTCACTGCAAGGGTGCAGGCTGCAGTGGACTCCTCTCTGGAGCACATGAATCACTTAAGGCTAATTTATGTAACTAACGTTTGGACACACTGCGTCAGAGTCAAACAGTACAGGTACCTTCTACCTTGTTAAAATTAAACATTTAACAGCCCTAGTCTATATATATATATGTTGCAATGAGTTGTGGGTAATTAAATCAGGGAAGACTGCACCTCAACCAGACTCTCTGGAAGTCTGCAGTGAGTCCGCCTGGGCCCCTTGACGGCTGGATAAATTAGGGGTTTGGACAGACTTCCTGGGATCGTTCCA
Organism: Tautogolabrus adspersus; assembly: GCA_020745685.1. NCBI lineage: Eukaryota > Metazoa > Chordata > Actinopteri > Labriformes > Labridae > Tautogolabrus > Tautogolabrus adspersus. The sequence goes on along the minus strand of CM036534.1, from coordinate 1,860,930 downwards.
GCAAAGGAGTGAGGAGCGAGTGACAGCAGTCTGGTAATCTAACATTTCTATCCCACACAAAAGGCTTCTTTCACCTTTTTCTCTCCAACACTATCTTTCTCCTAGTCGTCATTAAATGGTCGGGGACCAATCCAACATCTTTAAAGTTATTTTAGAGAATGGAAAGGTTTTCATCACTGGAGCCAAACTTTGTACTAAGGACTAATGAAACAATGGTATTTTTTTACAGGTTTAGACATCGCTAACATGCCTTAAAGGGACATAATTATATTTTCACAATGAATGGGATAAATTGAGATCATAGCTGCCTCTGTGTGTAAGGTCCTGAAACTGGAAACTGTTTATCTTGCCTTGTGTATGAGCCTGTTTTAAAACAGGAGTCCAGGTACAAGCCTGGAGATGTTACCCATGTTTGACATAAGCTCCCGTGTCCACCGAGCGTCTTTTACGGGCAGAGACGCGCTGGCTGTGCGCTCGGGAGCGCTTGAATGACGCATTTGTGCACTGAGAAGAAAAGCACTGCACATCCGTCCTGTCTCTATGACAACAGTCTGTTGACAACGGCCGCTGTATGATCAACACCGCTCAGTTACTTTTTACTGCATGTTTTATATTTGAGATCGTTTATTACCCAATCAGACACGGAGCAAAGAGGATGTGGGTACAAGACACGCTCTGTAGGCGGCAAAAACACATCATATCATACATTTGGAAAAGAGCGCCGGTGACGCCTTTCTAAGAAGTTGAAAGATTTTTAACTTGAGCGCTCGGACCCAGAAAAGACGCTGGGCGCTGCGCTTTTTCTCCAGGCGGCCGCTTTCTGCTGCGAACACTCTCTCCTCATGAAAACAACTGAAAAAAGATGCTGGCACTGGGTGGACACAGGGCCTTAGATTTTGGGGTGAAGCAAGAAAAAAAAGGCTGCACAGCTGCAGAAAGAGGTCGCTCAAATGATGGCGTATCAAAAAAAAAAAAAAGCTCTGAAGTAACAGGATACCAAACTGACCTTGGAACGGATAATGGTGCTGTGGATCCCGTTGTCGGAGACCTTGATGGTGATCTGTCTCTCTGACAGGTCAGGTCTGATAAATGGGGGCTGGATTTTAACATGGGCCTTTTTCCTGGGGTCCAGTGTGTACCTGTACAAGAAGATGAGTGACAGAAATGACCAAACAGCTCTTTCCTCGTTTAAAATATTCAGTATAGACCTGCAGTCATCAGATTTCAAATGATTAACCAAACAGTGGATGCAGCCAGGGTGACAATGATTCTCCCTTTCACAGCAGAAACAGCTAACACACTTCTCTCCTACATGTTGTACTGCACCTTTAAGACTACTCAACTTACATTGGCCCTCCACAAAAACACACTACAGAGTACTGTAATGAAATTAGTAAAGCTATTAGTATAATCCCATTATAGTAACACTGCCTCAGACAGACATTTCAAACACAACTTTGTGACAGAAAAGCAGAGTATCAGTGGGACTTAGTGTTTTCATCATTAAACGGCTGTCACTGTGATTTCCTTTAAAGTTTCATGCTGAGCGTGAAGAACTTGGAGAGTAATGTGTGGTTTATTTTCTGAGCTGTCTTTACAAATGTCTCCCCCTAAAATAAACCGTGTTACTAAATGAATGCTACTGATTTAAAATGACTCTATTAACAGTTCATTCAGTATTAGTGATGTCTAACATGCTCAGTAAATCAACACGCCTCCATCGGGAACTTCACAGCAGATGCTTGTGTTGCAGCATTTCACCCTCACCTGCTGCCGCCTCTCTGCAGTCACACTGTTGATTTTGATCAAATTGGACTTGTCCCTGTTGGTTGTAAAACTGGCATAGTGGGGTTTTTTTAAGCTGTGTGTTTAAACACGTTGACTCGCTCTGCGCTCTGATTCTGTTTTCTCTATACTCTCAGCTGTCTGCCTCCCCCTGGGGTTGCTGGATGCTTTCAGGCAGGACTGGAAACACATGTCCACAACCACGTCAGAGCACGTGCATTCACTCCTACACCAACAATACAGTGCTGCCTGTGTTCTTATTGCAGTTAAGAGGCGCTGCAGCATGGACACTCATATGCATAAGCACACGTCTGCATAAACATACACAAACATCTCCTCAAAAGTGCATAAAACCACCACGATGTGTGTGTAGTGACAGAAAGCTAGCGGCTACTGTACACGCACTCACACGTGCAGGATTGTAAAGCATCTTACCTCGGTGCCAGGGGACTGCATAAGACGTACTCCACGTTGCCACAGCAACCCCTGGTGAAGGGATTTACTCCTCCACGAAACTTGCCCGTCACCTGAGGATCACAACGCCTTGTTTAGAGTCGGCATTAGAGGAAGCTCGAGGCCACAGTGTACACACACAGGCACACACACACACACACACACACACACACACACACACACACACACACACACAAACAGAGGTCCAGCGCTTGAATACAAAGCAGGTGAGTCATGCTGTTGATGCGTCTCATAATTAGTGTGTATAAGGATGTTGTTGTGGACAGAAAGTACATATCTTCTGCTTTAAATGCAGCAGTAGTGATAGTAACACATTTCAATGAAAGGTGCTCTCAAGCATTGGTTCCAAACCTGGGGTCCTGGCACCCTTGGGGGCTATCAAAGGTTGGGAACCTCTGCTCTAAAGCCCAGAAGCAAACAGTGCATGCAGCTCCAGGTGTGAATGTTTGCACGTGTTTGTGAAGCAGCGCCTCACGGCTCTGTTGACATATGCTGGACAAATAACAGGAGAATGATTGTTTGTTTACGTGGATACAGAACAAGCATGCACTCCTCACCTGCTCATTGGTGGTTCTGCCTCGAGCTACGAGCACCATATGGAAACCTGTGAGTCCCATGACTGGAATAAAGAAAAGCCCGGCTATGCACATCACCACCAGACTGGAGGCAAAGGTCAGGATCAACAACATGAGAACACAAGAACAGCACAAGATAAAGCATACCCACCTCCGTCCATACACCTACAACAACACTGAAACACATCGTCTGTATTTTTGCTTTGTTTTAGAGAGTTTTTTTAAAGGTTGTTTAAAGGTTTTGCAGCGGGGCATCAAGGATACGTGACGGTGGTGTGCAGCGCTGCCAGCCTCTCTCGGTGGTGGAGGACGAAGAGGAGGCCGAAGGAGAAAACTCCCACCATGTGGATACTTAGCGACAGCAGGAAGAGGAAGAAGTAGCGATAGTTCCTCCGTCCAATGCAGTTGTTCACCCAGGGACAGTGATGGTCAAAGTCCTGAGGAGAGGGGGAAGAATGAACACATTCAGGAGGTAGGGTTTTATTTGAAGGTTCATGCCTTTCAATCTTTGCACCATCTCTTATTAATGGGTCTCTACTAAACCAAATAGTCCATCTGAACCCTGTGTTAAATGTTGAAAATTAGGTTTTGAAAGCTAATACTGATAAGAGCATTAAACGCTTAAAGCTGCAAAAGCCGAGATACAGAGAAATGATCTTTTTATACATTTGGTGTTAATTAACATATATTCTTGGCATGCATTACACAAACAGACATGACCACTGCCAACAGAACAGCATCAGAAAACATGGCCCGTATATATCAGTCCAACCTTTATGCATATTTAGACTGTGCCTGCATACATACATAACACATTCATCTCTCACATGTGTATTCACACATACACACCTCCACACAGTTGTCACACACGCTGCAGTGTGAGCAGCGAGGCGGCCTGTAGAAGTGACAGGTGGCGCACCACTTCATCCGGACCTGAATGCCCTTGATCTCCACGTTCTTGTAGAGCGGCGCTCGGAAATCATCGTCCTTGTCCTCGTCTTCATCCGCTGAGGAGAAAACACAAAGACACGAGCACATCAACATGCATATAGGTGTGAGATTGTGGGGGGGGGGGGGGGCTAATAGACACAAGGAGAAAAAAAGAGCATTGTTTTGATTTATGATTCCAGTTGACATGAACAACAGCGCAGCATCTTAAATGACGCTCCCCACCGTGAGCTGTCAGCGGAGAGGAGGCACTGAGAGGAATGAACATTTACAGAGAGTGCTTCATTCTGCCTCTAACATTAGGAGTGATTACTGAAGAACACTGTGACTCATGTTTAACAGATGCTGTTTGCTTTCATTTCCCACAAGGTCATACAGCATCAGAATTGATGCTTCTTTCATGGAAATCAAACCTCTGACTGTGGCAGGGTTCACTCTTTGCTCTGCTTGACCCTAACATTACTCCCGTATACATTATCAGAGCACACATGAGAGCTTCTCTGCAGTCAGTCAGGCTGTTTTTGAGGTGCCATTTTCCTTAGAAAGAGAGCTTTTTGCCCTGAAGCTGCGGTGCAAAATAAAATGTCTCTCAGCTCATCAAAGCGCACATTCTTACTTTCTGCACAGAGCTCCAACCTGAGAAAATAACTTCACGGTACAACAATAACTGCCGGCAGACCCAGGTAGATGAACACACGCACGCACGCACGCACACACACAAGGAGAAAAGAAAGCAAGGGAGAGACAAAGAGAGAACACAGACGTCAGCGAGTCCATAAATGTTATTACGTCTGTCAGGTCTCTTCAAATAGATTTCAAAGGTTTCCAACACGCGGTCAGGTTCAGTTCGGTTCGGTACAGTACACACTAGACCTCTCGGGTCTACTTTTTTAGTACAGAAGGGTACTAAAAAAGTAGGACGGTCCGGATCAGATATTTTGGTACCCTTCCCAACTTTTCACAATGTGTACCGTACCGAACTGAACTGGACTGCTTGGTGGAAACTGGGACATTTATTGGCGTTTCCACTTTCCAAAGTGAGGAATGGTACCAAAATAACTGATCTGTTCAGTCCTACTTGTTGGTACCCTTCTGTTGGGGTGTCAAGGGTACCGAGGGTATCGCCTGCTGGGATAAAACCAATGATTTTTTTAAATTTGTGATTTTATCATTAAATTTACAAAGTAAAGTAAGCACCTGAGTGTGAACTCAGTATTTCTGACACCCGGGAAAGATAAACGGATATTAACGGGGATCAAACCTTTGACCTTCGGTGATCAAATGAGCACTTTAAACACTTTATTTTTTGATGCTGTTGCCCGGGGTAACATGATGTCATGTTCAGAGAAACTTGACAAGTACACCAGCTATTCTTGAGAGCAGTAATGGGAATTTGACTGCACTTGTACAGCGCTGCGCTCTACATTATCAGAAAACGAGCTCTGTATAATTTTCAGTCATTAATCACTTCACACACAGCTGTGAGAGCCGTCATTCAAAGTGTAACCCGCCCATACTAACCAGTGCAAAAAAAAACTATTACTGCAAAATCAGACTTTTATTATTATTGCTGCTGCTGTTCCTCGTCTTCCAGGTGACACAGTCAAAAGTTAAAGATATAGTTTGTAACTTTGGGAAGAAAAACTCTCATTAATCTGGCCTTTAAAGATAACAAATGGAACTTATTAGCGATTAAATGCACTCTTCCCAACCATTAAAGCTTAACAACAATCATTCGGGTGTTGTAATAAAAGAAACAGTAGCCAACATTAGCGACTGTTTGCTAACCTAACAGAGAAATGTGGTAATCCTTCATGCATGAAGGCTGAGTCCTAATCACAGAGGGCCAGTTTCAGTTCTGACCCGCGGGCCCTTGGCTGCATGTCATCCTGTGTTTCTTCACTGTATTTCATCGAACTTTGTCGTTCCCACATCCACCGCCTGACGCTCAGCCACCACCACCGTCCTCATTCATGCACGGCCTGCTCCGACCTCCACCGCAGCGGCGAGGAAGTGTGGACAGGAACGCGAGGAATACAAAGGAGAAATCCTTCCTGCATCTTATCCCATCTGCTCTTTTGTAAAGTCTCGAAATAACACTTGTTATTAATTGGCGCTATACAAATAATGATTGATTGATTTCCAGTTTTCTTCAGATGTTTATTGAAGCAAGGCAAAAATTACAGAGAAAAATGTCAAGACACCTTACATAGATTTTGCTGTAAAAAGGCCAGTACAGAAGTGATTCGCTGGACTTATGAATCTTGTTCACATGTGCTGCAATAAGACTCGTTTTTAATAAGAAGCAACAGTCTTCTTTTCAGCGTAACATTACCTACAATGGCCACTAGTGGGACAGAAAGACCAGCTAGTGTTCAGTCCTTTACGGCTCATTTTGGTCGACACCAGCCTTACATCTATCATCATTAAATTTAATCTTAAGTGAATCTTCGAGTTGCTCAACTTTAACCTGTTGCGTTTAAGGCCAAATGTACAGGATCTTTAATGGATGGAAGTTGGCGTTCATCACCACCAACACACTCTGCTCTGATCCACAGACACTCGCACTATGCGCTGCAGTGTTTGGGGTGCAGGGTTGGTCAGCAGTGGATCAAACCACTTTGAGGCAATGGGGGACCTGATCTTTAAAGACCCCCCTTGATTTCCCTGAATGCACACAGCTAACTTATTTTTCCTTCTAACCATGAAGCCTTATGAGCCACAGTCATCTCTCTGATCTATTTCCTCATATTACAAATTTCTCCCCAAAAGGAGATGACTATAAATCGTGTCTGCACTTGTCAGTGACCTGAATAGGAGAATTATTAGCTCCACAAAGCTTTTCATTCTCATTTTTACAATCTGGATGATGGCGGTGATTTTCCAGGCAGATGTCAGTGAGTGACTATTTCATAACAGTTAATATTGTTCATCAGCGCTTTACTGGTGGGTCTGCCATCTGTGTCATAATATAAGAGCTAAAAGAAAGTAATCCCCCAGCAGTCTATAAAACGTAGAAGGTCAGGGTCAGATAACCTGCGCTTTATACATCATAATGATTATTACCTCTTTAGAGATGGAGACGCTCCTCCTGCCGACAGGTGCTTATCGTTTACAAGCGCATTAGAAATATCCCAGAGGACAAATTCAATCATTATTAATTAACCCAGATGGTGCTGAGGACTCAAAGGCTGCAGTGGGAGCTAAAGTGAGTGCAGCTTGTTGGACACCTGTCATTGTGAAGGTGCGTACAAGTTGCACCAGCGTCCTGCAGTATACCTACTCAGACCAAGCGTAGCCGGACTCTGATTTTGGCTCTGGTTTCTCCACCAGCAGCAACTCTGGGAGCTCGGAGGAGGAAGAGGAGGGCTCGGAGGAAGATGACACGCAATCGGAAAGTTTGCGTATCATCTTCAATCGGTAAGGTGAATAATGGGTTGGGTTGTAGATGTGCAGATAGGTTCTTCATTTTGTGCTCTTACATGATGACAGATACTTAGTAAATGTCAGATATTGCATCCATACATTATCTATCCCACTTTTCCCGTTCAGGGTCGCGGGGGGCTGGAGCCAATCCCAGCTGTCATTGGACCAGAGGCGGGGGAAACCCTTGACTGGTCACCAGTCAATCACAGGGGTGACATATAGAGACAGACAACCAGCAACACTCAAATTCACACCTACGGACAATTTAGAGTCACCAGTTAACCTAACGAGCATGTCTTTGGACTGTGGGAGGAAGCACAAGCCTCTTGAGAGAACCCGTGCATGCACGGGGAGAACATGAAAACTCCACACCCTGTCCGACGGGGATCCAAACCAGAAACCTTCTCGCTGTGAGGCAACAGCCCTACCCACTGCTCCACCGTCTGCCAATGTCAGATATTTCTTTTCAAACATATTTGTTTTCCCCTGAATGCTGTCAAGTGGCCAACATTTTTATGCCATTGCTTGACACGTAAACTCATTTGCACACACACCCACACACGTGCAAACAAACCACAAACCTCGTGGATAAACACCAGGGTCCATGAAGGTTGCCATGCTGAAGTTGGCCAAGACGAAGAGGAAGACGAGGCCATTATAGACAGGCACAGCGGGAGAGATCGCCTTTGTCAACCAGGGGCACCTAGAGACACAAATAACAGGACACATTAGCATTCTTAGTCAAATACAATTAAACACTATCTACTGGATGTTGAACACCAATTTTTGTAGCATTAAGATTCAAAACAACACATTCAAATCTACTTACAGAGAGTGCATTAGAGCGAGGTTAATACTGAATGCCAGAACTTGTGAGCAACAGAAAGTAAAACAAACCAAACAAAATGTTTAAATGAAAACTCTAGTGCTTTTATTGGGTCGGCTGTGGATCAGTGGAAGAGTAGGTTGATCCCCAGCTCCTGCAGACACATGTTCGATGTGTCCTTGGGCAAGACACTTAATTATATTAATATATAAAATTAATTAAAGGGAAAATATTAAAGGGGACATGTTACGAAAAATCCACTTGTACAGTGTTTTTGAACATTTATCTGGGTAACCTGAGAGTCGACTGACCCACAAAATGTGAAATAAATCCATCCAGTCCTTTGTTTGTGGTCTGCAGAAGTCTTACAACACAGAGAAAAATGCTTTTTTTCAAACTTGCTCTCCTTGTGATGTCACAGTGGGATTCTGGTAAAAAAAAAATACCCTCCTCTCTCCTGGTATCTCCACCCATGGACTCCACCCCCAGCCTAGAGCAAAACTTTTGCACAGATCGGCCATTTTTATTCTCGCTACAGAGGAGTGATGTCTACCGGGAAAACTCAGGGGGGGTTCATTGCATTTAAAGAGACACACACACACCAAAACGGAGCGTTCTGAGAGAGCTGGTTTCTACAGGGTCACAAACCTCCTCTGGTGCTTGATTCATGTTATATTTTGACCAAAGCACAGCACAGATGTTTCATTTAGACCACAGGGGATTGTTTGAAAAGGTGGAAAAGGGGAGAATATATCCCCTTTAAGCAAACAGAGCTAACTAAAATACACCTAACAGTCACTCTTGAGAGAAGCAGAAGTTACATTTAATAACCGAACATGGCCAAACATGTATGAGCTTTTGTTCTATGTCTGATGGACTCTTGTAGCATTGATAGCCCCCCCCCCCCCCCAGACTTCAGCTCTATCTATAGCCATGATATATTTATCATGACAAACATCCCGACCTGACAAACAACTTCCTGTTGTGCTGGAAACATAAAAACTTGTCACGTCAGGCATTGTTCATCAATAGGGATTGTACTCTAAATCCAAGACTGACCTTCTCCACTGACTGCAAGTAATAACTGAGTCAGCAGTGGAGACATCAGTCCTTCCAGCCCCGCTCAATCACCTGGACGCAAATGTCCAGGCACAGTATGTTTCATGGTGCGCCATAATTAACGCCAACTGTTTGTCTGGTTCCTCTGGAGATGAAATACAGGCAGAATGAAGACATTTCGACGCCCACAGGGCAAACTGCACAGATCCTGTGGGTCAGACGCTCAGAGAGAACATATGAATTAATAAAGAGAGGGAGGAAGGTGCTTCAAAGAGAGGCCCTGTCACTCTCACCTGTGTTTCCATCTCGTCTTCCCTTTATACTGGCCGATACGCCCACATTCGCTTGCACACCAAATATGCTTCTCCAGCTTATTCTGACGGCAAAAAGTCAATTTCCTGCCACCAGTGCCCCGGATCATCTTCAATCCATATCATCTCTCCCACTCCTCTCCTGCTTTGTTGAATTATTCAGAGACATGGCTGCAGAGAGCCGCTTACACAGAACAGGGAGGTGTTAAAGGGATGAGGTGGCCTCTGAAAACCAGTCTGCACTGGTCCACAGCTTGGTGCAGAATATGGGCTTTATTCAAATTATCACTGCAACATATTCGGGCAACATTTGGGCCAACTGTATTTGACGTCCCATGACAATTTAGCTAGCTGTGAAATCTGTACTTTCATGATTTATTACATAAAATACAGAGATACACTCTTAATTAGACAATCAACAGGAAATGATTTGTTGTTTGGTGATTTCATTGAAGGATGCAAGAAGTCTTAAAACTATCTTATCTGCCTTATAGATTTTTGGGTGGACTAGCATAGATGCTTTAATCAAATAAAAATGTATGTCCTCCTAAGTTTAGATTCTGGTCCTGAATGGTCTGGATTTGTTTGGACCAGAGAAGGTAGGCGGTTTTAAGGCACCCCCACACGGCCGTTTTGGACGCCCCTCGGTTTGCCAGATATGAGAGCAGTTATCAGGTCAAACCAACAGGTGTTGCAGCGATGGAAGCGGGCAAGAGAACTGGTTCAGATAGAAGTGATTGTACCCGACCTAAAAAGCCTCTGCATGTTTCTAATAAGCTCCACGAGCAGAAACGTGCTCAAAATAGGATCAATATTGGAGATGCTTTTGAAAAATGGAGAGAGGTTAGAACGCAGAAAGGTTTACAGACCGATGCAGAGCTGGATAAACACTGAAGCTTCAGTGTCCACCACATGGTGACCTGCGTGAGCATCCACTCTAGAGAGGAGGGGGCGGGGGGAGACAGCTCTCTGTAATGTTTTGAATTTGGACTGCAGTACCCATTTTAAACACTGGGGGGGGGGGGGGGAAGTTGAATTTGGACTGCAGTATCTATTATATAAACTATGTGTCAGAGTTACGTATTGCTCCTTTAAGCCAGTGTTACTAACAATTTTTTCCATGACAGCTGCACTGGCAGGACAAAGTCAACAGGAAGAGCCACTTTTTACCACAATACACCAAAAGACAACCAAACCGTTCAGCTTTTATGCTTACTTATTTGTCATCCGACAACATATAACATGTAATGCATCCACTACAGCCCTTATGAAAAAAACAGGTTAACCTTCATACTTGGACGAGCAGACGCAGGCATTCATTTCCTGATATTCTTCACGTTGTAAAGTTTGTTGTTACAGTAATTGTCAGGCGTTCCAAACATGCCATTGGTGAGTCAGTTTCTCTGTTCCCTCTTCCTAGTGTTCATGTTTGAAAATGTTGACTCACATGTGCACGTGTTCATAAAGAATAAGACATCACTTTCTGTGCGAGTGGTGTCAAAGTGGGGACGTCTGTTTCAGATACCAAACTCCAGAAGTGTCCAAAGCCTGCTCCGAGTTCAACTCTGAGGACGTTGATAGTCTGCAACTCAATGATGTCACTATCTCGTGCAGCTCGATTATAAAAGCAGAATGAACTGTGTGATAGTCGGAGTGAGAGAGGATACATCCACGTGGAACAAGTTTCCGAGTAAATTTGATGATTTCATCTTGTATGACTTTTACCTGTCGTGTTTTCCTCAGAATATGGTGGCTGGAAAATCTCAAATTAAAGTCCAAACAAATCCAGATCATTCAGGACCAGAATCTAAACTACTATCGTCTGTAAACATATTATCTTCCTCAGGTCGGTTTCGCCCGTTCGTCTTCCCTACGTCAACGTGGAGTAGAGTAGCAGAGAGAACTCCCATGATTCCCCGCCAGCCTCGAGGTCATCTTTTGTTATTGTAGTACTGATTTAGATCCCCCTGGCGGTGGATTTTACATATTGTATCTTTAAATATTTCAATATATCAGTGACAATATTTCTGTTTCTTCTGTTCTAAGTTTGGTGTTGCAGTAAGTGTCTTATTTTATGGATAACTTCAGAATGCAGTTTAGCTGAACCGTCTTCACAGAGAGCAGTGGTGAGTAGTAACATGCTGTGTCATCACAGCTTTGGCAGCGAGTAGACGAGGTGCAAACACCTCAAAGAACTGATCAAAGAAGAGCAGTAGTAGCAGGAAGCTCCTCCGTTTTACAGAATCCCAATGGACTCGCCTGTCATAGGATCGTGTGTTTCTGCCCGTGGTGTGATACAGTCGAAACACAGAGGAGGAAAGAAATGCAGCGACTCGTTTAGGAGTGTGAGAGCAGACAGCGTGGGAGGAAAATGTGACTGAGAAAAGGCCTGATTAAGGCCACAGACATTGGTTAAGTGTGTAGGTGTGACAAATAACCCCAGAGGGATTATCAACATGGTTTACAGGACACTTTTACTGCTTCTGAAGCCACGATACCTCATCTCAGGCAGCAAAGACTGTGGCTGGTCAATATGTTTGGTTCAAGACGATGAGCTGCCAAAAGTGCAGTCACGTAACGAGTTTGGTGGTGTCCTCCCCTTTAATTCTTGTGGCTGGCCAAAGTGAAATAAGTCCTCAGTGGTAATTAAAATGCCGGCAAACCAGAGCTGGCACACGAACAAGCTCGCCTCCTCCAGCCAGACAGCAGCTCTGAAGGCCCTGAGTATTCCCATACACTGTCGGTATGATGGTGTAAAGATTAGTCATGCTGTTAAATAAAAGACATGGAAATCACAAACCATCTCCTGGCTAAAACAAGGAATGAGACAGGAAGAAAAAACAAGGATTTACAGAGTAATCATCCAGTTTGCTCCTCAGGGTGGCAAAGAAACAAACGGTCTCCTCTCTAACGTTAGAAAGATCAATATGACCTTTCCCTCTGTCTTCATTTTTTACCTTAATAGCCGTTAGAATGAGTTTCAGCACTCTGCTGCTTTTCCAGTTTAAATATCTCATTTGAGTTGATGCATATTTTTACCAAAAAGGCCTCATTGGCACAGCATGCTCATGATTTGATATGTAATACAAGGTCATGATTCCCCCAATCAATCTGTTGGTAGAGTCAGCCATCTCTCTACTGGAAGGTCTAGGGTTTGATCCCCAAGTTGCTCCCGCTGCTTCGACAGCGGCGTATAAGTGTGTATGAATGGGATTAGTTACTTCTGATGGTCACTTTATAGCAGCCTCTGCCATCAGTGTGAGAATGTGTGGGTGTGACCGACGGTGTAAAAGCGCTTTGAGTAGTCAGAAGACTAAAAAACGCTTTACAAGCTCAAGAACATTTACCATTGAATCAGTGACAGTAAAACAGTGAAGTTTAAAGGTGGAGTCAGTAGAAATGCTTGTTGCAGCTTGTAAATACAACATTCAAACTGGAAAATGGGCTCATTGCTCATGCTTGAACCTACACTGCAAGCTACCGCATGCTAGCACAAGCTAACTGCTGGTGTTTGCAACTTTCTGTCCAACAGGAAGCAGACCAACTCCACGTTCGCAGGTAAAACCCAAAACCAGGTTCACCCCCGTTTTGGAACCAGCTTTATCCGCTCAGCGTTTTGCCTCACTATGATTATATTTTTTCCTCTTTGCTACTACATCCACGTCAGCCATATGTGATATGATGGTTTGAATGGCGTCCAATCGCTGAACTGTATCCAATCCTAAACCCGCCTTCGCACTGTCATTGGCTGGGGGAAACACACCAGCTCCCCGCCCAGAGACGTCCCGAGTCAACCGAGAACAGACAGAGTCTCTGCAGACACAGTCACCACCACACATGTACGGAGGCCCAGGTGATGGTAAGTGATGATTGAGCTGCATTACATCTGTATAAGCCTATATTCTGATTTTTTAAGAAAAAGCTACTGCCTCTGTCTTTAAGGAATGATGCAAAGCATTTCTTTATATGTATGAGTCATAAACATTTGCAATCATGATACAGTACATTTTTCAGGCATTATTCTGAGTACACTTGCTTGATTTTGGGGGGATTATGAGGGATTTGGGGACCAAAAAACAGCTCAGAGGAGGATGGATTCAAACTGTCATACTTCCAGAAATATGACTGTGAACTAACAAATTCAGAACGACTGCGATAATATGTCGATGATGAGCTTATTGTCGTTCTAACGGCCTAAAACAAATCAGACTGATGCAGCTTGAATCTATTGTCTCCCTTCATATGTTCACCAAGTAATGTTCAGAACCGAGGAGTCAAAATCCAACATTTGAATTATTTTCAGTTTTATTTCAGCAGCTTTAATCCACTCCTGAGTTTAAGAGCAGCAGCATTTTCCCCATCTGTATCTTTGTACTCCCGGGGATCTCATCTCATATTCGGATAAGAGCGATGCTGCATCTGATATCCCCCCTTGAGATATCATATAATACACACACACACAGACTAGATCAGGGACTAAAGGACCAAATCTTAGCCTGGGGTATCTGAAAGTCTTCTCGATGACTGCAGCAGTGTAGCGGTGTCTCTGGTTGGGTATTAAGATTAGAGAAAACACCCGCCTTTCTGGTAATGATAACCCAGCTGTCTTAAAAAAAAAGCTTGGACACAAATCCGGTCTTAAAAACTCAGCTGATTGTCAGGCACCGTACAAAAACACAGGCTGAGTGTGTTGATTAAATCAGATCTGGGTGTGACACTCTGAGATGAAGCCTCTAATCCTGCTGGTGAGGAAAACCTAAAGAGGGAGGTAAACGCTCGGTGGTCTTTGTGAAGTAATCAGGTGTTTAATGACGGACTTGGAGCTTTTAAAGGTCATAGGACAGGTCTAGTTGGCACCGTTTTAAATAGTGCTGGGGCCATCAATCACGTCTATCACAGAAAGCCTTCTTCATGTTGGAGACATGATACACACCCGGAGCCCATTTAGCTTCTCAAATCTGCAGCTGCTTCATTTGCCTGCTAAGAATCGGAGCAGAAAAGCGGCGCTGCCTTTGAAGTTGCTCTTATCTGTTCTTTTAGTAGCTCAGGGAGAAGAGCGGGGGTGAGGGGTTGGATGTGGAGGGCAACCATCAAAGAGAAAACTCAGGAAATCCTTTTGGCACCAACACTGACAGGCAGAGCCTTTCTGGGCCTGACATGAAGGTAGACGTTTTTACAAGATGCTAGGATTTTTGGAAAGAAGGGCGTGGCCGTGCGATGCAAATAATGCAGCGATACTCTGCCAGTTGCCATTTGCTGCAAGAAAGATTGTTTGGTTTGTGATGTAATAAGTAAACCAGAAGGGGGTCCATTAGTAACTATCGCCACCTACTGTAGCGGAGTCGGACATACTTCCATCAATAAATCAATCCTCCCCTGGTCCTTGCATACAGGGACAAAGACAGCAGTCCAGTTAAAAGGCCTAATGGAGCTTTAACCGTATCTACACTTTACTGTGCATGTAACTAACCAGCCTCTCAAGTTTCCAGCCTCCCTATTAGTAATGCAAACTCTCCGTTATAAGAGTACAATGTCAACCACAAGTTGGGATGACCCAAATGACTTCATCAGTGTTACCTTTTGTTTCTCACCGGGTGCATTATAAACACTCCATCACATTGTCTCTGTCTCGTCTGAAACACCACCGAGGGGAATTCCCTGAGGAAAATCCTTTCTTCAGTTTCTGTCAAACTTATTGAACTCCTCCCAGGATTCATGAACAGCAGCATCACTCCGCGCTGACTCCCCTGGGACCCGCCAATCCCTAACGCAATCACGTCCCTGAGATTCTGCGTTTACACACATGCCATTTAGTATTCTGCACACAAACGCACACAGCAGCAGGCTTACTGACGGTGCATACATCGGAGATGTTTACAGCACTTCCAGGCAGGTCAGAGGCAGAGCTGCACAGACTGAGTATCATGAAAAGATTTCCTCTACACCATGACTTATTAATAAGGAAGGGGCATTTTCTGCTTTTAGAGCCAACAAACAGCAGAGCAACATTATTTCAGTTTGATGATTCCTTTTCACACTTCCACGACTAAATACTCAAAGATTAACCAATTAATGGATAACTAAAAAAATGTATTTAATCACCAACTACTGATAAATGATTATTAGTTTCTGGTGGGTACCGCAGTTCAAATTCAAAAAATTTGAGAGAAATTTGAAATGTTTAACTGCTTCAAAAATCTATACTCAGTAATGTAGGTCTTAGGTTTCCACATCAGTTTTTTGTTGGACCAAACTGGTTAAAACTGGAGTTGTGATGTCACAAAATCAGGCCCATAAACGCACATAGGTAACTCATAGGGCTTTCACACTTGCAGAAAACTCCTGAAAAACTCCTGATATTAGCAGGAGGAGCTGGATATGTGAACACAAACAGTAACATTTTCGCTCAGACTTCACCCGGAGTTTCTCCTGCCAGTCTGTATTTTTTTCCGCAGCAAGTCCGAGTGAGCTGATGTGAGAACGCAGCAGGATATTCTCCGGAGAATTCACCTAAAGCAAATAGGAGGGGGTGTGACATTTATATCCTGTGACTGCTGCACGGTGCATAGAGTGTCTGCACGCGACCGCTACGATCTCCGTGCACGTAATCAAAAGGCGTCAGTATGTTGTTCTCCGCTCTTTTGTTGACATTGTGATTCTGTTGAACTACACGTAACATTGATATAAAGACAAATATTCTCTAGTGTCGCATAGCGGACTCTGTTGCTCCGTCCGCTACTTCCTCGTCTTTTTTTACGACACGTCTTACCTCAGGAGACCCCCGCCCCCCCTCCTGTCTGACAGGGATAGTCTCCCGCTGTGAGGAGCATATGTGAACAGCCAGGTCAGGAGAACATCCGGAGCAGTCCTCCTGAAATTATCTAGATATTTTCAGGAGCGTGTGAAAACGGCTTCAGATTCAAGGTGAGCACAGAGAAACTTTCCCTCTCTAGCAGACACATTTAAAAACAGCCACAAGGCAAAGCATCAAAATGACGCAAACATTTTCGATTAGAGGGAAACTTTTTTTTAAATGTTTTAATATTCATGAACAAATGTGAAAATAAATAAAAATTCAGAGATGGAGAAGCAGAAAATAAAGACTCTGTTCACCTCAGAGGAGGAACCTGAGCAGCTGCAGGCTGCACTGGATCCTATCTGCTTTTCAGTGGAGAGCCATTTGCATTTTCATTATTGCATAAGAGGTCCATTTGAAATGAAATAAAATGCCTTGCCCCCTACGCACTGCCCTTTCCGCATTAACATATTCATAACTTGGTTTAATTGTCTGCAGAGAGAGAAAAGCAGGAAAGCTGTCCCATGAAGAGAAACATTTCTGTTTCCCTCAGCCACAAATAGTCCAACCAGCCGACCCAGCACACTGTAAATAAGTCCCCTGAGCACTGATACTATTACAAACACCCTGTGGCTCCATATATATGAGGCCTAAATAGACACTTTCATTCCAAAGCTATATTAACCGCCTGAATATATAATAAACCTTTGGCCTACAGACAATCATTAGAATCAAACATTAAGGAGGCACTCGCACTGGGCCCAGTTTCCTCGTACAGCGCTGCCCTGCACTCACACTGCTCCAGGACTAACCGGGCCTGAACACTGTTACCTCTTTACGCTTTACGTCATTATGAAGCGTGTTGAGTTTACAAGACAGGCAGAATCAAAAAAAGAAAAAGAAAAGGGATGCGCGGTCGATTCTGCAACCGCACATCGGAGAACAACACAGAGAACATCACGGCTACTTTACTGACTTTGTGTCTTATTTTGAGTCATTTTAGTCAGGCAGAACACTCTGGGATTCTCGATAATGAAGGCTGTCCACGTTGTGTACCCGTGCTTGTGGTCGTGCATGAACTGTACTGTGCCGAAGCACACCTCTTCTAAGCATGCCAGGGCCAAGGAAGTGTACCGTGCTGGAGCACTAGTCAAACAAACTGGACTTTGGGGAGCTGCTTAGGCACGGTACGGATTGCCGAATATGAGTATGCCCTTAAACCAACTAAAAGAAGACCGTTATCATGAGAGTTTTTGTAACACCGACATCAACATAATCTGATTTAGGATAACAATGTGTAATCTTGTTCCCTGCAGACTTTCTACATTATTAGGGAAAGCATTTGGTGTGAGCAGATCTCCCTTTGTGACAAATATTTCCATTTGGTATTAAGAGTATTTAGAGGAGTTCACACACACACACGCACACACACACACACACACACACACACGCACACACACACACACACACGCACACACGCACATTACAATCTACAAAAGCACAAATCTCACGTGAACATACACACTCAGTTTGTTCAACAGATCAATAACATCTGCTCTCACAACTTTGATAAATCAGATGTCGATCACTTCCCTGATGAGAAACAGTTTGCATTGACGTGTCCACACGTGTCCATGTTTGCTGACACAGACGGCTGTGTGGGCGCATGTGTGCTGTAATCTCCCAAAAGGAGTGATGGCACATGTGCTGCCCGTTTCTCAGGCTCCCCGTGGGAAACTGGAAACCAGCACAGAGCCATGGGTCAGAGGGAATAAATGAGGCTTACAGGGCTGAAGACACCGAGGCTTGAGAAGACAAGTATAGTAAATATTTGTGGGTATTTAGATCACAGTAACAAGGCCAGTCAGCTTGGCCAATGCAACTGTTGCCTCTGTGTGAGTTACGCTCTGCCAGCATTAAATATGTGCATCTATATGAAACACAATCGGGATGTTAGTCCTCGCTTCAGATGACCGTTGGGATTAGACTCAGTTGCCGGGCTGATACATACAGAGAGAAAGCAACGCTGCAGAAAGTTGGCATGCCCTCCGACACATTCCAAGCCACTCTTATTCTAAACCCCCGACCACAGCAGACTGCATGTGTGGCCACTGTCAGGACCTCTGAGAATTATGACTATAAGAGGCGACATCCAGGCAGAGTCCTTCAGTCGGCTTGGCAGCTTGTTTTCAGGTAAACAGATCCTGGGAATAGCCCTGTACTCACACGCTCCCATGGTCCCATTTCAGTTCAAGTAGGAAAGTCAATCTTTAGATTTCAGTGAGTTCAGGAGCTTAAAGCTGAGATGTGAAACAACACAGCCACTGTAAAAAAGAGATGTGTTATCTAAATGCTCTAAAGTAAAGACGTGAATACTTGCAAGGCAACTTAAGGCCCTGACACACCAAGGAGATCGTCTGCCCTCGGTCCTAGTTGGACCGACAGTGAGCGAGTGTCGCCCTAGTGTTTGCGATGTGTCCAGATCGGTCGGCCCCCGTCTTTCTTTTTTCTGCCGATTGACATGTTGAATCTGCGTCGGTCGGCAGCGGTGTGGTTGGTGAGAGGAATCTCTCCGATTGGCTGTTTGGAGGTTTCATTTATCTCCAGCTCTCGACACAGGTTCGGGAAAACCCCTTCAGCCTGCCGCTGTAGTATCCATGCTTTCACCCATTAGTGCAACCGCACTAATTTTATTTGTTGCCTCTGCCTCTTTTATTTTTCCACTAAAAGACCAAGGGCTGACAACGGCAGCGCCATTTTCAACTTTTTATCAGACATTATTCTCGATTAGTAGTACCTATAATACCAGTGGTGACCCACAGCGGTGTGCAAATGGTCTTCTCGTATCATAACAACTGACTACCGCCGCCTGCTGGCATGGAGAGTTATTTCCTCTCACGCATGCGCAGAACATACGTGGTGGTTGGCCATCAGCTGTAGTCTTTGCGGTGTGTTCAAGTGCAACTTTTTGGCCAAGACAAAGGCGTTGTGAGGCAACGCTACAGTCGGACTTCATCACCACTAGTTCTTTGCCGTCTGCATGGTGTGTCAGGGCCTTTAAAGTTACACTTTAAAGTGAACTGAAGTGAACTTTGAAGGTGAACTTTCATTTTCCATTCATGGGAATGCAGGATTAGTGTTGTGCACGGGCTCGGCTTTAGGCATGCATGGACAGGGTGGGGCAATGCGTCCCGCCAAATGCTCCGACTGCCCCACCAAAATCATTCCGCTGTTATGGTGCTGCAGCCAACAGAGGCAGGCAGGCAGTCATTTGAAGAATGTGAAACTCTCATGTGACAGTTTCATTTTAGAATTAAAAATGTGAAATTGAACACATTATGGGCTGAGGTATTATTAGATTCTACGGCTTTAGATTAAGATAACATAAAACAGTGCATGTTATAGCTTTCAGTCCTAAAAACACATTGGGTACCTAAGTAATACGTCTGGCTGTAAGTGACCAGTCAACAGTACAAACAAACCCCTTCCAATCAGAGCCGTTTAGAACCGGGCCTGGTTGTGCAGTAAAGCAGGAAACGTTTCTTGATAGTGTGATGTCTTCTTGCAGCTGTATGAACAAATTAAAACAGATGGCGAGCTAACCATTACACACTCTCCCAATGAGAACATGTTGGAACAAAAACTCTCTGAGGACGCAAAGCTGCTATCCATTTACCGTGCTATTACTCCTAGGACTATACGTTCTTCATGAGATACACCGCTAGGAATACTGGAACAGAGTGGAAATTAGGGAACGACACAGAACTAATGACCAACATCAGCTTCTTCTGTTTTTCATTTTCCAGCTCTGCAGTTTCTCAAAATGTATCTCGACCACTTTAAAAACACAGACAAAGCCAATGCAGAAGATTTGCACGAGTTTACTTCAACTCTCAGAGCGAATCCACAGATCACAGAGTGAAATTAAGACCAGGTCATCTTCAGGGCCAAGTGTTTTATTGAGTCATCCCAGCAGGGCTAATGAGGGGCTTTAATTTAAGATAACCTGAATCAAGTTCAAGATGGTGCTTTCACATACAAGCCTGACTTCAAATTAGGTTTAAGAGTTTAAGTCCCTGCTTCTTGTTTAATGGTGACTACACACTAGAGACGATTTTGAAATCTTAAGAACCACTGCACTGTTTGTAGTGATTATATCATATTAGAGATTCAGCAGACACGAGACCTCACAGAAACGCACGTGATCAAACGTGACTTCTAAAGAAAATCAAATATGGAGGACGATGGACGTCATCAGCTGGCTGTGTGGTTAGTCTTCATGAGACATTATGAAGACATTTGTGTTGTTGCCATTATTATTATATACATTATTATTATGTATTCCCCTTGGCTCGGGGCTCAGTTGTGTTTATGTCCGCTGCCATGTTTGTGAGCTGTTAAAGTACACAACATCCGCTTCCACGTCTGCTCGCTCTAATTGGCTAATGCAGGTTTTACCTTCGGAGGCAGCTCGATCTGGAATCATAAATATCGAACACGTTGGATATGATTCCTGATCATTGAGGCTCCGACTCAATCATGAGCAGTAAAATAATCGTATTGACACCAAACACTTGAGGATTATTTGGACAAATAATCAATTGCAACAAGAATCGAATCAGGCCACGCCCCACCCATCGTTTGGGGTGGGGGGGTTGGGGGGGGGCACTCAGCAGTAGGAAGAAGAGAGATAAGAAGAACCGAGGTGATACCTGTGGAAGCACTCCAGAAATACAGCCAACGGTGGACAGACAGCACACACACACGAAGACCAGTGACCACCTTAATGGACTGTGAACCTTAAACATAGCCGACCCTGACGGCTCTCTCCGACACAGTTATGACTGTTAAGACTCTTTATCTGCAACAACATCTGCAAGCTGCTCCATCCACACCGGTGAGGTCAGTCCAATTCTCTTCTTACTTCCTGACAGGAAGCCGCGGTTGAGCTGGGACTGAACTGGCACAAAATCCCACAAACATTCACACAAGCTGCTCTTTACGAAAACCGCAATCCTCTCAGTCTGCTGCAGACATAATGTGGATGTTTTTTGAGACTTTAATCAGGGATACAGTGCACAAACACAAGATTCTCTGCATCAGCATGTTTAGGAGAACTGCCATATTATTTGGCTTTCACTAACTGATGGTAACTGATCTGCAGTATTCATGAAAATGAATGGCACAAAGAGTTGCTGTCAGAAAACAAGGTAAGTATAGACTTTTCCTGGATAAATGAAGGTCTAACTCACACATTCACACCATGCACTGTACAGTCATGTTGCTTCTCCGCAGGGCAGCGTTGGCACTAACTCTTGGATCTGCCGCTTGCCTGCCTTCTGTTGCTGGTGATATTTACAGAACAACACTCTCACACCTCTCCAAAAACCATCGTTAAGTGGCCACAGCAGAACCGCCTTTGCAGCTCCAGCCTGCCTTCCCTGCTAAGCACATTTATTACGCATAGAATATGTTGCTGCACAATGTCAATCACAACATATCTCTGAACAAATCTCTATTTTCGTGACAACCGGCAACAATTATGAATTTTCCTCAAAATAATGTATCACAAAGTCTGCAGAGTCATGATAAAGTGCAGTCGCGGCCGGTGTGTCAAGCAACTGCAAATTCTGGTTTATTTTAAAATCCCCCTCTTGTCGCCGGTGCCCGTCTGCCCCTGCAGAGCCCATCAGCCTAATGAACTGTTCATCAATCAGTTTAATGTACACACACACAGGCCCCGGCTGGTACAGAGCCTGGCAGAGATGGATGGCACCAGACTCGACTGGTAATAAAACAAGAGGAGATGTCTACACATGTCCCTTCTCCCTGACAGGCAGAGCTTCAAATCAGAGACAAAAAGGCAGAGAGGGAATCATCATGGAGGAGCCTGTGGACGCACAAGCTGTGAGGATGCCAGAAACGATCGTAGTGTGTTCAAATGATACGACAACACAACTTTATAATGACTTAGCTAGTATAAAAACTTGAATGAATTCTGTCTGTGTGTTTAACTTCTATCAACATGCAAAGGACAGCATCAAAGTGTCCGCCTTACTTTAATCAGAAATGTTTAAAGGAAGAATGTGCGACTTTTTGATCCAGTAGATGTCGCCCTTGAGCACCAACATGAAACCAAAACCAGCTGCTGTTTGTGGACCTTCACCATACTGAGGCCTCCGCTCTCCTCGAGCGACACACCTCCGACCTCCCTCTCATCGCGTTCGCACGAAGGAGTTAAGCGCAAGTGCCAGACTAAATTGTCCCCTGCTCACGCTGCAATTGCCTGTGGCCTGCATTGTTGCGTTAGCGGGCTAATGTTAGCGCTCTTTAGTTAGCTCGTAGCTTCGCATTGCATGTACATTTACTCACAGTCATGACTCAGAGCGATATTCACAGAGGATATACTTGATTTCTGCTTTATTTATGCATAAATGTTGCACATTCTTCCTTTTAATACTCTATATATATATCGTAAAGAGGTGCTATGTAAAATACATTACATTGAGGCGTCCCATATACAGACTCTGCAGTCTGCACACGAGCCGCCCGCCACATGTGGGACTCCTGACGCTGTTTGGTGCATGTCATTCACCCCCTCTATCTCACCACACTTCCTGTCTGTCTATCCTATCAAAATAAAGGCAAAGGTTAAATGAAAAAAACTGCATTGACCATCTTACTTGTGTGTTTGGATAGCAATTATGTCTTCAAATGTGAAGGCCCATTGATTAACAGACTTTATGACTAGTGGCACATCTCAGGTTGGAACCTCTACATGAAGCAATAAGGAGTACAACTGTCGAGCAAATGTGCACGGATACAAACAAGACTGTGATCAGTGGAGGTGAGAGAAACACGTTTATTCCTAGTTGTCAACTCATGCTGCTTTGTTTTAAGAAGGTTTTTTCTGCTGACTGGCAGCTTCTACAGCCTCAGTGTTAATACTTTCATTTGATGAAACTAGGTGTCTTAAATATACAGTATACAGGACTTCATACAGAGGATCTCTGTGCAGCAGGAAACTTGGTGAAACACTGCTGCCTTAGGACTTTCAAAGGGTTGCAGTCATTTATGTGTTTTTAGGGACCATATGTTCCTGGTGAGGGGCCGGCCTCTGATGAAGGGAGGGCTTCTGTGGTGGTGGTGGTGGGCTTAGTACGAGCCTTCACTGCAGCCCACATGTATTATGACAGACCTAGCTTAAGTCCAGACCTGCTCTCACAACACTGATGTCCAGATGTGCCTCCCTCTGGTTCCAGATCTGAAAAAGCCCACCATTGTACTGTAGGTAAAAATATCACTGTGGTTAGCGCAGGAAATCCAGTGTGTTCTACACGGGGCGTGGGCAGCTAGTTGTAGCCTTTGTGAACTTTGATACCTGTGAGCTCTCGCTGGACGTCAGTATACTATAAAGCTTTAGTTTCTGCAGTGTAACTATTGGGGAAACACAGCGTAGTTCAGAGTTTGATGCTAAAGCCAGGGGATCATTGGCTTCTCTAAGCATTGCTTAATGTAAGCCTGAAGCATTTAATACAGCTGGTCTTTGCGTAAACAGTTTATCTGATTCATTCATGGAATAATCAGCGTCAGTATCAGTAATTGGCGCTGCTGGTCAATAGGCAAGGCAGGCAGCTGTTTGGGGCCCCAGGCCAGTAGGGGTCAAACTTTCAATCAAAGCTGTGGCTCAAAATGTGCACATTTTGAAATGACCATAGGAAACCTCCCTAAGGGGGCCCCCAATTTGAAAGCCCTCACTCTTATTGCTCTGCTAAATGTTGCATGGTCTATTCCTGTGAAAACCACATTTTGTCGATGAGTCAGGGTGTGAAAAAAAGAGGAAGAGGAGTAAGCATCGGGACACTGGCAGACATCAGGATGATGAACGCTGGTTTGAGGGGCCCCCAAATGAATTTTCTGGAGTCCCTGAAGAACCTGCAGGACAGAGTGGATAAACTGAGGAACATCTATTTAACTGTTTCATTAGTTTCTTTCATATTGACCACACTGCTGGATGGTTCTGAGTTATTTATAGATGAACATTAGTTAACATTATTCAGTCTCGTTATTTTGAGTAAGGCAGGTGCTAGAGACTTTAGTTTGTTATATTTTAGAAAACATAAATGCCCAGACCATTATTGTAACATACTTACAAATAATACAATTAGGTGCTACACAGGGCGCTGGTAGCCTAGTGGTTAGTGCACGCCCTATATACAGGAGCTGTGGTCCTACAAGTGGACAGCTCGGGTTTGAATCCGACCTTTGGCTGTTTTCCCGCATGTCGTTCCCAACTCTCTCTCTCTCCCTGATTTCTGACCCAATCCACTGTCCTATCTATAAATAAAGGCATCAAAATAAACCTTTAAAATGAAGTGCTACACATCTGCAGATTATTCTATGATCAACTGGTCATCATTTATAAGCATGCTAGAGTTCATTGTTCTGCGGTCTTTGATGTAACATCCAGTGTTTCCATGGCAACGATAAACATGTCGTCTCTGTCATGGCGGATCTCACGCTAAGACACGTCCCGTTACAACTATACAAATTACGTATTTCTCTGGCTTTGATAACTGTTGTAAATATTTGACCTACTGTACGTTAACTTTGAAGACAGCCTGGATAGTCGTTCACCTCAGTAACAGTCTCGATGTAAAGACAAGCTCAGGTGTCTCATGCTTTTTAAGAAATAAGAAATGTGTACTTCCTAAATGAAAAATGTGTTTGACCTTATTTAAATGTTTTCCTTTAAAGGCCACATCAGTCAACAAACACTCCTGCACATCCTGAACCCTCTGGCTACGACAGCTTGCATGAACACTCCAGCTATGGCTCAGTATGTGTTTATTTCTCTGCAGTCTTTTTAAACTGAGTGTAAAAAATGAATGTTGTAAAGATCTATTGATGGCAAAATTGCAGCAATTTAAAATCCAATCAACTGAACATGTGTGTGAAGTCATAACAGAGCTGCAGAGATTTAAGCTTATAAATCATACTAAAGCAGACTTTTGATTTTAGAAGCAATTCAGGGGAGGAAAAAAAATCAATTTTGGGACGTTTCAAAAGAAACTCCTTCCCTAATTGCAGAGATTTAACATGAAAGAAGCCCATCCCCGCTGCCTTTGTGTCTGCGCTGCATTGATGTGTGCTGAACAGGCTGAAGGGAGGAATTTACACAAGTCCAAATCGTCCTTCACTTCAAGCTCAAACCTGCTCCGTCTCCCTCCCTTCTTCCTTTTCCTCAGTTGTTCCTCTTCATCCATCATGAGCCCTGAAGCTGACGCAGGTGCTTTCACTAAACCTCCCTGAGGAGCTCCCCCCTCCCCTCCTCTTCCTCCTCCTTCATCTCTGTCTCCACGCCTCCCACCCTCTCTCCTTTCTGAAGGAACTCATCAGTGGCCCCTTCACATCTGCAGGAATCTTAATTGTATATTGTCAAAAGGGGATTTTCTATCCATTGAGGGAAGGGATCTCGATCAGCTGGGGGACTGCAGGGAGGCGGAGCTCGCTCACTTCAATGCATGAACACACAGAGCTTAATTTAAAATCATTCACACACAAAATGCAAGGGTATGAACAAACTACTTACTCATACACTTGTGTTTGGGTGTAGTGTATGTGGATGAGCATGCCTGCACACTCAGACTCGGAGAGATAAAGCAGGATGCTAAACCTCTGAGGAGATGGAGTATGGCAGCTCTGTGATATCATAGTTGCCATTTCCTTCTGCTAGCTGCAGGGTTTGGGATGAAATGTGAAATGTTAGTGCTGCTCCTTTCACAAGCTTACCAAAAGCACAGACGACAAACAAATATGTTTCTAAGTCTTGCCGCGATCATGACACGTCGATACAGACGGGGGGCTCCAGGTCCTACACGCTGCAGAGGGAACAAAGAGTCCCATTGATTTTTAAACTGAGACAAGACAATGATTCTTTGAAGCCACAGAGGCTGGCAGCCCTGGGCAGAGTCCCACCACTTTTTTTCTGGGAAATTGGGAACAAAGCGGGGGACAGACAGAGGGTGGGAGGGTCAACAAACTGGGGTGACCTGTCTTCAATGCAGGCCTTGTTGCTCCAGCGTACAGCACAGAGCAGCTAACGGCTCATACATGACTGAGCACATTCAAGCTAACACTGAACTGTTATGAAACTGATACTACAGCAGATTAAGTGTTTTACAGAACGCATCAATATGTCCTTTGAAATCAAGTGGCAATCACCCGCAACCAGTGAGCCTTGCTAACTTGGCAAACTTGTTGCAGGTGGACAGACCTAAATATAGGTCTGATGGGGGACAGTTTCAGCTCCAACACCCCCCCAAAAAAAGAGCTCCCCCTGTGATGCAGACTTCATTGAGTGCCCATTCTTTCCGATGGAGCATTTAAAAACAGCAGACTGTAACACAAGAGGGATGGATAGCAGATACAAGAGCCTACACTAAAAATGGAGGCACATAGGTAGCGTGCAACCTGCAGGGAAAGCTTCAACAGAAGCTAACTTTGGATGTGCTATGCGCTCGCTGTTCTGATGCAAACCCGGTTTATTAACTCATATAAACGTATACATCTGACACATACTTATAGTGTTGTAGTACTCAAGATCTCAAGACCACTTTCTCCGAACCGAAAGCATTTTTACTCGGTCTTGTCTCGGACTCAGACGGGGCGGACTCTGGATTTTAAACCAAGACCTGTCAAGACCACCACTGCTATTTTTCCATGTCTTTACTGTGAAAGGAAGGAAAACGGCCCGTTCCAAAACAACGTACAACTTTAATTAAATTATAGTGTAATGCTATTAATGAGTGACAAGCCCCCTGCACACAAGTTGATGATTTTTCAGTGCTATTTATGGTCTTGGTCTCTATCCCTAAATGTCTTGGCCTTGTCTCGGTCTCGGAGTACTCTGGTCTCGGGTATTTCTTGGTCTCAGTGTGGTCTTGACTACAACACTTCATTGTTATCATGTCACCACATCAATTTGCACCTGAACTTACAGGATACATGGTGTCACATTAGCTACCATGAGCTAACAGCTAACTCTAACTAGCCTTTTAGCTGTACCTGATCAGATCCACATTTATCATTCCAAACAAACTCCAGAGTCGCAGGAGAGAAATGAGTTGCCTGACTTTTTTCCTACCTTCGTCTGAACTTAAGAAACACTGACTGTTGTTTAAAACTAAGAAGAATGAGTGATAAAAAGCAACGCCCTCCACCTTCCTGAAAAGCCAAACCAAGATTTACAATTTCCTCTGAAGGTACTTGTGAATATCATGAGAAGCAGCAGACGTTATTTTGTGAATCGCCTGCTGCTGGCCTACTTCCCTTATTAAGGGGATTCCTCTACATGCCTCTCCCTCGGTGCTCGGGTCGTGCCATCTGCTCCGACTGCACTGGGGAGTTTATTATTATGGCGCTGACAGCCCTGCGAATTGTGACCCTTAATGAAATTGTGGAGCAATATGTAAGGTCTGATCCTCTTAGGGAGGGGGGGGAGGCTGTCAGGGTCTTTCTCGCTGCAGGCGCGGCAGGCAAGAGCTGAAGAGTGTGAGCAGCAGGAGCCGAGCTCGAGCCATATGCAGGGATAAACGCTGATGTCAGGTCACCGCTGATTCGATAAGGGAGGCTCTGTTAGGCTTTTACAATAACAACAAATTCACATTATGGGTGTGGGATTTCATTACCGGATTGTTAAGTGATTCCTTAAGCGAATAGTCAGCTGAAAGGCGCGGTGATGGGGGTTGGGTTAGGGTGAAGATGGATGGCTTTTATTACACTCATGTATTTTGCTATTTCCTTGTATTAACTTCTGTTTCTCCGAGAGTTCAGCTGTGGTGAAGGTGAGAAGGATACAGATTTATTTACTAGTTCACTGAGCTGTGCAAAGCAACAGAAACCAACACTGATCATTTGAGTCTTGCAGCTTCATTATGAGCTCCAACCACAGTGAGCTTTATTCACTGAGATGCTTTAAAAAGTTGTTTCACAAGGCAATAATGAGAGAAACTGGTAATAGCCTGTGTTTACTTATAGAGCACAATTCAGGCTATTTAGTGCAACTGGCTCTGTTCTGTGTTGAAAGTATTGGAAAGACAGATTCTGTCTATAAATACACATGCTGACCCAATTATAGGTGGAGTCGAGTCATCTGTGATTTCGTCTGTTTGAAGCCAGCCAGAAAAAAAGTCCCCTAGAGTCGGCTGGGTGGGGCCTGCGAATACTCTGAAAACAATTAGAGCCAGATATTTAAAGAAACAGTCGAGAGTCTATGTAGATTTTGTTGTGCAGGATGTTCACTTTCAGTATTACTCATTTGCATTGTGGGCATGGGGTATGGTTTAGGTTAGGTCCAGACACAATGGACCTAACCTAACAACAATCACAGTGGGTGATCTAAAACCATGCTGTGCCTGACCAATCAGACATGTCAGCACTGCAGGGGCTGCGCGCCCTGTGCTCCAAAGTCCCTGGACCTTTAGAAAGTACAACCCTCTTAGCAGGGTCTTTTTTAGAGGTAGAGGTGGAGTTCTGGGGGAAAGTTCCTCTGGTCGACACAGGGCTACAAACAGTGAAAGAGAAGATTAGAGGTCAACAAGTAGGAAAGCACCTCTGTATGCAGGTGTGAGTGCATCGTGCAAACACTCACTCAAGCCATATATTGTGCTGGTCACATCAGTCCACATACTGAATGCACTGTTCATGAGGTGAATCTGTCTCCTTACCCACAGAGGATGGTAAATGGACTTGTGTAGAGTTTTTCTAGTCTTCTGACAAGTGTTTAGCCCAAGGACACATGGGACATATGTCCGAGGATTGAACCCCCCCTTTCAGTTAAGAGATAACCGACTACCACTGATCCACAGCCGCCCACAGCTGTCCTGTTGAAGAGCTGAATATACATGTGATGGATGTTGGTTTTTTGTTGTCGACTTTTTAAACATGTACAGAAACCAGAAAATCCCGTCTTTGGTAAAGTAGAAGGAGCCTTAAATGAATTTTGCTAAGGAAGCCACCATGGGTGAAAAGTGGAAATATTAATAAATACCAAACCATAAAAGAGAGTTTAAGGGAATAGCTTGACATTTTGGTATTGTACTTATCTGCTGTCTCAAAGTTTGGTGATGAGATTAAAACCACCCTCATGGTTGTAAGAAACTGAAATATTCAGAGCTTGTAGCCTGGCAGCTGGTCCTCGCAAAGAAGTAGTTCCTTCACAAGTTCTGGTGCAAAACTGAAAATGTTTGCACTGGTTAAGAGACAAGATGTGACATTGTAGTAAGTGAGTCTGAGTTTTGTTACTTTCGTACAGACGGCATCCCCTTTCAGAGTGTGGTTCTGCAACTGCGCTGAAACAAAGCTACGCCGTCATTAGGTCTTTGTACATTCATATTGATTCCCTAACGGTGTAATATTGGTGTCCCAGTCTGAAGTTTGAGAGAGCAAGGCACAGCAAGAGCTCCCCATACACGCACGCGCGCGCGCGCGCGCACGCACGCACGCACGCACGCACGCACGCACGCACGCACGCACGCACGCACGCACGCACGCACGCACGCACGCACGCACGCACGCACGCACGCACGCACGCACACACACACACACACACACACACACACACACACACACACACACACACACACACACACACACACACACACACACACACACACACACACAGTGCTCTTCTCCCCCGCTGTTTCTGTTGATCCTGTCTCGCCTCTGTTACTCCATCTGATGGAGGCAAAGAGGGGGGACCCCCATTATACCACTGTGACATACTGTACGTATTGAAGACAAGATGTCACAGGGGCGTAAATATCACGCCTTGAACGAGCAG
Source organism: Tautogolabrus adspersus (assembly GCA_020745685.1). Taxonomy (NCBI): domain Eukaryota; kingdom Metazoa; phylum Chordata; class Actinopteri; order Labriformes; family Labridae; genus Tautogolabrus; species Tautogolabrus adspersus. Next base: position 1,830,887 of record CM036534.1, on the reverse strand, counting down.
TCTGAGTAGGGCTCTTGAGCCCCGTGTCTCCAGTCCTTGTGCTTAGTAGCTGCTGGCTGTAGCCTCATATTTACTCCAGTGAATGTTAATAACAATTTCTCACCAAACTCTCCGAGAGAAAGCACAATTTTTAAAATTCTCTAAAAATGTCTTACTGTTGTCTTCACTCGGGGTGATGGGCCCTTAGTTTGAGCAGATAAAATCAACTTAACGCAACAAGAAAGGTTTTAGTTACAACTGTCACAGCTGGATCTCACCAGTACACACTTCACGAGGTGTTGACACTGAGTTTGACCTTGTTTTCACCTGGTGTGATTACTCATCTGCACTGACAGCACCCTCACAGCCTTTAACCTGCCTCATTAACACAACAACATGCCTGAAGCACAGCCCATGTAAAGCCCAACACATCCTTTAATTTAACCAGCATTCCTGCAGATTTTGCAAGCTTTTTTAGCACTTCAGCAAGTCGTCCATAATGCAGTCATATAAAACTCAGCATCTGGGATTGGACTGGTAGTCAGAGAGTGTTGAACTCAGAGGCATCTGATTGGCATTATGTGAGGAAGAACAGAGCTTCCCTCAGTCACGTATAAACCCACAAATCAATTTCTCCGACACTAAAACCCCAAATGAGCGCACCATGAAATCCGCTTCACACCCAGCACTGATTAGGACCCGAGGCGTGATGGGCAAACATCTCCACTGGACCAAAATAGAGCTCTGCTTCCTACTAATCCCAGATGAACAGGTGCTTCTATTTAAAGGACCAAATCCTCTCCAATCCACCCTTTGGAATCCAAACAATCTTCCTCCTCGCCCATTCTCTACTGTATGGCTTTTTGTCTCCTCCGTTTGTTCGGCCTTTCCTGGATTATGGGCAGTAAAAACAAAACCATTGAGTCCAGCATGAACTGCGGAATGAGGAAGACCACTTGAGAAACCACAGCTTTCCCCACCCTTTCCCCTGAGAGAGTGCAGAAGTGTTTGACTGAGCACGCTTTTTGAGAATGCAACGGTGAATTCTCACTTCTCATTCAGTTTATTATCATCACACTTTCCTGCGCATCGCATCGGTAAAACCTTGAGATGGTTACTATTATCAACAGTACACCCATTAATGCTGCAGGGCCTTAAATCGCCATGACCACACGAAAGAAGTGGTTGTACTTTTGATGTTGAGCTGCATTGACTTTTTCATATTTACAATGGATTAAGAGACTCAATGTATTGACAGAGTGATAAACCCACAGAAAATACTGCAAAACTGCCCCATTTCCTCCAGCTCTACAAAGCATTTAAGCTGCTTTCAGCTTTGGTTTTTCAATTACAAAACTTTAATGAGTTGTTTCACTTTCACCACTCTCAATATCCATACAACTTACAACAGGAAGCAGAGAAAAATCCTAATGTAAAAATGGTATACCTTGTATGTACCTCAAAACCACAAAAAGTGGTGGAGCAACTCGAAAGCTACAAAATCTTAGACTACATCAAACATGGACGCAGTGTCAATGACGTCACCCAGTGGTTTCTGAAGGGGCGCCATATTGGAAATGCTGTCTCCAACTTAAGGCTAAATCAATCTAGTAACAGGCAAAGAAGTGGAGCTGAGGTAGAGCTTAAACCTCCTGAGAAACAGCTTCACTGATCCATCTGTCTGTTACATCACTCTCACCCATAATGATGCAAATGTAAGCCTAAAGGCCATTGCACACTGACTTTAACCTCACTGCTCGATCACTCTGTGTGAGTACGAGACATTTTGTGTCATACTGCGAACTTTTGAAATAATAGTAAAAACAACAAAAGCAGCAGACACATCTGAAAAAAACAGACTCAGAGTGCAAAGGCTGAGTGGTTGCCCTAGTTTTTGCAGTGTGTCCGGCTCCGTCGCTACCCCTCGCCCCCCGTCTGCCTTTTTTTGGCCGATTCCACATGTTGAATTGGCGTCGGTGGTAGGTGAGAGGAATCTCTCTGATTGGCTGTTATCATTTATCTCCAGCTCTCGACACAGGTTCGGTAAAACCCCTTGAGCACGCTGCTGTAGTATCCATGCTTTCGCCCATTAGTGCGGTTTCTCCTTATTTGTCGCCTCCGCCTCTTCTTTTCTTTTTCCACTGAAAGACCAAGGGCTGACAATGCCAGCGCCATTTTCAACTTTTTGTCAGACATTATTCTCGATTAGTAGGCAACCTATAATACGTGTGGTGACCTACAGGGGTGTGCAGTGGCGATTCTAGAGTCTGTTGGGGCCCCAGGCAAAAATCAATTGGGGGGCCCTCCAACCGGCGTTCATCACCATCATTTCTGCCAGTGTCCCGACTCTTACTTCTCTTCCTCTTTTTTTTCCTTTTTCTGTTTTCTCTCCTATAGACAGATCATTCCTCTTCATCTTTCTTTGACTTTCATCGGCGAAATTTGGTTTTCACCGCAATAATGGGAGCGACGCTTAATTGGGCAATGAGAGTGAGTGCTGTCAGATGGGGCCCCCTTTAGGGAGGTTTTCACATTTTGGGCCACTTCTTCAGTTTAAGTTTGTGAGCCCTCAAGGGCCCTCTACTGGTTTGGGGCCTCAAGCAGTTGCCTGCCTTGCCTGTTGACAAGCAGCGCCTCTGACGGTGTGAAAATGGTCTTCTTGAATCATAACAAAGGACTACCGCCGCCTGCTGAGTTATTTCCTCAAGCATAAGCAGATCGTACGTGGTGGTTGGCCGTCGGCTGTAGTCTTTGAGGTGTGTTCAAGTGCAACTTTTTGGCCAAGACAAAAGGCGATGTGAGGCGATGTGAGGCGACGTGAGGCGATGCCACAGACGGCCTTCGTCACCACTAGTTCTTTGCCGTCTGCTTGGTGTGTCAGGGCCTTGACAATCTCAATATTTCCCAATTAGGTTGGTTGTGACCAAAACAGAGTTAAAAAAGGAAATACTGGACTTGGATTCTTCAAACCAACCAGTAACAGGCCACCCATAAAATGCTAATGTCTGCTGGATGCATAATAAAGTGGTTGCATAATGTCTAAACAACTTCTAAACCATCCAGAGAATATCATAAAGGCTACATCGAAGTTATGAAAACTATGTTTGCCTTTAGTTTATAGTGTGAGAGAAGACATGAAGAATCATTATAGACATGGATGTCAAAGTTATATTTAGACCAGCAGTGACCATAGTGATAGGGGCAGAGCATAGCAGTTCATTTAAGCCTTCTAATGTGGAGCATGATGATGTTTGAACTTCCCTCGGGGTCAATAAAGTATCTATCTATCTACTATGATAAGCATGATTGGAGCAGCAGAGAGCGGACATTTTCTTGATCCTAGACGGAGGAAAGATCTCTAGGAAAGTTCACACAGAGTGCTAAGGCAACAGATGACAGAAAAGGATTGGAATCAGAGGAGCAGGAGGAAGGAGAGAGGGGATTTACAAGATTGACTTTAGACTCTCCTTTGTTTTCTTTGACCTCAAGGCCTCTTGAATAACCGAGAGGCCCGTCAGGCTGTGCAACACCTGGCGGACACTGAGTGACAGGACAATATGGTGCGAGTCTGGCTTTGACAGCAGCCACAGGACGGATTGATGGCACCCTTTAGCTCCTGGATCGTCATGACAAAAGCAGAGCACTGCAAACTGAAAGCTCTCATGAAAGCAGTCGAGTTTGAGCACTGCTAATTATAATTTCCCCCCTGGGCCAAAAACCAATTTGTCTCATTTTCAATACCACCAAGTTTTCCTCCTATCACGCTGACAGTACGGCTCAAGGCGCTGTTTGCAAAGCTGTAATGAAAACAATTTCTTCTAAGAACCAGTAGGGTCTGTCTTCAGCCTTGAAAATGCAGAACAGAGTAATCCCTCCCCTCCACCTCTCTGTAAGAGGATGGAGGAGGAGATAAGAGAGCAAAAGCAGACATAAACTCTATTGTAGCGGTCCAAATGTGCGCTGTTGTTAAAGGGGAATAAGGTTGACAAACCCCTGGGGCTAGTCTTGTGAGACAGCTTTTCACAGTAACACAATCACGACCTTTCTAAATATGAATTTCTTTCGGCCTGGGCAGTCTTGGCTTTTGTTGTGGACACAATGCGACATGCATGGGCTGCGTCTGCTGAGCGCTGGAGCAAAAGGAAAAGGCCGGGGGTTTCTGAGAGTGGGACGTGTTCCTGGCTTTCTTAAAAGCCCTCATTTTTCTTTTTTGTGACCTGGCAAGTCCACCGTGAATTTTTAACTCGTGGGGTTTCAAAAGCTGACAATATTGCTTCATACTGTGACTGTTTAAGACTGTTACCTCTGTGTGTGCTCAACTCAGCAAAATAAATCACACCTGAAAAGTCAGATGGCTCACTTAATAAGTTTTTGACTGTTTTCACATATGCTAGATATTCCAGATAACAACAATATCAATCAATCAATCATTATTTGTGTAGCGCCAATTACAAATGTTATCTCAAGACGCTTCACAAAAGAGCATAATGGGATGATATGCAGGAAGGATTGTCCACACTTCCTCGCCGCTGAGTCGGAGGTCGGAGCAGGCCGTGCATGAATGAGGACGGCGGTGGTTGTGGGGACGACACAGTCAGATCGTAAACATAGCGCCGCAGGAGCCTCATTGGTCGGCAGAGCTGTCAATCATGGCATTTTATACCTTTTATATAGCATCGAATAACTTATTAGATAAATTGTGGTAAACAGTTTATGATCTGTCCAATCCTCACAACAATCCACCTGAAATTGGGGTATTTTTGTCAGGACAGAGGCAGTTGACTAAGAGAGGCATTCCGACAGCCTTGCTGCTCTATGGCAGATAAACAGCTGAAAAATATGCAAACAATGAGGTCATGCAAGAATCGTTGGTCATTAATTGTCTGCATCAGATATTCAATACATAAGAAATTGGAGCTAAGACAGCGTCATGGAAACAACACGCTCAGTTTCGCCTTTCTGAGGCTGTTTGCATTCATATGGTTCTATGAAGAGCAGTCAATAAAATCTCCCTTTAAACTGAGTGTCCAAAAGTTAAAAGAACCATCTGTGATGGAGGGTTGGGAATCTATTAAAGCAGAATCCATCCAAACATCCCTGGGGCTGAAGATTCATCTTATAATCCAAAAAAGTGGATTTCATCAGTGAGGAGGAGTGTGGCGAAGCACCCGTCATGACTTGGCAGAGAAACACTCAGCACTTTGTGTCCACGCTGTTTCTCCTGGTGCTGAGTCTTACTGAGCCATGATTTTTTTTCCCACTCAAAGACTATGGAGAGACGGATAGCCGAGTGGATAAGAGGCCGACAGAGCTGTGACGTCAGTGGCGTGATAGTCCAGGTGAAATATGAAACAGTGGACAAACTGTCACTGGGTATGAGCTGCTGTAGTGAGACTTATCCCTCCTTAAGGAGAAGCCAGTGAAATCACTCAGTGACCCTTTGATTGACCTACAAAGAACCATAGACTGTGAATGGAAGTAGCCAGAGTTACACCACCTATCTGTTCCTGCAGGGGGCGCCGGAGTCCCATCAATGGCGGTCTCCATGCTGGAAATCCTGTCTCACCTTAACTTTAAGTCAACCTAACGACAGGCTGAGAGCTGGAGCTGAGGCGGGTTTTAAGCCTCTTGACAAACAAATACATCGTGGCTGCCTGTCAATCAGGTCAGCTTATAGAATCAAAACTGATGAGTCATCTAAACATTCACCCCCCGTACAGTGTGTGCTGATCGAGACATGAGCTAATCAGACCTATTTGTTTTTTTGAGGCTGTAAACATGTTAATGTCTGCTGTAAAAACAGACTTTTTTAAATGGGTGTGCATGTGACTTCCTGTGCTTCTGCAGCCAGCCTCTAGTGGACACTCGAGGAACTGCAGGATTTTATACTTCTGCATTGGCTTTGTTTTTCAACACTGCAGGTTGCAGCTTGCACAGAACCTTCGCACATCATTACCCTGGTCTCTGACTTGAAACTATTTCACAAGACAGGGAAGACAATTATTTTAAATTGTGCTAAATGTTCCTGGTTAGACCATTCTTCATCATTTCAAAGCAATTTTTTCTGGTCACCTGAAGCTCCTTTTCCCCGTTTCAAGACGCACTTTGGGAACAGACAACACGAATATGTCTTGTGACTGAATCGCAGAGCGAAGACTGAAGCTTCCAGCACTTTTCACATGAAGACAATTACAAAAGTATGAGGGAAGCAGATTAAGTATGGTCTTATAAATAAGGATATACAGAACTACATCATAATAAAGGGAGTGTGTTAGATGTGCAATCCAATATGAACCATGATGATATTTTCCATATGTGGGTCTACAGAAAGTGAAGACCTGCAGATACAGAGCTTGAGAAGAGAACAAAAAGACGTATGTAAGGTGGATGGTGGTGTTCCTCTCTCAATGCATTTCAATGATACTCTGTATACTTCTGCATAATGTCGGTATTTGCTTCTGTGTTTGTGTGCAGCTGCTGCTAATGATCTATTAAATTAAACAAACTGTCAAATGAGGATTGGACCAAAGTGCGTTAGATTGCTGAGACAGTAGAACAAGGCAATAACAGAGTCGTGAGATGGATTGATTTAGTGTTATTTCTGAATATGCACAGACAACTATTTGATCCGTGCCCATTTGTATCAACCTGAGACTTTAGCGCTGCCCTTCTGCAACGCTACCAGAGAGTGAGGAGCCAGATCCGTGCTGAACTGGGGCCTTAAACTGAACCGTGCACTAGGACCGGGCAATTAATCAAATTTCATTTTACAATATCGGCTTCCTGTGATCATGAAAACAAGATAATCAAGATTAAATGATTTTTGTGCCGCATGCTGGTGTTGCGCTCGTTTGGATCACAGGATTTGTCACGTGTGGTAAATGTTTCAAAGTGTTTGTTGTTAATGTTTGGGCCACAAGAGTTCATCACCAATAACTCAAAAACAGAGTTTATTAAGTGTTCAGAGTGTCTTTGTTCAATAAATGCATGTAATGCAGATGTTGTAAAAAGAGTAATCGTGATTAATAATCGTGATCTAAGTATCTATAAAAATAATTGTGGTTAAATGCTAAATGGACTTCTGACTACTCAAAGCTCTTTTACACTGCAGGTCACACATTCACACACTGATGTTAGAGGCTGCTGTGTAAAGAGACCATCAGAATCCCCCTGGGGCGCCGGGGGCCGAGTGGTTAGGGCGTGTGCCTCTTGTGCAGAAGCTGTTGTCCTTGAAGCGGGCAGTCTGGGTTCAGATCTGACCTGTGGCTCCCTTTTCTCACATGTCATTCCCCACTCTCTCTTTTCATCCAATGTCCTATCTCTACAATAAAAGCATTAAAAAAAGCACATAAATAAATCTACATAAAGAAGTAACTAATCCATGAATCACACGCCGCTGCTGAAACAACAGGAGCAAATTGGGGTTCAGTGTCTTTCCCAAGAACACATCAACATGTAGCTGCAGAAGCTGGGGATCGAACCCCCGACCTTTGGGTTGAGAGACGAAAGACTCTACTAACTGAGCCACAGCCGCATTATGATTTTTGCCATAATGGAGCTGCGCTACTGTGAACTCATACTACTGTGAGCTGCATCAGTACGCTGCATGACAACGCTGTCACAGTCCTATTCATGGTGAATCTGATGTGAGGGTTTTTTGTGTCAGGGCATTGAAGTGTTTTCTCAGAATCAGAGAAAGGTTCCCTTCTCAGAGCGTGAAGAACACATATGAGTAATGCCGGTCTAAGTGAACTCGGTGAGCCGTTTCTCACGACACAGTTTAATACAGCAGGGTGCAGAGGACATTTTCTGATCCTCCCTCCAAAGAAATCATTCTCCAGGCCAAAACTTTCACTTACTCCCCCCTGGTCTTGCCAGGCATAAGGTCAAGCAAAAGGAGGTGGCAATGAAAGAGAGTTTTCCTTTCTATTTTCTGCAGCGAGTTAAACGTTCAACTCTGTACTCTGCTATTACTTTTAACTCTTTACTCACTCTCTTTTCGCTGCAGTAACCCGGCCATGACTCCCTCTTGCTGTGCTTTCTTCCCCTCCTTCATAGAGAGCAGAGCGCGCCTCGATATCATCTCTTTTTAAAAAACTCTTCATCTTGTCAGCAGACACACATCATGACACTATCTTTCACATCAAATAACACTCCTCCTCTCCATCTTCTAGCTGTTAAACTCTTGTGTTCTCGACACTAAGGGTGCTGCACACTGTGTATCTTCGACTCTGTGAGAAAATCTGCTCGCTGTCTTAAACGTTGCAGAAAAAGCCAAACATTTAATCTGACTCGTACCACCTCCCTTCTGGCAGAACTTGCAAGAAATCAATTCATTTTCCAGCAGATTTAAGGAGATTGAATCAGCAAAGGGATTCCATGAAGTGATATATTGCCTCCCTGAGGAAGCTCTTGGCCTCGTGTCAGATGTTGATGGTTTACAACAGGCGTTGCAGAGAGCACTGACAGAGGTGTTCAAAGGTTTTCACGCCTTGCAACAGTACATACATGTAAAAAAACAAAGTCTGCAATACGAATGAAGCCTTTTGGTGCATATAATAAAGAGGAGATTCAATTTTCGTCTGATTTGTAACAATGGCAGGCGGCCAACCGGAGAAGAGACTTCAACGTGTCTCTTATGGCTGGTTAAGAGAGCAGCTGATGGTGGAATGTGTGTGCGTGTGTGTGTGTGAAAGAGAGAGAGTGTGTGTGAGAGAGAGAGAGTGTGTGTGAAAGAGAGAGAGTGTGTGTGTGAAAGAGAGAGAGTGTGTGTGAGAGAGAGAGAGTGTGTGTGAAAGAGAGAGAGTGTGTGTGTGTGTGTGTGTGTGTGTGTGTGTGGGGGGGTTTGTGTCTGGCTCTTCATAAGATACCTCTAAACTGTTGAAACTGATATTTTCCTGATCCTGTTCCCACTACCTGGGCGTACTTTTCAACAAACACTGTCAGAATAAGTTAATGTTCCCACTTTTTTGCCAAAAAAAGATTTAATTAGAGGATTATTTCCCTTATTTACGGGCCCTGTCTCGTTGCATTCAGCAGTTTTTCTGACAGGGGCTGGGTGGGTTCGGTCTCATTCTGTCTGCAGAGAAAGGCAGCAGTAGAGCACAGTATTAATTGTTCCACTGTCAGCCAGAGGCACTCGCCTCATCGTCGAACCATTAATCATACAGTGAGAGGCGGGAGAGGGGCGCAGGGCCAAAATCACATATGCATGAAAGCAATTTGTAACACCAGCAATGTGATCAGAAATACACATTTGGATTCCCGTGCTGGTGAAAGACGTGTAAATGCTCCATTTCTGTGTCGTTGAAATCCTCCTCGTCTGTGCATCTCAGAGGAACAGGAAGGAAGGAAGGGTTTACAGTAAACACACATACGTGAAAGAGGGAGCTCATTAAAATGGACCACAGACAGAGAAAAGCCTGTCTCCCTCTACACAACAATGCCGCCTCTCTCATTCAGCCAACAGAGCATCCCTGGAGTCTGGATTATTAACAGCCCGGGTCCCTCCTGAGCCATGAATAACCCCAACAGTTCATGAGTCAGAACCTTTTACATCCACACCTTTTCACGGGGAGAGGAGAACAGCAGCCGTTTCTGGGAGCAGCCTCCACCTCCCTCCCTCAAAGTTCAATGAATGAATGGAGGCTCTATGAGCCGGGATGGTCTGCCGCTTCAGCCCACAGTGGAAAATATGACGACCCAGCAGCAGGTATGAGAAAGGGGCTTCTGGGACGGCAGAGGTGGGAGGTCTCCCCACCAGTATAACCACTCTACACAGATCCATTTGTATGTGCTGAGGGTTACAACCAGAGTGACTCTGAGTCTCAGCTTTGTCTCCAAATCAAGAGATTGTTCTTTTAGCCACACGTGTGCAACATGAGACTTAACTCAGGGACTTTTTCAACAGGTGCTTCATGTCTTTTGGCTGTAATACATCGCTTGCTTTGGTAAAATATGACGAGTAATCAGGATGGTTCCAGTTTAGCAACACAAAATGATAATGTACATTTAAGACATCCAAAGATATGTATCATACTACTAGTACTAGGGATGTAACGATTCACTCAACTCACGATACGATACTGGGTTCACGATACGATTCTCTCACGATTTATTTTACAAAATGAGACTGTAGACAAATGATGAGTGAAACAGATTCCTTTAGGAGCTGCTAACCTGCTTGTCAGTGTGGTTTGACCTTTTAATGTTTCTTTCTCTCAACAAGGGGAGGTGATTGGAGCTTCTCATTGTGGTGTCGATTAAATGCTGCATCATGTTGGTTGTGCTATTTGTGTAGTTCTCTGTCTTCTTGTAATATTGTCACACAGTTTTTGTCTCGTCTGTTATCTTCTCACCTCTTTCATTTTCTGTCTTGAAGCCAAAATGCTTCCACACCTCTGATTAAAAAGACGGTGGTGCGTCCTCAATTTCTAAATCTTGCTCTGCAGCTGCTGACGCTCACCATATTACTGAGATTCATTTTTCAGAGTACCGATGTGAACCGTGACACCTTTGAATCGATGTATCCCGATTCATCTTTACATTAAACTAACTCCCTAACTAGTACTAGTGAAATGTTAATGCTTTAAGAAAGCTTAGTTTCCTCTGTTATTTTCAGACCTGTGAAGGAGATTGTGATTAAGATGTTCATCAGGCAGGTAAAGGTGCTGAGGCTCTGGGAGGCAGCTTAGTCTCACAAAGATGAAACCAACATGAAGACTAATTACAGAAGTTGGTTTAATAAGGATATCATTTATCAGAGTATTGTGTTAGATTAAGTCAGGCTTTTGTAATCCACATTATGGAACTAATCTGATCATGTAGCGCTACAAAATATTTTTAGTAATTAAGATGTGAGGAATTTGGCACAATTTAACGCAGGTTTCAGACCGATCGAGACACAATACCCCGGCGAGAAAATCCGAGAGGGAAACCTTTGAACCCACTCCATCTTAACCCCGTCAGAATGTTTGTTTGCATGCCGCCCCTGATTGAGAGGGTAGTGACAAAACATGGATAAACAGAACACACTCTAGTAGTCCATGAAAACACACTCAGGGATGTTAATAGAAACACTGAAAGTATCTGGATGTTTGAATTTGTGTTGAACTGATTGCGAGGGTGATAAAACATGACTCATTCAGACTGATGAAGGGGTTTGTTGTGGTGCTGAAAATGATCTAATGTTCACAGCTCAGTGTCATGTCTGATGAAGGGCGAGGGCCCGACACGTTACATGTGGTGATGATTCCCATTTAATGTTAATTGGAGCAGCTTCTGGTGAGCGGACTTCATCTTTCTCTGATATGTTTCTTGTCCAGCACCCGGTACTCAACTTCTTGTGTGTGCGTGCTGTTTGATATTTTTGCACAGCTCAGTATTGACCATAAAAAAATGGCTCCAGCCCTTCTTACCTCCTGATGTTATTTCATTATGAAGCAACTTCCTGTCACTATTGGTACACGTAATGGAACCTGTTTTCCAGAAAATGTTGAAAGTAATGGCCTTCATTTCTGACCATTTCTGTGATAATTGAGCTCATTCAGCTGCCGACACCAAACATCAATGGAAATGTCAAGCATGGCAGATAACCGTCACTTGGACCATGTAAGAGCTCTAAAAGCGTCTCCTGTCGTCCTCAGAGTGGGTGTCCGCTGTTAATGTGTACTTCCACTCATTGAACCACGAGGACGTAGGAAGGGCACGACTCCGCAGCCGCTCCAAAGCGACCTGATGTGATTGTTTGATTTGGAAGAGCTAATGAGCATTAATGATGGCCTTGATTCTGCTGCTGAGTGGGCGTACACGGATAAAGTGACCACCAGGTTATCACATGTATCATAAATAAGATAGGACAATGGATAGAGTCAGAAACCAGGGAGGCACGCAGGAGTGTGCCTGCTCGGAGGACTATAGGCTCCGTACATGGGGCCACTTTGCTACGCTGCCCCTATCATAAATATTTTTAATGGCATTAAATAAATCATCACCCTCTTTATGTTGTGCAAGTCAGAAGAAAAGTAAGTATTTATTAAAGGTTGCACATTATCATCTGCTGTTGTTTACGGCCCTCGTATCTCCTCATCCCTTGATAACTAACACCTGCTCTTATCACACACCTGCCCCTGAATATGTCATTAGTGAATCCTGTTCAGGAACTCCTGTTTAAAAGAGAGTTCAAGAGGGAGTTAAAACCGTCGAGAGGTAAACGGGTGGGGTCCGCGCAGTCTGCCCGGGGGGATTCAACTCGGCGGGTAAGGGACGGCCGCTCGGTGTGTGGCCTCCCCGGCGCTGGCTGGCCCTCACAGGGCGCATTTCCGGCTCCAGGTCAGCTTGGAAAGGCTTCAGGGCGCAGGTGGCTTTGATATCCCTCCTTTTTTCCAATAGTGTATTTCTTAAACATTGGGGCACGCAAATTCGCTAGGCTAACTGGCGCCACGAACAACATGTATTTGAACAAAGAGCTGCTATATTCAGTGCTTTGTTTTGGAACGGTGGACACCCTTGTGAATATTTTTGCTCCAGGTAAAAACCCGGCAAACATGACACGCTGAAGGGGCGTTTCAGTATTTGGGTTGTAAGATTTAGATCCCGTAAAGCTGATGCTTCTGCACGGTGGCGATTCTAGAGTCTGTCGGGGCCCTAGGCAAAAATGTAATTGGGGGGCCCCTCCAACCCCCATTATGTTGCCACTGTCCCAACGCTCTTCCTCTTTCTTTTTTCCCTCCCTGACAGATAACTCCTCTTCATTTTCCTTCAGTGACTTTCACTGACGGACTTTGGTTTTCACAGGAAATATGCATGAAATGCTAAGCAGGGCAATGAGAGTGAGTGCTGTCAGAGGGGGCCCCCTTAGGGAGGTTTCCGACCATGCAAAATGTGAAGATTTTGAGCTACTGCTGCGGTTTAAAGTTTGTGAGCAGTCGGGGGGCCCCAGCAGGTGCCTGCTCTGCCTGTTGACAAGCAGCGCCTCTGCTTCTGCATCGCTCTTTACAACCACGAAGAGAAAAAATAACGCGAGGCCTTCTCAACTGAAGATTAGAATTGTTGACTTTGAAGAGGCTGCTGTAAACAGAGGGATTTTATTCTCCTGTAAGGCTTTGACGTCAGGCTTATGAAAACAGTAGCTGCAGGTAATGAACAGCTACAGTACATTGCAGTGCTCTCGACTAAGCCGTCACTCTAGCAGCCTCTAAGAAAACACACAGAGCCTCTTGTTTCTTCTTCCTGTCCTTCCTTCCTCCCTCTCCCTTTTTTCCACCTGCCCACACGCTCGGGCTTTGATGCCAGAGGGCGGATGAACATTTGCCCAGTGTTGTGACATTATGGCGAAGAGAGTGCAGCATCAATGGACACATTTTCCAAAAACACAACAACCCACAGTCGGAAACTCGCAGCACTCTCAAACTATTAATCAATAAACAAAGGTCAAATAGTTTATATGACCCTTCTCTTACTGCTTTCCCATACCACTAAAAAGGAAAGTTGAAAACAGTCTGAATGTATTAGATTGACTTTTCTTGTCTTCTACTCAAAGCACTTTTTACACCTCAGGTCACACCTACACATTCACACGCCGCAGCGGGAGAAACTTGGGGTTAAGTGTCTTGCCCAAGGACACATCGACATGTGGCTGCAGGAGCTGGGGATCGAACCCCCGACCTTCCGGTTGAGAGACGACCGACTCTACCAACTGAGCCACAGCCGCCCCTGACATAGCTTGTTATTATGATCCTTGAACAGATCAACTTAAAAGCATCTGTTTTAGCCGTTAAGAGACGTAACAGTTGAACACTGATGGGAATATTTAAAGCAAGCCGGGTGGTGTCATTTGTCTTATCTTTATCACTGCCTCCACTAACATCCTAAAACATTATTTCTGATATCAGTTTGTTTATTGGACACCATCCTCTTTGGCTATCCATCTCCCCAAACAGTGACACCATCTGTCCTCGTCTAGCGGGGCAAAGCAAATTACTTTTCTGAGGTGGTGGAGAGAACAGCATGACAGGCTCTGGATCCCCCTCCCTTCATCTCCGGCTGCAAATCCAGCATTAAAGTGACCTGTCAACTTGGGACTGTTCTTTTTAAAAATAAACGCTCGCCAAAATGCACAGTACTCCCTTCATCACAGCCGTCGCTCGGCCGAGAGCCGCGTCTCGCTGCAATTGTGCAGAACAAAGACAAAAGAGTTTTCCATTGAAGGCTGTGAAATATTTATAGCTGCAAAATGTAAGAGGAAGTTGTTCTATTTCAGTCGGACTTCTAAAGTGCCATTTGACGATATGTTCTTCGCAATGAGGTGTCTGTGGACCGTGAAGCCCTTTAGAACTGCACAGACACAAGTCCCTTTGAATTTTATCCCACCGCGCTGCTTTTAAAAAGGCCCTGCAGTATTTGAGTGGGTCCTGTACATGATAACATTCCCACCTCTAACTACAGCTACAGTAGAAACATCGATTGATGTTTGATGTGTTGCTCAGTGCAACTGTGCAATAATCCTAAAATCAATGAGATGCAGGCGACAAACTTCAATGCTGTGAGAGGGATCATTCACTTGTGCAAAGACCTAAATCAAACAGAGTCTAAATCCAAACTGAGGTGAGTGAGACACGTAACGACTGCCAGGGTCGGTCAGGGGTTTAGGATTGAGAGGCAACAGCGATGAGAAATCAACTAATGCCATCCTCAGAGCGCTTATTAGCTTGTTAAAAAAAGACTGAACTCCTCGATTGTTTAAAAGTCGCGGTGGACTGCCAGCCCACACTGCAGGATTGAATCTCAGGTTGATTTCAGTTATCTCATATTCAGGGCTCAACTGGGCATCGGCAAAAACATTCCCCCTCAGGCCCTCACCCCCTTTCTCTCTCACACACACAAACACACAGTCTGCATTGCCAATAAACACACGCTAATTAACAGCTAAATCATAAATACTCTCTGTCAACTGGAGGTCCGCAGATATTTCTGCCATAGTTTTTTTCATGATAGGAGGGCGGAGACAGAAAAAAAGGGCACGCCTGCTGTTGCTACAGTGATTTCAGAGGCTGCCTGTCAGTTTGTGCAGGTAAAATCAGGGGATAAAAGTCCTGGAGTCACAGAATCTGCTCTAGCTCTGCTCACTACCTGAGTGTGTGCAGTCGTACGACCAAATATCAACCAACCGATTGGGAGCAGCTGTTTCGAACCGTGATCAACCGTCTTTCCTCGGTGTACACTGCACGACTGATGCTGGGCGTTCAGGCTGAAATTCGTCCTGGCTTCAAAATGAGTTGTACGACTCAGAAATCGAGTCTAAATTGGCTTTAAATTGTACAGTGTATGCCGGACTTTAGTAAAGACTAAAGGGCCTTTCAGATAGGACGCAGTGCGCGCTGAGCTAGCTGCCGAGTAGGGTGCAGAGCATAAGGGGAGATAGCGCACTCGGGCAAAAAGCAACAGTGCACGTTGCTAGGTGACCGAAACAATAGTCGGGAAAACAGCTCAGGAAAGTAGCTTCTGCCACAGCACTATGTAGGCCCGACTTTTCTTCTACTACGGAGGGGGAGACGAGCAGCAACGGAAAAGTAAAGTTTGTCTTGTTTCATTAATATGATTTCTTATTTAACTTGTAAATGCATACCTTGAGATATGTGTTAAATAAATGTCTCGCCTAAAAGCTTAAAGCATGCAACAGGCATGTGAACTCTTGGTCACCTGGAGGAAGGATTGTTGTTGTTGTTTAATCGAGTTTGAATAATCCTCATTGACATCAGTATTTACAGCTTTTCGATCAGCTGTCTGGTCAGATATACTGATCACATTTCATCCTGCCACGTACACTTTTATATGAGCCAAATACAAACAGGTACATTTTGTTAGAAACACCTCATTAATACTTGTATGTAGGGATGTAACGATTCACTCAACTCACGATACGATTCTCTCACGATTTATTTTGAGAGAATCGGGAGGTGATTGGAGCTTCTCATTGTGGTGTTGATTAAATGCTGCATCATGTTGGTTGGGCTATTTGTGTAGTTCTCTGTCTAGTTGCAATATTTGCATAGTTTTTGTCTCGTCTGTTATCTTGTCACCTCTTTCAATTTCTGTCTTGGGGAAGCAAAAATGCTTCCACTGCCATGATAACGGCTTCTTATTACAACAAACCGCCTCTGCTCTACAGCTGCTGAGTCTGACGCTCACGATATTACTGCGATTCATTTTTCAGAGTACCAATTCGAACCTTGACACCTTTGAATCGATTTTTAACTGCCTCACGATTAATCTTTACATCCCTACTTGTATGTGTTAATGAATAATCTCCATCAAGTGTGTGAAGAGTTATAATCAGTATGCTTTGAGTATAAACTTACGTTATAATGAATCAAAGCTTCAGTGTCTTGCCCTCGCTCTTCACTGTCATTTTGTACCCACTCTGATGAATCAATGTTGTGCTAAATTAAATGTTGTTGAGCTTTGCCCTGCATGAACGATCGCCTGGCAACAAGGTATATCTGTACCGAAGTCATTCCAGTTGAAACAATGCAAACCTAACTTTAGGAGGGTTTATCTTTCAGTGGCTTCATGATGCCGCAGATTCTTTTTCCATTATTGCTCAAGCCAAAGATGGATAAAAGCAGTATACAGCGTCGTATCGTATAAATAAATATTATATAAAGCATCAGAATGTGCTGATATCACGGGCTGTAAAAGGGATGTTATAAGTGCTCTTTGATTATGTGGCGCCGGGCGTCCTGTCCTGCAGGGATTAGTCAGGGAAAAGTAAACCCTTCATTCACTGTCACGCCATGACTTCACACCTTTTTAGAGATATCAGAGGTTATAGTAGACACACTCACAAACACACACACAGAAACTCACAGGTGCATAGCCAGAAAAACATGACAAAGTGAAGCCTGAGTTAAGCACCTTGCCCCTCGGCTTGCCGCTGCATTGTGTGTAAACAGCTTCTTTGAAAACCCTCCTGTGCATGTTTGCTCTGTCTGTTTAAGTGGTGTCACAGTGGAATAGATGTCAGCACAACTTTGAGTCTAAACGCCCATATTCAGAGTTTACAAAGCGAACAATACGTTGCATTTACTTCTTAACGCTGACACTGCTTCTCTATCCACCTCCAAGCTCACCTCTGCCCTGTGGGATCACTCTAATAAAGCGTCCACAACCCCCGCGCAGAGGAGGAGCCGTGTTTGTAGCCTGCTGACACGATTCAAATGACGGCAAACATTTGAGGTTGACATTTTCAAAGAGTAGAGAAAAGCCATCGAGCTGATGTCCGAGGCTTGTTAACATGCTGAGGAGGTTTCACGCAGGATTGCAGGTGACCAAGTGCTGCTGAAAAGCAATAAAACACAAACAGAGACACATTTACACGGTGATAGTTATGTAAGAATCATTCCTTACACCAGTTTCAAAGGATCAGTCTTTTTGCATTAATAAATACAGAGAGGTTATGTGAAAAGTCTCCAATTTGCAAGAGCGACTCGCTTAAATCAATGGGCTGTTTCAATAGTAACACTCGATTCAATGCAACATTAGCAGGACTTAAGACCCAATAAAGGATTAGAAAGTCAGTATTGTAATTTTAAACGGGGTCGGTGACAGCTTTGGATATAAAATCTGTCACGTAGCAGCAACAAAGGTTATTGTTCTTCTGCTCTTCGGTTTTATTCTTCTGTACATACAGTACATGACTGTGACACCAAAGATCAAAATGATCTTATTCATGCAGTGAAGTACGGGACAAAATGTTTTAACAACCTGCTGCTTTTTACTGTTCAGCCCCTTTTAAGCTAAGCAGGGTCGAGTTTCTGCAGCTGCCACTGTTTTTCCAGGAGACGCAGTTTATACATGATAAACAGCCACTGACGACTGTGTGTGTGTGTGTGTGTGTGTGTAAATGATTAGGCATGACCTACGGCAGGTGTGTGGGGGGTGTGAGCATCATCAGCCTGTTATCCTGTACGGTTGTCCTTCCTAAGCCGACCACAGAGCTCCAGAGGCTGATACTCTTGGTGCCAGGCTGTAGCAGTTTTGTATGAAAACACTTTGCCGCCAGTGGCAACTGATGGCAAAAGTATATTTTCACATATGCACTCCTGAAAATATCTAGATAATTTCAGGAGGACTGCTCCGGAGATTCTCCTGACCTGGCTGTTCACATACGCTCCTCACAGCGGGAGACTATCCCTCAACAAAGGCGTGGAGAACAAAATGCTGACGAACAGAAAATGTAATGCAGCCGTTTAACTACGTGCACGGAGATCGTAGCAGTCGCTTGCAGACAGTCTATGCACTGAATCCAGTCACTCCCCCTCTTATTGGCTTGAGGTGAATTCCCCGGAGAATATCCTGCTGCGTTCTCACATCAGCTCACTCGGACTTGCTGCTGAAAAAATACTAGGGAGCTGGCAGGAGAAACTCCGGGTGAAGTCAGAGTGAAAAATGTGTCTGTTTGCGTTCACACCATAGACTATAATTATTAATGGACGAAGAACTGAGTGACGTCACCCATCTGTTGCTGCAGCGGGCTCCGGAGGCTCATCGGCAGCAGCCGCCATGCTGGAATTATCATTAGGTAAAAACAAAAAAATTGCTTAGTCATTGATCAGTATGAAAATTCATTCTTGACCTTGGAAAGTCTAAACTCAAGGCCTGAACTCAAGGTCCATTGAAGCCTTGTATCTATATTTTAACTGCACGAAAGCTCCAGAGAAATCGAGCCGACCTGGAGCTTGTCAAACAACTCGACGTTGTTCTGCCTTAACAATATGTTTGCTAAAGTTTCCATTGATGGATAAGGGTGTGTGTTTTAAGCTCTGAAATACCCGAATCATAGCTTATATTACGGGCAAAATACATCAATAACACTCTGCACAGGGACAGTTGTGCACGTTGGGTCTGGTTTGAAAAACACAACTGTCTGCCAGCAGAGGCTTGACCTCCTGAGTCAGTGTCCGGTGTTAAGACTTTGCCAGCTGTGGCATATTGTGAGCCTCATTAGGCCCTGGCATCAAAGAGAAGGGCAGCAAGCGAGCAAGAGAGGGCTGAGACACATTAAGTCCTGTGAACCACAGCAGGACTCAGCAATGAAGAAGTTTGCAAAATTCAGATTGATTCAAGCTGTGCTGTGTCAGAGCTACCTCACAATGAAATGTCTTTAATTGACAGATCACCGACATTATGGATTAGGGATACTGATACTTTCAGTGTAGTCCACTGTGACTCAGCAGAAGAGAGGATTTTTAACTGATTGGTAAAAATAGTGTGCCAAGTTTAAAGAGGTTTTCAGAAATCTTCCCAGGGCTCAAAATAGGACTTTGACTACTTCAGTATTCCTTCTTAACAGATGCAATCTGTTCTCATTGATGTGAATGCATCATCAGGACGTTGTAGTTTAAATGCATCATCAGGACGTTGTAGTTTAAATGCATCATCAGGACGTTGTAGTTTAAATGCATCATCAGGACGTTGTAGTTTAAATGCATCACCAGGACGTTGTAGTTTAAATGCATCACCAGGACGTTGTAGTTTAAATGCATCATCAGGACGTTGTAGTTTAAATGCATCATCAGGACGTTGTAGTTTAAATGCATCATCAGGACGTTGTAGTTTAAATGCATCATCAGGACGTTGTAGTTTTAAATGCATCATCAGGACGTTGTAGTTTAAATGCATCATCAGGACGTTGTAGTTTAAATGCATCACCAGGACGTTGTAGTTTAAATGCATCATCAGGACGTTGTAGTTTAAATGCATCATCAGGACGTTGTAGTTTAAATGCATCATCAGGACGTTGTAGTGTAAATGCATCACCAGGACGTTGTAGTTTTAAATGCATCATCAGGACGTTGTAGTTTAAATGCATCATCAGGACGTTGTAGTTTTAAATGCATCATCAGGACGTTGTAGTTTAAATGCATCATCAGGACGTTGTAGTTTAAATGCATCACCAGGACGTTGTAGTTTTAAATGCATCATCAGGACGTTGTAGTTTAAATGCATCATCAGGACGTTGTAGTTTAAATGCATCATCAGGACGTTGTAGTTTAAATGCATCATCAGGACGTTGTAGTGTAAATGCATCACCAGGACGTTGTAGTTTTAAATGCATCATCAGGACGTTGTAGTTTAAATGCATCATCAGGACGTTGTAGTTTAAATGCATCATCAGGACGTTGTAGTTTAAATGCATCATCAGGACGTTGTAGTTTAAATGCATCATCAGGACGTTGTAGTTTAAATGCATCATCAGGACGTTGTAGTTTAAATGCATCACCAGGACGTTGTAGTGTAAATGCATCACCAGGACGTTGTAGTTTAAATGCATCATCAGGACGTTGTAGTTTAAATGCATCACCAGGACGTTGTAGTGTAAATGCATCACCAGGACGTTGTAGTTTAAATGCATCACCAGGACGTTGTAGTTTAAATGCATCATCAGGACGTTGTAGTTTAAATGCATCATCAGGACGTTGTAGTTTAAATGCATCATCAGGACGTTGTAGTTTAAATGCATCACCAGGACGTTGTAGTGTAAATGCATCACCAGGACGTTGTAGTTTAAATGCATCATCAGGACGTTGTAGTTTAAATGCATCATCAGGACGTTGTAGTTTAAATGCATCATCAGGACGTTGTAGTTTAAATGCATCATCAGGACGTTGTAGTTTAAATGCATCATCAGGACGTTGTAGTTTAAATGCATCATCAGGACGTTGTAGTGTAAATGCATCACCAGGACGTTGTAGTTTTAAATGCATCATCAGGACGTTGTAGTTTAAATGCATCATCAGGACGTTGTAGTTTTAAATGCATCATCAGGACATTGTAGTTTAAATGCATCACCAGGACG
Organism: Tautogolabrus adspersus; assembly: GCA_020745685.1. NCBI lineage: Eukaryota > Metazoa > Chordata > Actinopteri > Labriformes > Labridae > Tautogolabrus > Tautogolabrus adspersus. The sequence goes on along the minus strand of CM036534.1, from coordinate 1,810,051 downwards.
TTGTAGTTTTAAATGCATCACCAGGACGTTGTAGTTTAAATGCATCATCAGGACGTTGTAGTTTAAATGCATCACCAGGACGTTGTAGTTTAAATGCATCACCAGGACGTTGTAGTTTAAATGCATCATCAGGACGTTGTAGTTTAAATGCATCATCAGGACGTTGTAGTTTAAATGCATCATCAGGACGTTGTAGTTTTAAATGCATCACCAGGACGTTGTAGTTTAAATGCATCATCAGGACGTTGTAGTTTAAATGCATCATCAGGACGTTGTAGTTTAAATGCATCACCAGGACGTTGTAGTTTAAATGCATCATCAGGACGTTGTAGTTTAAATGCATCATCAGGACGTTGTAGTGTAAATGCATCACCAGGACGTTGTAGTTTAAATGCATCATCAGGACGTTGTAGTTTAAATGCATCATCAGGACGTTGTAGTTTAAATGCATCACCAGGACGTTGTAGTTTAAATGCATCATCAGGACGTTGTAGTTTAAATGCATCACCAGGACGTTGTAGTTTAAATGCATCACCAGGACGTTGTAGTTTAAATGCATCATCAGGACGTTGTAGTTTAAATGCATCATCAGGACGTTGTAGTTTAAATGCATCATCAGGACGTTGTAGTTTAAATGCATCATCAGGACGTTGAAATTTAAATGCATCATCAGGACGTTGTAGTTTAAATGCATCATCAGGACGTTGTAGTGTAAATGCATCACCAGGACGTTGTAGTTTTAAATGCATCATCAGGACGTTGTAGTTTAAATGCATCATCAGGACGTTGTAGTTTAAATGCATCATCAGGACGTTGTAGTGTAAATGCATCACCAGGACGTTGTAGTTTTAAATGCATCATCAGGACGTTGTAGTTTAAATGCATCATCAGGACGTTGTAGTTTAAATGCATCATCAGGACGTTGTAGTTTAAATGCATCACCAGGACGTTGTAGTTTTAAATGCATCATCAGGACGTTGTAGTTTTAAATGCATCACCAGGACGTTGTAGTTTAAATGCATCATCAGGACGTTGTAGTTTAAATGCATCATCAGGACGTTGTAGTTTAAATGCACCATCAGGACGTTGTAGTTTAAATGCATCACCAGGACGTTGTAGTTTTAAATGCATCACCAGGACGTTGTAGTTTAAATGCATCATCAGGACGTTGTAGTTTAAATGCACCATCAGGACGTTGTAGTTTAAATGCATCACCAGGACGTTGTAGTTTTAAATGCATCATCAGGACGTTGTAGTTTTAAATGCATCACCAGGACGTTGTAGTTTAAATGCATCATCAGGACGTTGTAGTTTAAATGCATCACCAGGACGTTGTAGTTTAAATGCATCATCAGGACGTTGTAGTTTAAATGCATCACCAGGACGTTGTAGTTTAAATGCATCATCAGGACGTTGTAGTTTAAATGCATCATCAGGACGTTGTAGTTTAAATGCATCACCAGGACGTTGTAGTTTAAATGCATCATCAGGACGTTGTAGTTTAAATGCATCATCAGGACGTTGTAGTTTAAATGCACCATCAGGACGTTGTAGTTTAAATGCATCATCAGGACGTTGTAGTTTAAATGCGAACCAAAATACTTCCATGCTCTATTTCTCAGATGCTTTGTTGTTGTGCGCATCTGAGCGACAGGGCTTTGATATCAAGCAGTGTCCACTTGAGGATGGCTGCAGTAGCACCAGATGTCACATACACACCCATTCAAAAAAGACAGTTTTTACAGCCTTAACTCGGTGACGGCTGTTTGGAGCCAAACACTTTGGTACACTGGTGCATTTTGACATCAGCTCATTACGGCCATCTGGAACGTGACTGATCTGATCTCGGCCAACACAACAGGATCAGAGTGTGTATCCGAGCACGAAGCACGCGCCTGAAGCACAGGTGTCATCAGCACAATCAGTCCTCCACTTAAGTCCCCCGCCCATCTGTTCCATTCATTTCCAATGGACACAGGTCAAAGCTGTAGCCAGGCATTACAAGCCGACCAATGATCACCTGGAGCTCCGACCTTATGCAGGAAGAACTAAAAAAAAAATATATATATACTACGTGGGAATTAGCCAAGACTTCCTGATGAGATATTAAGGTGTATTCATGTTTGCTCTTCAATTGGATGAAGATAAATGTTTATCAGAGCAGGTTGCTCAGTAAATCGCTCAGGACGTGTTTAACTCGTAGGGTTTGTACACACACAAAGGGGATAAAAAGGTCCTCTAGATATAGATTGAAGATTAAAGTTGGCAGGCAGCCAGCTCAGGTAAATGCTCCTGAGATCCATGAATCTTATGGCACAGTTAAACTCACAAGTGCTGCGGACAGCACCGTTTATATCAGAGTGCAGATCCCAGAGCTGCCACGCTGTCGGTTCAAATTCAGAACTAATTTTGGACCCACTTGTTGGTGGAGAATAAAAAGAACAGAAGGAAAAAGGAGGAGAAGTGAAATGAAAATAAACGACATCTAATATGTGTCCACAGTGGCTGATTGACACCTGTCTGCCCGCTAGCCTTGTAACCATTGAAACGAGCGAGCACTCTGCTCCACTTACAGCAGGGGAGTTAAAAATAGGCCTCTCTCAGTCACCACTTAGTCAGGCAATGTGGAGAGCAGATAGTAAATGAGCTCAGTCAAGTGGTTGAATGGCAGCCCTTGTCGCTGACTCTCTCTCCCTCAGACACACTCTGAATGTAAAGCAGTAGCGCACATCGCTAACGACGGAGCAGTAAACACACTTCTCATGCATTAAGGGTCTGTATGCATGAGGCCAGATAAGGACAGCAGCCGCCCTCTCCCTCTGCGAGCGTGAGAAGAAATAATGATTTGTTCTGTGCAGTCGGACCTCTAAAGTGGTTTACTAACAGACGGAAATCAAAGCCCATATCTGTGTTTTCCATCCACGCTTAACTGTCCTTTCGCTCGTCCATTGGAGGAACGTGAAGCAGCTGAGGTCACGTCAGTCTCTGTAACGGTGTTTGACAGATGATGAGTGTCCGAAAGTGGCTAAAGACTGGTTACAGATTGACAAGCTTATGGCAGAAAGTGTGTGTGTGTGTGTGTGTGTGTGTGTGTGTGTGTGTGTGTGTGTGTGTGTGTGTGTGTGTGTGTGTGTGTGTGTGTGTGTGTGTGTGTGTGTGTGGCGTTGCTTGTCACGTAGGGATGAAGTGGTTCCTCTCTCGGCTATAGGGAATGTGACAGACGAGCGTCAGTTGCACCTCCTTGCAAGCAACTAATAACATTCTCTTGTTAGTCTACCAACAAATTAAATGTCAATTATAGTCCACGCTGACACAGTTTAAAACCACTGCAGTAACTCTGTTTGCAAAGCCATCATCATCATTAGCCATGTTGTCACACATGCACTCCTGAAAATTTGGAAAAAAGTTTAAGGCAGGCTGCCCCTGAAAACTTCCCGACTTGCTTGTTCAAACATGATCCTCCCAGCAGGAGACCACCCCATGTCGGATTTCTACATCGTCCGTTTTACTCCGTCGGACGGCGCGAGCCCGGCCCCACTGGATCAGTTTCTGGAACTGCACAGGCACGAGCAGCTGTACACATCACAGGAGAACTACAAGATCACGCGGGAATAAATAGAAAAACGTGCAAACGACATGTTGCTTTGTCTTTCTGAGGATGATTTGTTGTTTGTTCCGTTGCCTGTTTTGATGTGATGTTGATAAAGTGATGGATAATACGATCGTGAGTCCGTGTTTTATTTAGCCGTTTAATTACATGCACGGAGATCGTAGTGGTCACATGCAGACACTCTATGCACCGTGCAGCAGTCACAGTCAGCTCACTTGGACTTGCTGCGGAAAATATTCTACGGGTCTAGTGTTCACACATACAGCTCCTCCGGCAAATACAGTTTTTCTAGAGTTTTCTGCAAGTGTGAAAGCCGTACTGGTGAATTCGTAGGCAAAATTCATCTGTTTGCATTCACACATGCAGCTCACCCCGATAGTTTCAGGCAGCTTACAATAAGTTTGTGCAAGTGTGAAAGCACCAAAAGCAAAAATTATACTTAGAGGCTTCGTACTCTAACTATTAGAACGTTTCTTTTCTTATTCTGTCCAAGCCTCTAGTCAGTATTCTCTCAAGCTAAATCTCCTCCTGCCTCCTAACTGGCTCACATACTCCGAGGGAAACTTTACTGGGGAAAATTTAAATACTTTTTGGGTCAGCATGACAACAACAACATCCTCACTGCATCTTTTCTACACAGCAAGAACTCACCAGAACTTTACGATAACTTCTGTGGATATGCAACGACTTCAGCACCTGATACAAACAGAAGCCATTTATTGCACTACAGCACTTAAGACCCCGGCACATTAATGTGTGTCTGTTTTTGGAGAGAGCTGCGTCTGTGTGAGTGATTTTATGATGTATGCAAGAGAGTGCTTCTAACTTTAATGCACCAACCAGGAGTGATGCTCTTTATCTTGTTTTATTCTTTCATACTATGACAATAATCAGTCGCTCAGACGGCCATGACAGGTGACACTGATGCATCAGTATAGATATTGAGATTGTTTTATATCCAGTTTAAATTCCTCACAGTCGGATACATTTCTGCAGACAACTCCTGCTTTTCACCAACGAAGCTCCAGGAGAGAGAGTATGAATTTATGTCAGTGTTTTAAGGACATGAACTGCCGGGTTACAAAGATTCAGTCATGACTTCATGAACTTTATCAATAAATATAGCCTCAGACGATTCAGACAAATAATTAGCTCCTGCTTCATGAATTACCCACGAGAGAGAGGGAGGATCAATACCCCGGCTCGTTCTGCCTGTACCTCATTAAGCGCACCACGAGGCATCACCTCGGCAGGAGCTGAAACGTGTCTTGGCAGCGGCAGCAGCAGCCTCTCCCATAGTCGACACAGCTCTCGGGATGGAGCCACATGTCTGCAAAACACATCTCTGCTTTAGAGGCATCACATGTCTGACAGCTCCTGCTAACCCAAAGGCCACGTAACACTAAATTTAAACCATAGAGAAGTGATTACAAAGAGGTTGTTGTCGTTGCTCTGTTTGTCTCTTTCTTTTATGCATCTCCCGCTATCCCACTTTACAAGCCCACCACAGTTTGGGCAGATGTCTGTTCAACATGAGTCTGGTTCTGCTCGAGGTTTCTGACTCTTAAAGGAGCAATATGTAACTCTGACACCTAGTGTTTAAAATGCATACTTCAGTCTGTAATCCTAGTTTGAGCACGTTTCTGCTCGTGGAGCTTATTAGAAACATGCAGAGGCTTTTTAGGTCGGGTACAATCACTTCTATCTGAACCAGTTCTCTTGCCCGCTTCCATCGCTGCAACACCTGTTGGTTTGACCTGATAACTGGTCTCATATCTGGCAAACCGAGGGGCGTCCAAAACGGCCGTGTGGGGGTGTCTTAAAACCGCCTACCTTCTCTGGTCCAAACAAATCCAGACCATTCAGGACCAGAATCTAAAGTTAGAAGGAGGACATACTGGCTGCTGCATTGTTGTCAGAGAAGCCAGCACTTCAACATAGCATGTTTCCTTAATGTCTGATCATAGAGTAAGCTCACTTTATCATTTCATTCAGTAGTTAACGTACATATTGGACCTTTATAGGAAGTTTTCCTGCCACTGTAACTTCACTAGATGTTGCTTAGTGCTCATAATAATATAACAAAGAGTAAGGTATTTTACCTGCTCTTTTGTGAAGTGTCTTCAAATCACATTTGTTATGAGTTAGCGCTATACTAATGATTGATTGATTGATAAAATCCATAGAAGTGTGGAGGGTCCTAAGTGAAGTCCTTCTCCTGCAGCCCTGCTTTATGTCACGTCTTAATCATGTGCTGCTTTCCTCCGTCAGTGTATAAGAGGGTCTAGTTCAAGCCAAACAGAAGGCTGATTAAAGGAAATGACTCAGTGAGGAGCACAAGCTGCTTTTCTGCAGCTGTTTGGCATCGACTCTCCTCGTCATCAGAGCGATCTCATGATGTCTCTGTGTGCAAACAGTCTTCACATCGATTCAGGGAGTTAGGCTTCACTGAAAGTCACTTCTGATGTGAGGGATTTGCTGCAGCACGTAGGATGACACTGCATAGTTCATCAGAGCAACTCATTTACTGCTTTGCTGACCTACAGTAAAATATGTCTTCTTCTCGTCTATTTCAGGGGTTCCCAAACTTTGAAGCTCACAACCCCCTATTACTTGAAAAGAAAAAACCTGCACACCACTCTTGCTAAGTGTCACCAATTTATTAGAAAAATCACAACTTTTCAGTCCCTCTGAACCTTTGTCAAGTGTGTCAGCTGAGCTCACGACCCCCAAAACAAGGCTGCCAGAGACTGGGGACCCCCGCTGTCCCTGGAGGGGGGTAAGGTAACACGCTAACAGGTCAATCACAACACTGATAACACAAAAGAACACAACAGCCTTAAAACCTAATATTATTTGATTTAGCAAGTGAGTGTAAGAAAAGGTTCGAAGCAGAATACAGGTACGCTCCATGTATAATCAACACACAGGTGTGTTCATGTTTATGTGTAAAGAGCAGCAGGACTGTACTTTGGGAGTGTTTTTAAAAGTATTTTAACGTAAGGTGCGGTCATTGTTTGAGCTATCTATTAATAAGGTTATCTTCAATGTGCTGTGTGTGTATAATGTTGTTGATCTGTTTTCCTTGTTGACCATAATGGTTGCTTCTGCGAGTATTATACAGTTTTACAAACTTTGCTCCCTGCAAAGACTTGACCTTTTTGATTTTAACTTGTGAGTGGAGGGGAGGAAAGCTTTTACTTCTCGTGTAAAGATGCAGATTCCTTGATTTCTGTGTATTTACCTGTTTCCATGATGGATTCGGAGCCTCTCTCTGCCAGATGTGGTCGCTTGACATTTCACCGAGATTGAACAGAACATTTTTCAAATATTTCTTCTTCGAGATTTGTACAAAGACGTTCATTTTTGTACAGATATTTTCAAATACGCTACTATCTGTATTTCTCTGCCGTGTGAAAAGCCTCTCTCTGTTTCCATGACAGAATTACGCAGAACTAAGATTTCACAGAAATGCTGCAGCAGACCAATGTGTTCAGTCAACATGACCAACATCATCACAGGCTCCTGAAGTTGTGAGACAGGTGCTCTGATTTAAATCAGTGCTGGTCTAAAAATATCATTTTGTGGGAATCTACAGTAGAAGCAGGAGGATGATTCACTTCGCCAACTCCCTGTTTTTTGTGTCTTTTCAGCCTCAGCAATGCGTCTCTGTACCAGCGCTCTCCTGTTCCAGCTGCCCTCACACCTCAACCTGTGACACATGAAAGCAGGCTACACAGACAGCTGCTGTCACAACCCCCCCAGTCCATACCCCCCCCCTTATGCGTAGGGACGACCGACTCCAGACACAACAACTCAGCCAGAGTGGAGCGGAGGTTTTTCTATAGGGTTCAACCAGAATCTGACATTTGAGCTAACCTTGAGTTCGGGCTCCTTTGGGTGTTTACTTTTAGCTCTGGGGTTGAGACAGCTGTAATGTCCTGAACAACTGTTTACATTGTTTGTGCTTTGCAGAGCAGTTTCCTTCTGACTCCGTCTCCTCCTCCGGTGTCAGGGAAGCTTTTAATCAAATCAATCACAACATCGCTGATCAGAAACATGAATCCCTTGTTGGTCGTCTCTGCACTCAGACTTCTGTGATATTCCCAAAAACACTAAATCAAGCCCAACAAATGTTGCCCTGTGGTTATTTTCTCCTACATAACACGAATAATGCATTTCATAGATTGTGTTTATTGCACACATTGCAACTTGAAAAATTAAGATTGTTTTGCATTTGTGCTGTTGAATGTGTACGTCAGAAGAAATAAGTTAAATATATCCCATAGTAACACTTCACTGCTGATGAAGAGAAAACCTCATTTTAAAACGTTTGGAAGGAAAACTTTCTACGTTTCAAAGAATCTTATGAGAACAGAAATTCTCCCAAATGAGGGAAGAAACTTTTTTTTAAGAAAGTAAGATGTGTCTGAAGTCTCCAGGGAAGACAAGCTAATGACATTCTGCACACATTCTCACAGGAGACTTCTCATTTCGCAGCACCCAGCGCATTATTGAGGCAGAAATATGCTTTTAGGAGCCAGGAACGCCAGGGCCTTCGCAAGATAAGCCCGGCAACCCTGAATGATTTCGTTAAGACGGAACGAGATATATTTCACATGGCAGGCTAAACCCACAGGCTGTTATCAGGGGAGCTTTAACCTGCCACAGTGAGAAGATAAAACATGCATATATCTCCTCAGACATTTTTACTTGTCACAAACTGAGCACAGAGACTCAATCATGGCGTCAGGCCAAGAGACTGACAGACGCGATTTTACTCATTACGTGTGTTTCTGCAGCCTCCGGCAGTCTTCATTGAAACCACCGCCAGTCTCAAACGTCCACAGAGGTGAACACAGCTGAGAGAAAACGTGATCCGACATCAGCTGACATCTCAACATTACATGCGACAGAGGAGGAAGAGCAGGACCAGAATGTAAAATGAATGAAGGCGGGCAGGAGGACAGAGCTGGGGATGGCCTTGTATAAAGATCGATAACACAAACTAATTGATATTCACAGGTTATCCTGCCCGATATTCAGTGATGCTAAAAGCCAGAGTGCTCATGGGAATGTTGCAAAGAGGTACATTATAAGTGCTGCATTATTGAACTTGTGTGGGTCAGAGAGAGAGGGAGAGAGACGTCTGGAGATACTGAGCTGCGTAAATATTTGATTGGAGATGCAGCACGGTCCACTTGGGCTGTTCTGGCAATTTTGGCAAATTCTGAACATCCTGGACTCACAGGTGGAAAACACATTGAGGAGTGTTTTGTTTTGGCCAAAGTAACGGCCATGGTGAAGAGGTTTCTTAGAAGCGAAAAATGAAGCCTTACGTACGACATACCAGCCATCGTCATGTTGGTTTGTGAGGATTAACGGTCGACTGATGTTTCTTATTCATGGCCGATACTGATACCGATTATTTGTAGTTCATGAGACCGATAACGGATTTGGAACCAATATGCAACCACAGAAAAAATGAAAATCTTTCTGTCAAAATTAAGAATTTTAAATATTACAGACTCCAACATACGACTTTGTTTAAACGCTAACCCGGAGAATCTCCTCCTGCTGCAGCCTGCTCTCGCACCTCGGTGGCACCCAGGCTTCAGTGTTGATATCACTCCTGTGACAAATCAAAAAAAGACACAAACATCCCATCCAAAAAACACGAAAGGTAAGGAGAGCAAAACAAGATCCGCACACCAAGAAGCTCCCGTTTGAAGGATTTATTAAGAAGTGGCTATCACTCGTGTGACATCTAGCCAATAGGACATTAGGTGAGACGTGAGAGAGAGTGGTGAGTGAAAACAGACCCAGAGGGAAAGACACACCTGCAGCGGAGCCAAAGAAGCACACTTTTGAATTATTACATTTATCGGCTATTTAAAAAAATTCACTGGCTAACAAATGAAAACATAACTAACACTGAAGACGCAAACAGGTATATCAATGTAATAATTCAAGAACTACACTCTGACTTCTTAGGGTAAGTTTGTACCACCAACACAAACCCAGCGGAGAGGCTAAATGGAGCCATGGACACTCAAAGCAACCACTACGCATACATTTTATACTCAATATCATTCAATGTTCAAATGTCATGAATTTAAATCAAATCTGTTTTTTTGTACCAGGCTGGGATGATGTTCATTTAATTGCTATGAGAGGCCAGACTCTAGTGGTCACTGGAAGAACTGCACTTTCTTACATTAGCTTCATTTTCTTCAGTCACCTCTGCTGCTGGGAGCCTGATTTCATCAATCAATGCTTGGTGATCAGTTTCAAACTTTTGTAGACAGTGTGGCCATGATGCCGACAGAGAACACTATTAAAACACTTTGAGGGATCAGCCGGATTTGGCCGAGTTGCTAATAGTTTCACAGAAGTTTAATCAGGACGTTAGCAGTTATTCGCACTGCTGAGAATTCACATGGTGACGGGTAGAGATGGGGGCGGGGTGCTGTGAAACACAGTCTGCGGTTCATGTCACTTCTGATCAGGTCACTGAATTAAAACACTGGCTGGCATGTGCTGATCGGATTAAGACTCAAACTAAGAGCCGAGTTTGGAGGAGAGTGGCACTGTGGCGTGGGAGTGAAGCCGCAGTGCTCCCAGCACGGACACCCCAGGGCTCTGTGTCAGTTCAGCAGTCATTTGGCTTCAAGTCTGCTGATGATTTGAACTTCAGCAAAAGCAAAATTAGCATAAGATCTCTCAGGATGGATAACTTTAGTGTTTTCCCTCCAGACATGACACGCACACACAAAAAACAGCAAACATCCTCATGCTAGGACGCCAAGCTGTACAGTCAGTGGTGGACAAAGTTCACAACTTCATTCCTTGAGTCAAAGTATAGAAACTCCTGGTCAAATATTCCTTAAATATGACTCCATTACAACTGCTCAGTCAATCTATTACTTGAGTTAAAGTGCGGGAGTACCTGCTTTTAAAATTACTTAAATGTTCGTTGCAGCTTGTAATCACAACATTCAAACTGGGCCCTGTACGTTTGCTGCCTGTAGCTACACTGCAAGCTACCTGAGAATATTACATTTGTTGTAATGGAAAAGCCGATAAGTAAGCACACGAGCACAAGCTTACCGCCGGTGTTTGGCACCTGCCTGCCCAACAGAAAGCAGACCAACTGCAGGTCCGCAGGTTAAAACCAACACAAGGTTCACCCTCATTTTAGAACAAGCTTTATCTGCTTGGTGTTTCACCTCACTATGATTATATTTTCTCTTCCTTGCTGCTACGTCCACGTTCGTCATATTCGCTGGTTGGAATTACGTCCAATCGCTGAATTGTATCAACTACCAAACTCACCTGCGTGCCTTCATTGGCTGGAGGAAACACAGCAGCTACCAAAACTTCAAAATCCAGACAGAGGACAGGGTCTCTGCTGACACAATCAACACCACACATGTATGGAGGCCTAGAAGTGACGACTGAGCAGCTTCACTTTTGTATAAGTCTATATTTCATTTTTCGGGAAAGGTATTGACTCTACCTTTAAAACTCAAAACATGGATGTATTTTTACAATGCACAAGTGTAGTTAAGAATTGTTGTGTACCTAATTAGACAATGATGGTGGGTCACATGTATGTCTGTGTTCATGATGGATACTCTACATCTGCAGGTCTGACGAAGAGCATGTTGGCTCGAAAGGTCACTTGTTGCTAAATAAATCCTTTAACTCCCTGGTGCGCATATCTTCTTGCGTCTTCATGCAGATTCAGGAGGTTAACATGACTTAAACCTGGAGCATAACAATAAGACACGACAATGACGATAGGTCTCCCACCCTGAGCGCTTTGTTATCATGTCAATTTAGGGAGTTCCTGTAGTCTCTGTACCCCTGCAGTTATTTCTCCTGTGAGTATATGAGCAAGAAGTGAAGAACTCTTTGAACCTCCTGACCTTGCTTTTCAGTCGAAAAATAGAGCAACCATGGCGTAATCAGCTGGGAATTGATAACACAAAACTTACACGCCTTTCTGCATAAATTTGCTCACTGCTGGGCCAAAGAAAACAGAGAGTCACAGGAAATCCACAGACTGGAGCAGGCTGGCTGCTCTCCTGCAGATGATAACTGCCTCTGTCACCGATGTGGTCAACAACTTCCTTCCACACCATCACGAGTCATAATTCACAAGAAGAAATATATCACAGATAAATAAGTGTGGGTCTTTTACTGGTTTACAAAAGAATACAATGAGCTAGAATCCATTAAAATCAAGTGTATAAACAGAGAGAAACTAGCTCTGCCCCTTCAGATCTAGTTTACAGATCCAAACTGTGGCAGATATCTGTCTCCAATTGGACACCCAGAAACTCTCTATTAGATGTAAAAGGACCAGTAATCCACAGGGAGACGTGAAGGCTCGAGGAGCTGAACACACTGGTCCTTTGTGAATTTAACCTCATTTTAAAACACCCTGTCTGCCAAGCATGATGTCACTCTTAAAAAGGCCATTTTGACAGAAAGACAACATGGTAACTGGAGCCGTTTTCACATATGCACTCCTGGAAATATCTAGATAATTCTCAGGACTGCTCCGGACATTCTCCTGACCTGGCTGTTCACACATGCACCTCACAACTGGAGACTATCCTTCAATTATACAGCGTAGAAGAACATACTGATGAACAGAAAATGTAATGCAGCAGTTTAATTACGAGGACGGAGATCATAGCGGACGTGTGCATCCCCCCAAAGCTGTAAACCTAGGGCAGACGGACACCGACACAAACACTTAAAGGAATCTTGGTGTTCATGCGTTTCTTTTAATGACAGCTGTCCTGTTCTATCGGAAGGGAATCCTTAAATGACTTCAGTTGTGATCAGGCGCTACATAGAAATAAAATAAAATTAACTTGGGGCGCAGTGGTTAGTGTGTGCGCCCCATGTATGGAGGCTGTAGTCCTCCAAGCGGGCGGCCTGGGTTCGAATCTGACCTGTGTCTCCTTTCCTGCACGCCATTCCCCACTCTCTTTCCCTGATTTCCGACTCTATCCACGATCCTATCTCTACAATAAAGGCACAAAAAGCCCCCAAAAAAACAAAAAACAAAACATTCTGGCCGCCCCCCAAATATAATGGTAGGGGAAACACTCTGTGCACCATGCAGCAGTCACAGTATATAAACGTCACTCCCCCTCGCATTGGCTTGACGTGAATTCTCAGGATCATATCCTGCTGAGTTCTCACATCAGCTCACTCGGACTTGCTGCAGAAAAAAATACTAGAGGTCTGGCAGGAGAAACTCCGGGTGACGTCAGAGCGATCACACATACAGCTCCTCCTGGAAATATCAGGAGTATCAGGAGTTTTCTGCAAGTGTGTAAGCCCTATGGTAAAGTTGCTCAATTATAAATGGATTCATGCTAAAGCTTCCCTCGTCTGTGCATTTACAAACAGCAGCTTGGCATATCTGCAGAGATTTGACAGAAAAACAAACCTTTATCTATCGTAAAAACAACTTATCACCAGGCTGTTTTTGCCTTTGTGTGCGTTTTCATGGTGCTAGTAAATCCTGAGTGCAGTTTCAGACATGTGGGAGGATGATGCAGAGTTGGTGAGAGGTGAACAGGTGAGGCATGCACAGGGAGAATCCTCCTTTTCATGTCCCTGTATACTAGAAATACTAGTATCCTGGTTACTGCATCTTATTTGCGCAGGCGCCTATGATGTTTATTTCTTGCCCATGTAGTAATGTTTCTTCACTGCTCTCCAACGTGACCTGACTTGCTCCACCGTATGTGTTGGGTAACGGGCGTCCTGCAGACTGTTCACCGCAGACTTGAATGCCAGCATGTTGATGCTTTCTCTCATCTAAACTTCCACTTATGTTTAATTCTTTCATTCCTACAGATAAAACTCAGTATCTCAGTCACTCCAGAATAAGACGCTATCGTCGTCCCCTCCATGTTTGTTCTGCTGATACGTCTCTTGGCCGAGGCCGCGTCTGCACAGGTAGTCAGTAGCTGTCAGAAACTAGGGAAAGGCGTAAACATGCCACAGTAACCTGTTTTCTTTCAGAGTTCTCAAGGTTGTAAAATCCGGTTTCTGAAAACTGGATATGATGCTTACATGCACAAACACAACAGGATACTAAACAAACCCAATCAAAACCAGGAAACTCAAGTCCATGTAAACATACTCAATGTTTAAAACAGATTATATTTGCCCTTTTTAGAATAGAACAAGTCTCTAAATTTCAAGCTGATGCTATGGGTTGTTATGGGTTTATTCTCCTCATGTTCACTTTTCATGTTGTCAGTCTGTGAAACCTTTAGAGTAGCTTTGCATGGTTTATTTATTATTTATTTATGCTACTGGTGTCAGTAAAACCCTCATTTCAGCCTCTGCCTGAAACGGTTCCTTTGAACTGCTGTCTCTTTAAGACCCCACCTCTCCACGTGCCCACTTTCTTCTGATTGGCCAGCTCTCTGGAAGCCTTCCCTGGGGGCAGAACGCTGCAGGGCTGCAAAGGGAGGGCTGCTCTCCAGTGCTGGGAGAAGAGAGCTTATGCAAGAGGTTTTAACGGCTTACGAAAGCCATTTTCACATATGCACACCGGATAATATCTAGATAATCACGGGAGGACTGCTTCGGAGATTCTCCCAACCTAGCCGTTCACATATGCACCTCACAGCTGGAGACTATCCCTATCAGATGGGAGGGGGGGCGGGGGGTCTCCTGAGGTAAGACGTGACTTAAAAAAACAATGCGGAAGTAGCGGACGAAGCAGCAGAGTCCGCTACACGACGCTATAATTACAATATTTGTCTTTATATCAATGCTATGTGTAGTCCAACGGAATGACAACATCCATAAAAGAGCGGAGAACAACATACTGACGAACAGAAAACTTAATGCAGCCGTTTCATTACGTGCACGAAGATCGTAGCGGTCGCGTGCAGACACTCTATACACCGTGCAGCAGTCACAGTATACAAACGTCACTCCCCTACTATTGGCTCGAGGTGAATTCTCCGGAGAATACGCTGCAGCGTTCGCACATTAGCCCACTCGGACTTTTTGGGAAAAAATACCAGGGGTCTGGCAGGAGAAACTCCGGGTGAAGAAAAATGTGGCTGTTTGCGTTCAAATATACAGCCGCCCCGGGTAATCTCCAGAGTTTTTCAGGAGATTTCTGTATGTGTGAAAAGGGTTATAGAGGCTTATGTCGTCTGGTGAAATGATTGGTTTCATATCGGGGAACTATCACATGATTTGCAGAACAAGACGTTTAGCGCCCACTGCACACTTATCCTGGGATTACTCCAACATACAAAGCTGAAACTTTGCTGGCGTTTAGTACGAGTATCCAGCATTGTTACACTATAAGTAAGTAAATAAACTGTTTAAAAGTGATATATTTTCATAAACTGCCCAGAGAGGCGTGAACAAAGCATGTGACATACCTGACGGCTTAAGGTCATCTCTGAAATGAACTACAAAGCGACCGAGCAGAAATAAAACGGGGGCCATTCTGGCTGAAGCCCCGTGGACCAACAACTTCAAAGACATGACCGCTTGCGTATTTATAGAACAAGCACATCAGACATATCAGCATTACACGCATGTGGGGGTTACATTTAAGACTATAGAATAATATCTTCATGTTATATTTCCCAAGAAATGATCACCTTGAAAATGTTAGCAAGCTTTAAACACAACACTGACAATCTGGTGAACTCGCTAACAAGTATCACAGACAGGCTCTTTAGCAGCTCATTCCTCGACTACCTTGTTAGTTAGTCGCTTACTTTGACCAGTGTTTGGCGCTGAGCAGGGAGCGTGCAGCAGGTTTTAAGAGCTTTCTCCCTGCTGTGTGTGGAAGTGATGCTGATGAGATTATTGAGAGGGAGAGGTGTGGGCCTAACAAACCAAAACATGACACTGATCTATGAAATAATCTATTTATTTAGCTGCCAAAGCTTTGTTCACATCCTGCTTGTTGAATGTGTCTTAAGTTACAGTCGGTTTTAAAGGTCACATATGCACAATATACTTCACCATGTTTCTCTAACTCTAACATGTGTCTCTAGTCTGTCTACAAACCCCCCCAATGATGAGAAAAGTCCATCCTCTCCGTCTTTTGCCTGCTCCACTTTTCAGAAAATGTGTGCTCAAACAGGCCGTTTGGAGATTTTCCCTTCATGACATCACAAAGGGCAGTAACCCCTCCCCCAGGTGGGTGACACTCCCTCAGCTAGGTGTTTGTTCTGTCCTCTGAGTCTGCCTTCTAACCGTAAACAATAGGACATGGAGCGAGAAAGCCCGAGCCACCCAAGTCCTTCCAGAGAGGGGCGTGGTCAGACACAGCTCATTTACATTTAAAGCTACAGACACAGAAACAGCCTGTTCTGAGCAGGGCTGAAATAGAGGGGTTTATAGGCATGATCAAATACAGGATCAGAGTGGATTTAGAACAAGACACTTCACACACATGTTTTATGGGACCGCTGAGACTTATTTAAACTGGTTGAAAAGGAGGAGAATATGTGACCTTTAACTAGCTGCCTGTAAAACAACTATGATTAAAGATAGTGAGCCAGAACAGTGAAGTTACGAGCCAAAAAGAACAGCAGGTTGTGGTAAGAACTCTTTCAGATTTCTATGAGCAAAGCTTTTTAAATTGGTGCACTGTATTCACATGTTACACATTGTTACCTAAATACATCAAATTCAGTCACGTCAAAGGCACTATGATCTGTTAATGTTGTGTTTTTCTCACATTGTGTATCTGCCTGTGTGTCTTCTTTAGGCTTTCTACAAACTCCTCGATCTCTCAGAAAGTCCCTCCAGCTGCGGGTGTTAGGACAAGCTCTGTTTCTACTTATTACCAGTCATGGTCTCCCTTTGGCATAACAACATGAGGGGGAAACAGGGTGGAGTCACCCAAGGAGGGAGAGGCTGGAGGTCTAAATTAATCCCACATGTTCCCCAAAGGAGAGACTTTCCAGGCGGCCCCCGCTCCTTCACTTTGTGGGAGGGTGGTGGAGTAGAGCAAACTCTGAGCACCTCGCTGCACTTTCCCGCACTTTTCGCCCCCACACTGCTGCTCACCAAATCCACATGGATCCATTTAGCTTGACTATGGCATCACAAGGCACAATTTAGTCTATTTTTTGGCAAGTACCAGAGCTCCAGAAGGTCACCGCTTCAGAGAAACCAAAAGGACTTTAAATAGACGCAGAGAAAGGAACACAGTCACAAGCTGCAGAGGGAAACAATGCACTCGACTGATCCAAAGAAGAGATGACACATTTGGACAAATTAAAGACTTTATCTCCTTCTTCTTTGAGGCAAAATTCAATTTATCAGATTCACACATATTAGAAAAGAGAACACGGGCTAAATAAATACAAACACAGCACTTGGCAGAAAGAGGACAGGCTAATTTTAGAAATCACTGATTTCTATCAAACATGTGCTGGGACATCATGCTAACAACATGACTCAGATCCTTAATCGCCTGCTGCTACAGATTAGAATATTTATGATCAAATCAAATGCTAATCTTTTAAGAATGATCTCCCCATGGTCTCGTGTTAATGGGTTTTAATGGAAAAAGTTAACACACTGTTACTTTATAAATTCTTCCACAAACCAGGGAACTAGGACCAGACCGATATTAGGGATAAAAAGTGTTTAATGAAGTTTAATTAATTCTGCTAGGCATTTGTTCAAGTAACTGCTATGTAGCAGACACGTGTACAGTAGAAATAGATTTAACTCTTTCTTCTAGTAGAGTTTGATGAGCTGATCACCTATGACACTAAAAGTTACACCTAGGGGGTGTTCATGGACGGCATCAGTTTGTTTGTCTAGAGCAGGCTTTCCCAACCCTAAACGGGCTCCCCTGAAATGTTTGATTATTCATCAAAGCAAAATATATCGGAGCATTCTGCCTTAATTAAGCTACAAGACGTTGGCTATAAGCCCATGCTAAAAACGATCAAACTTGCAGTATCTCGGTCTGTCTCTCATCCATGCCTCATGTGTCCAGCATTAGTTTCCAGCCTTGTAAATACACACTCACCTGGCTGTACATATCTTACAATGAGAAAAACATCCTCCCTTTGTGCACAAATCTCATCCTGGCCTTTCTACCCCGGCCACAGAAATATACCTAGAGTAGCCTAAATGTGGTCTAAGATGAATGTTTACTTGCAACACAGTAGAAATAAACTATCACACGATTAAAATGTTCATCGCTTTAGCAAAAAGCTGTATGTGTTTTGGATGTCTTGGGTCCTCAGAGTTTTGTGAAGTGACGGGCAGGGGGGTCACAAGCCAAAAAAGGTTGGGAAGCACTGCTTTCGAGTCATCCCTCGCTTGCTTGTGGATGCACACAGAGGGCTGGTGTAGCTGTCAGCATTATTTTAATGTAGTTGTCAGGTGATGACAGGAGGGCTGGGATGCAATGAGATCAGGAAACCTGGCCTTTTATACTCTGAGCGTCTCTCACTCATCAATCCCAACGGAGATGGACTGCTCAGACTGCATGAAAGCTCAGCAGCCTTCAGCTCAGACATTTAACCTTGATCGAGAGAAGACAAGGTCAGAGGTCAGGATTATATTCCTCATAAGTAGAACTTATTCTTCTGCTGCACTAAAGCTGAGGTCATAATACAGGATCGTTTTGTCGGTTACAAAGGTTGGCATGTTGGATTAGGTGATCACAGAGCCAGAAATTCGTGCTGTGAGTTAACAGGGAGACATGACAGACTACGCCACGGTACCTGACCAATCATGGACGACCAACATGGTGACAGACAGACAGAGAGAGAGAGAGAGAGAGAGAGAGAGAGAGAGAGAGAGAGAGAGAGAGAGAGAGAGAGAGCTGCGTAGTTGCATGTTCAGTTTAAACAGTCAGAGGAATACAGGAAAAATCTGTCATGCACATTGCTCACAAAATTTGAGCAGGTCATTGCACCATGTAAGATAGATTTAATAATATCATAATATGACAATACTCTAACCACACATTATTTTGAAAAGAAGAAAGATCCAAAGATAATCCTATAATCATGATTACAATAACAGACAAACTTAATTTGTCTTCTGCCCCCCGAGGAGTCTTTAGAGGACCTAGTTGGACCCCTGACCCCCCCTGAAAACAACAACTCCACAGCTTTCCTCTGAGGAGACTCAACAGCTGGACATACCTTTGTTGGCAGATATATGGCAGCTCCCTGTCACTGCAGTCACGGCTGCTTTGAGCGTTTGTATCTTGGATGTTTTGCTGTTTGGTGATGGTTTACTGCCACTCCAAAGAAAGTTTCAGTCCAAAGTCCCTGATGAACAACACTGTTTTACATCATTATTAGATCAAAACTTAATATCTGGAACTCACATCTGAGCACATCACTGTCAAACAGGCAGCAGATACAAATATTCTGTTTGATTGATGGAGTCCAGAAACAGACATGTTGAGCTCTAGTGCTGTTTCCACGGCTGGAAATGAGACTTTAACTATTTAGACATTTTCAAGTCATCAACAGAACCCATCCAGTATGTTGGATCTGCATTAGCATCTTTACCATGAATACAACAATTAGGGCTTTCACACTTGCAGAAATTCCCTGAAAATCTCCTGATATTTCCAGGAGGAGCTGTATGTGTGAATGCAAACCGCTGAATTTTTCGCTCAGAGTTTCTCCTGCCAGACCCCTAGACTTTTTTCTGCAGCAAGTCCGAGTGAGCTGATGTGAGAACGCAGAAGGATATTCTCCGGAGAATTCACCTCGAGCCAATGGGAGTGACATTTATACACTGTGACTTCTGCACGGTGCATAGAGTGTATACAGGCTGCTACGATTTCCGTGCAGGTAATTAAACGGCTGCATTATGTTTTCTGTACGTACTTTTATGTCACACAGGGATAGTCTCCCGCTGTGAGGAGCATATGTGAAGAGCAAGGTCAGGAGAATATACGGAGCAGTGTATGTGTGAAAACGGCTAAAGTATCTACTTTTCTAAGAAGGTGTAGCAACAAGCTCAAACTAACGCCACCTAAATTTACATCCTAAAAATTACAAAACACTCCTTAGATGTGGATGACTTTCTGAACCCAGAAAACATAAATGGTGTTCTAGAAAAAATGATATATATTTTATGTATAATTCTACCACCTCAACATTTCATTAGATATGATTTCAAGTAACTAAAACCATAGGAATTACATCCACCACTTAACAATGAAAAGCAATAGTGGTATTTTTGTAGCGGCTTATTTCAAAGAGGTGAAATGCTGTAACAGGCTTCTGTTAAACAGACTTGTTGACGAGCTAAAATTAGGAAACTGACATAAATGAGCACAATTTATTGACCATGGCTAAACTCAGGATCATAGCGTCAACATGTAAGTGTGGCTGACGTTAGCAGTGCTAGCACCTCCAGCCTCCAGTCCTCCCTGCAGGTTAATTTGCTTTGGTTGAGTGGTGAGATAGCGTAACCTCACACAGCCTACTTACAACCTTATCTCCAATTTCTAACTCAAAATACTGACAAACCGCACTGCTATCTGTTGACTTTGCTCGTTTACATCCAGGTAATAGAGCAATATGGCAGATCGTTGACACCGCGATCACTGAGCCACTATAGCCCCCCTGCACACCCCCACCCCCAGTGAATCTACCTGAGTATTACCTGCTGCGTTTGCATATTGACTCAACCCGACATCAACCCGGGGAAGGAAAAAGAGGGCTGTAAAATGTGGCCACGGGCCAGGAGTCCAACCTGTGACCATTGCAATGAGAACTTCACCTCTGGGTGCCTTCATGGGGCGTCTGCTCTACTAACTGAACTAAACCAGCACCCCAAACATGTATATAAACACATAAATCTTTCAACATATACTCATATATTTCGGCTGCTACATCCTGCGTATGGAGAGGCACATGGATTTGTGTTAATGGTTGTTCCAGGTGACTTTTCTCTGTTTATTTTTTGTTCTAAAGGTCAGATTGAGAAATGATTCATACAAACTCATGTTTCTTTGGATGAAATGGAGGAGACCTGTGCAGTTTGCCATTATACACTTTCTGTTGTTCCCTCAATATGCAAGAATTTGTCATTCTGAAATTCTTCAACAAATCCCATTTATAGGCCAAGGTAGCTTCATTTATTGGACACACGCCAGGGGAAAATAAACAGAGATTATCCGTTAAGGCTGTAAGGCGGCAGGACCAGAGGATTGAGTCTGTAATGATCCCACAGGTTGGAAGCGTGCCTTGTGGTCAACCATAGACCAGTGAAAATTAACCATAAACCACCACAGTCTAAAAAAATGTGTCCTCAAAATAAACGAGACAATAATACACCAGAAGAAAAAAAAAACGTTACGTCTATTTATATCTGCAGCCTTGTCTTCTGCACGAGTTCAACGTGAAACACATTCAGTATTTCCTGTCACCTTAAGCAGCTGCTGAAAAAGTGACAACCCTGCACTGCATTTGTCAATCTCCAGCCTCTCCGTTTCCAAGGTGCTGATGGACGAGGACCCACAGAGGAAATTACATCGTTATCTTATCTGACAAAGCTCGCCACACCACACGACCTGCAGCTGGTTTACACCCCAGTGATCAAAATACAGCAGTTATTTCAACAAACCACATTGATTTTATGAAAAAGCCAGGGCGGATATTTGGCCCATGCAGGTGAGCTTGTTTTGGTACTTTTGGTCAAGATAATCAATGTTTATCCTTTGTGTGCCACGAGGACAGGGGAGCTGCTTATCCACCTGAGTGTGTGAGGGCAGCCAGGAAGAGGCCAATACTGATGAGTTTGCCCTGAGAGCTGCAATTTGCAATTTTCTTACTTTCAATTAAGTGTACTTGGTATTTAAAATTGTGCGAGCATGTCACAGAGCACAGTTCAAGACACTGATAGGACCACCATAGGACATATTAATAACATGTCAATATGCAATTCCCTCCCTTTAAAAAACTCTCTAAGACTTCTCAAACTTGGAATCTAAATAAACATAACACGCTAGTTTAATATGAGGAATATTTAAATCAGGCAGTCAACATGGAGGTCACCAACAATTCATTTTCTGTCAAACACAGCGTGCCTCCAAGCCACCACCACCACCACCACACTGGAGGGAGTTACAGCGGCTCTAATGGACAATAATATAAAGCAGTGAAGCATTAATGGTTACAAGCCTGTTTACCAAACCACTTCACAAAGAGAGGACAGCAGCTCAGGCTCAGCATACAAACACACACACAGGACATGAAGAAGACTCAGTGACAAACAATCAATTATGTGTGAGGGATTTCAACCTTTAAGACCACAAAATAACAACCATGTTTTATTTAGCACCACATAGAGGACAGGTGAGCTCATAGAGAACAGATGACTGCAAAGAGGACAGGTTAACACAGACTGGGCAGGTAACCACAGAAGATGGGTAACCACAGAGAGGACAGCTGATCACAGAGAGGACAGGTGATCACAGAGAGGACAGCTGATCACAGAGAGGACAGGTGATCACAGAGAGGACAGGAGATCACAGAGAGGACAGCTGATCACAGAGAGGACAGCTGATCACAGAGAGGACATGTGATCACAGAGAGGACAGGTGATCACAGAGAGGACATGTGACCAAAGAGAGGACAGGTGATCACAGAGAGGACAGGTGATCACAGAGAGGACATGTGACCAAAGAGAGGACAGGTGATCACAGAGAGGACAGGTGATCACAGAGAGGACATGTGACCAAAGAGAGGACAGGTGATCACAGAGAGGACATGTGATCACAGAGAGGACAGGTGATCACAGAGAGGACAGGTGATCACAGAGAGGACAGGTGATCACAGAGAGGACATGTGACCAAAGAGAGGACAGGTGATCACAGAGAGGACAGGTGATCACAGAGAGGACATGTGACCAAAGAGAGGACAGGTGATCACAGAGAGGACAGGTGATCACAGAGAGGACATGTGACCAAAGAGAGGACAGGTGATCACAGAGAGGACATGTGATCACAGAGAGGACATGTGACCAAAGAGAGGACAGGTGATCACAGAGAGGACAGGTGATCACAGAGAGGACATGTGACCAAAGAGAGGACAGGTGATCACAGAGAGGACATGTGATCACAGAGAGGACAGGTGATCACAGAGAGGACAGGTGATCACAGAGAGGACAGGTGATCACAGAGAGGACATGTGACCAAAGAGAGGACAGGTGATCACAGAGAGGACAGGTGATCACAGAGAGGACATGTGACCAAAGAGAGGACAGGTGATCACAGAGAGGACATGTGATCACAGAGAGGACAGGTGATCACAGAGAGGACATGTGACCAAAGAGAGGACAGCTGATCACAGAGAGGACAGCTGATCACAGAGAGGACAGGTGATCACAGAGAAGACATGTGACCAAAGAGAGGACAGGTGATCACAGAGAGGACAGCTGACCTCAGAGAGGACAGGTGATAACAGAGAGGACAGCTGATCACAGAGAGGACAGGTGATCACAGAGAGGACAGGTGACCAAAGAGAGGACAGGTGATCACAGAGAGGACAGCTGACCTCAGAGAGGACAGGTGATAACAGAGAGGACAGCTGATCACAGAGAGGACATGTGACCAAAGAGAGGACAGGTGATCACAGAGAGGACAGCTGACCTCAGAGAGGACATGTGATAACAGAGAGGACAGGTGATCACAGAGAGGACAGGTGATAACAGAGAGGACAGGTGATCACAGAGAGGACAGGTGACCACAGAGAGGACAGCTGATCACAGAGAGGACAGGTGACCACAGAGAGGACAGCTGATCACAGAGAGGACAGGTGATCACAGAGAGGACATGTGATCACAGAGAGGACAGGTGATCACAGAGAGGACAGCTGATCACAGAGAGGACATGTGATCACAGAGAGGACATGTGATCACAGAGAGGACATGTGATCACAGAGAGGACAGGTAACCACAAAGAGGACAGGTGAACAGAAAGAGGTCTCTGTCTCTTTAAGGCCCCCCTCCCCACTTGCCCACTGTCTTCTGATTGGCCAGCTCTTAGGAAGCCTTTCCGTGGGCAGAATGCTGCAGGGCTGCCAGGGGGGGGCTGCTCTCCAGTGCTGGGAGAAGAGAGCCTCTGCTTAGTCTTGAAGCTGTCTCGTGAAATTCTTTGTTTCATATTGGAGAACTATTTCCTGATTTGCAGAACAAGCTGTTTAGCGCCCTCTGCAGACTTATCCTGGGATTACTCCGACATATGTTGACGTGATGTTCTACAAATGTTCCCACGTTTAGTAAGGGCAGCCAGCATTGTAACACTATAGGCGAGTTTTAAAATGGGGATCAGCATAAAAGGTCAGCTTTTAATTAACGCTAAATCGTTGTCATATGACTGCTGATAGGATCCTGAATCGCACTACAGACAAAGCGATTCACCTCTTTTGCTCTTCACAGTAGCACGTATATATCCAATGCCCACTGCAATGCTATTGGATGATACTGCATGGACTACAAATAGAAACCATAATGCTTCTGACACCAAGAGTGGTGCCATCTGAGAGATTAGAAAATACATAACCAAGAATGTTTGACTGGAGAACTTGTTATGCCTCTCCCATATTTCAACATCTGCATACTCTCACTGGAAAACACCTCGAAAACCTCCAGAAGGACCTCTGAGTGGAGCACAACAACCCATTCAGCTTCATTCAGGGCGCTCTGAATGAAGTCTGATTGAATGGACGTACAGTGAAAAGGAGGAAACAGATGTGGAAGCTGAAGATTAGATTCCTGTTTCCATGGACAGCT
The DNA here is from genome assembly GCA_020745685.1 of Tautogolabrus adspersus. NCBI lineage: Eukaryota > Metazoa > Chordata > Actinopteri > Labriformes > Labridae > Tautogolabrus > Tautogolabrus adspersus. The sequence continues at coordinate 1,785,633 of CM036534.1, read as the reverse complement.
CTGCTCTCAGCCTGGTGAAACACTCACTGCCTCTCTAATAATTCACCTCCACTCAGCAAAAACTGCTGAACACTGGCCTTTTTCTAGATGACCAATTGATATTTTCCACACACTTATCCATACCTACTCCAAAGTATGAACTATTAGCATGGGTACAAATGATAATGGCAAGCCTGGCAGATCAGTTTCCTAAACAAGTTATTCATCTGGCATATAGTCAAGGGCAGTGATGAAGCCATTCTGAGGCTTTACTCAACGGAGAGAGAAATCTTTTTCAGCGCTGGGGCTAATTTAGACGAGATGTACTGTAAAACAGAATCTGGTTACAGAGCCAGATAAGGCTGGGATGATGTTATGACGGTTTAACCATGACTAAAAGCTTCATTTGTCATCTGTATTTTTCATGATGAGTCGCGGGCATGCTGTGGAGATATAAATAATTCTGTAATGTGTTCTAATTCAATCTCTGTGGGAAACACAAACTGTCAGGCATCGGTAAGCCAACACAGTAACACATCGTGGACAGGGTGTGCGTGTGTGTGTGTGTGTGTGTGTGTGTGAGCCAGAACTCATCCTCTATTGCCCGTATGACACCAAGTGGCCTGCTGGCATCAGTGAGACCTTTAACACACCGCAGCCAAGGAATAAAAAAAGATCTGTGTCCCTGGCAATCCGCCGAACCCGAGTGTTCATGATGGACAAGTATAGCTCTTTAACTTTAACCCTTACATGTCTACGTCTGTGCGCTCTAAACAAAGTTGCTGTTGCACAAATAGTGTTTCTACTTGTGCACTTGTTGCATGTTAATGCAAAATTTGATATAAAAGGTATAACACCAACTGTTATGTGGCTTGTGATGTAAATGCGTAGCTTTACAGTGCAGCCAAAGACAATGCTAGACTGGGTTCAACATAATGGACTCTGTGTGTGTGTGTGTGTGTGTGTGTGTGTGTGTGTGTGTGTGTGTGTGCGTGCCAAACGTGGCCTAGTTTGGTCGTGCACGGCCCCCCGGGGGGTTCCATTATACGCTTCTCAATCCTCTGGACCTTTTACAGGGAAATGAAGGAGCAACAGAGTAAAGTCTTAATCCTCACCCATGAACCATCTGCTGGGGGCTGAACCTTAATGTGTACATTGAAGGGAGCCCCAGCAACAAAAAAGGAACCAATATTGTTTTCAAAACGCTGTGGGCAGCAGAAATTCTGACTTCCTCCATATGCAAAGAAAGTATCTGAAAGGAAAATGTCTTAAGTCACAACACATGCATTCTACATCAGGACGTGCAAATCAGGCCATTTGTTTATGCAAAACCCCAGAGAGAAGGCAGAGGAGTGCTGGTTTATGTTTTTTTAAAGCTACAATCCAACTCACCAACACAGCCCACGAACACCACATGTTCCCTTCAGTCTCAGTCGCTGACCTGAGACCACTCAGGGGGCAAACTCAAACATTTTCTGTGTCTTCCTGCATTTGTCTCACACAAGCAAAAAAACACATTCGGCATCTGCACTGTTCAAATACAGGGCAACAAAACACACAACCTTAGATACACAACAGCTGATAGTATGAGGGGCAGTTGGTGTTTTTTTTAATCTAATCTGGCCGTAATTCAAACATTTTTGAAGTGGGTTTAAGTGACGAAAAGATACAAAAACCTTCCATTTAGTTGTTCTTTTTAAAACCCCCTGACTTCATTGATGCACACAGTCCTTTTATCTTGCAGAACATGCGAGAACAAAGGTGTAAAGCTGCCTCCGCCAGTTAGTTCGTTGGTGTTTTATTGTGTTAGACATTTTTTTGTGAACCATTTAAAACACGAGTCCTACAACAACCCAAATAAACAAACAGATCCAACAGCGCTGGACCATCGACAAGTGTTGTCGTACTGGAAATCGGTCTTGGTCTCAAGACCTTTCTCGAGACCACTTTTTGGAGTTCATAGGCTCGTCTCGGACTCGATAGCTTTTCTACTCTGCCTTGTCGCGGTCTCAGACTGGGTGGACACTTGTATTTTAAATCAAGACCACCACTGATTTGTCCTCGTCATCACTGTGATCAGAAAGAAAACGCCCATTTCTAAAACAACAAATAACTTCAATTCATTCATAATTTGATTTTTATCCCCCGGTTACGGCTGCAACCTTTCAGGCGTTGTGGTCTTAGTGAGTGACACGCCCCCTGCACACAAGATGATGATTTTTCTGTGATATTTCTGGTCTTGGTCTTGTCTCGGTCTCGCCCTGCCTTGGTCTTGGTCTTGACTTGATCTCCATCCCTAAATGTCTTGGTCTTGTCTTGGTCTCGGGGCACTACAACACTACCATCAACTCTTGTGGTCTGCAGGTGGAAAATGGCGTCTGGTGGCTTTAGATAGAGCAAGGAAACAGCTGTAGGGAACCTTTCTATAACACTGTTAGACATTCAGAATAACAATTTGAGCACTTTGATCAGGGGTCGTTCACAAGCCTTTGTAGGTCGGTCTTTTTTTTTTACCCCAATATGTTTGGACGCTGGTTTTAAAATACTCAAAGTGAATATTTCCTTAAAAAGAAAGAAATCTCTTATTATGCAGCAGCGACACATTCGGCATGTCCGATTAGCCATTGACACATTTCATCTATAAAATTCTGTTAAACATGCGGAGGGAGGGGAGTCAAGTTCAGCAGTTATAAACCTAGAAAGATAAACGAGTCAGCCGAAGAGTGGAGGATCTGTTCCTGTAGGTTAGCCAAAACAACTCCTGCACTCAGAGTCATAGATGAAAGCTTGACATGGTTTCATTTCACTGATGATCCATTCACCCGAGGGTCTGATGATTCAGACCACCTCCCTTCAGCTCTGCACTGTTACTGCATCTCTCTTTAGACAGAGTGACCTGAGGATGAAACGTGTCTTACATGGGGGGGGGGGGTCATTGGGGTGAGCATGATGCTGGTTGATAAGCTGTCTAATCATCCTGACTGAACCTCTGACACCTGCTTGTCAGAGCACCTGGACTGGATTAAAGCCTGCTTTAGAGAGAGTAAAGACCTGTTGCCTTGGTCGGAGGTAGGCCTGTGTGATATGGACCAAAAATCACATCTCCATATTTTTTAGCTGAATGGCGATACATGAAAAAAATCTACTCTAACAAAATAACAAAATCAAAGTCAGCTCTCAGTCAAATCCAAATGAGCTGAATGCCAAACGTCACACAAACACTTCTATTAACAGCCAGCTGCACAATGTCAACATGAACACTATAATAAACTACCAGTTTGCTCCTTAATTAAATTAAATTAAAAATCCTATCCTGAATTACAAAATACAAACAGCTGAGTATTTAGTAACTCAGGTGTTTCTTTGAGTTTGAGTCAGAGAGGGAGAGAGGAGGAGAAGGTGAAGAGACTGTGAGAGGAGAAACAGGAGAACTGGCAGCTCTACAACATAAACTATATTGATTTAAACATTATCACCGTACCCTATATCTCGTTTGAAAGTATATTGTTACCCTATATTTTGAAGAGTCGATATATTGCCCAGTCCTATGAGGTTGTCAATAAACCTTACTTCCTCCAGAGGAGCACCTGATGACTGTGTACCCAAGAGGTGAAACATGGTGGTAGAGGCTATGGCACCTAACTGGGGCCTCTGTAACTTTAGGACGATTATAAGCCTTCTTGAAAGGTTGTGACCCTGGACCTATCCCGGCCCCAGTGTGCGGGAATCAAACGCAGCCAGCATGAACGACTCCCAGTGGCACTTGTTCAATGCACAGTGAGTATCCAGGCCTAAGCTAGAGGTCTCCAGCAGCGATCCCAGCGCTGCTCTTTGCACAACTTGCACGGTTTAAATGAAGTTTGCCTTGCAGATATAATGGCTGAATGCTTAATCTGAGACTGCTCGCAAACCCATTACGGTGCAGCTGCAAGGTTCCCCTTCGGGATAGATGTACGTATTACTATAACACCACCTTATTCCACACTATAGCCTAGTGACTGAACCCAGCCATGCAAACTTCAGGCTGCAAATCCACTCCAGCCTGTGTAATCTGTAGGCACACGGTGTGTCAAAACACCGGCATTCCGGCAATGCAGCGAATCAGAGAAGAGAAGAAAGCGAAGCAAACTTACGTGAAAACGAAAAATAAAGTGGTCGATCCCACCAGGAGTGTGGCAGCAGTGGACACCGGGATGTATTTGGTGGGTTTAAATCTCTTTCCAGCGCTGTTGGGCATTCTGTAATTTCCACATTCCTCAGTTATTTATTCCGATTGGAGGCGCATGTAGAAAAAAGATCCAGTGTTGCAGGAGAAAGGCGTTTCTTTTGGCTACAACCGGTCCGTCTTTGCTGTTGCTGGAGCCGCATAGATCCTGGGATAGAAGCAGGAGCTCTCTGAGAGAGAGAGAGAGAGAGAGCCTGGAAATCCTGCCCACTGGTGAGGTCACTGAACCGCTCGGAAAGGTGGAGCCTCTGAGCAGAGCTTCTATAAGACGTCCTATAATTCATCCATGGAGCAGAGCCTGCAAGGGGCTCCAGCAGGAAATGATCAGAAGCAGCCAATAACGGTGACAGCTTTGAACTGTGATCGCTTTTTGAACAGGAGATTAGAAAAATGCATTCACACCTTCTGCTGTCGCTCATCCAGACTCGATCATTGATTCTGTTAAAGTCATCTGAAGCTCGTAAAGGTGTCTGAAGCTGAGCTGCTCTGCAGGTTCAAAGACAGCAAACACAATTCATCTACAATCTTTCACCTTATCTCTATGTATGCTTATACATGCAAACACACCACCAAACCCAGTAAGCGTTACTGCGTTTACATTGCACTTACTGTGTGGTATCGTTTTTTATTTGTATTCGGTATTTCTCATTAAAAACAGACACTAAAACTGGTGAACCTTTCATTAATTACTCCAAGCAGCATGTTTAGAAGACAAAATAACAAATAACCAGAAAACAACAATACAAGAATATAACATAACATGGAATAAATCAAAATAAAATAGGCCTAAATATAAATAATTCAAAGAAAATAAGAGTGGGGGCTTTAATCAATGTTAAACTGAAGTCATGCAGAGAGTCCCGAGGCCCTTTTGACTGAAACTAAGATTTTCAAGTCTTAAATGATACAAAATTTTGAGTAATAAAAAAAAAAATCTGCGTTTTAATGTTTGGTAGCCTCTAGTTGTTGTGCACCTTAAGGCATCTATTAAGAGTATATTTAAGTTGCTAAAATGAGTTCATATGTCTTAAATGGAGACAGTGGTGATTCTAGAGCCTGTTGGACCCCCAGGCAAAAAATGTACAGGGGCCACTAAAACTAGCGTTCATCTCAAGCAGCAACCTCCGGTCTGGAAAAATGAAGCCAATGCCGAAGTGCAAAATCCTGCAGTTTGTCGAGTGTCCGCTTGAGGCTGGCTCCAGGAACACAGGAAGTCACAAACACATGACTGGCAAAAAAGCTTGTTTACAGCAGAAATAAACATGTTTACAGCCTGGTACAAAACATGAAACATGTCTGTCATCACTGGCACACACTGTACGGGTGATTTTTTTTTAAATAGCTCCATTTTGATTTTGAGAACAATACGTGTTATCCATAGTTAAGCGTGTAGCTGACAGGTGGTGATTGACAGGTGGGCGCGATGTAACGGTTTGTCAGGAGGCTTAAAACGCTTAAAACCCGCTTCAGCTCCAGCTCTCAGTCTGTCGTTAGGTTGACTGAAAGTTAGGCTGAGACAGCATTTCCAACATGGCGGCTGCTGCTGATGAGCCTCCGGAGCCCCCTGATCCGGAACAGATGTGTGACGTCACTCAGGCTTCCTCCAATAATATTTACAGTATATGGCATATACAAGCATTATTCTGTCTTGTTTTGGTCTGATGTTGTAGTTCATTTTTGTGTCTTGCACCTTTTTCTCCTTATTTTTGATCCACCTGCTATTTCTAAACTAAATGCATAGGCGAGTCCAAGTGAGAGCTGCCTTTATTTGTCAAAACATGCGACAACACCAGGCTGGTAAAAGGGACTGGGCCTTAAATTAGGATGGGCTTTTATTTAAAGTTTTCCGGTGTTGTTTGAGGAAGAAGTTGAAATGAGTCATAAGTGCCTCCAAAACAAACCATTTCCAGTCACTCCATTATTTACAGTCTTTGGTTATTACTCCCTGTACTGTCTAATGTGGATTTAAGGCTGAGAGCGCCCTCAAGTGGCACATGTCAGAATTATACAAAACGCGAACTCCGTTTGTTTTGTCCTGTGCGGGCCATCGTAATGTTTGTAGGAAACTGCTCAGATTAGCTTTTTCTGAGCATGGGGCCGACTGAGGTTTTAGAGTCCAGCTAAGAGAGACACCGCCCGGAGGATATTTGCGCCGCTTCAGGTGTGTGTTTGTGTGTGACAGGTGTAATCTGTATTCAGCACCGTGTGACGAAACGAAGATAAACATTTTTTAGGTTAGGGAGCTTTACGCGTTGATAACAGCGGCGAGTCAGTGAAGCTAATTAGCTAGCCGTACTTTGTTTCCTCGGCGTCGCGCAGAAATGTCGTCCAGGCGGACTTTGAGACTGATTTGCGGCTTAGCAGGAGGCTCTGCCGCGCTTGTGTTCGCCGCCGCCGCTGCTGATTCTCGGGGATGTTTCGGGGAGCCCAGCGGTCGATGGTCGAGGTTCACCGTGCTTCAAGCTGCGCAGCCGGCGTGGACCCCCAGCAGCCACACACCGGCCCCGACAGGACACAGCTGGGACTTCAACTGGGACAAGTACGTGTTGGTGTCATTGCACACTTGTCATTATCTCAGTACCTTTACAGTCCACTTTGGTTCACCTCGAAATAATCTGTCAAATATTCATCCATTCAAGATCAGGCCAACCACAGCAGAGGATACTAAAGGATTAGGACATGTTGATCTTTAGATTCTTATAGAAGTTATTCATTTTCATGTTTCCACTACTTCCACTCTTTTCCCCACACTAACTAATAACACAAGTTATATACGTCATTATTTTACAGTATGACATCAGACTTTTATCCCTTTATACCCCAAGAGGTCAAACACAAACACAGAATAAATAAGAGATGTAAATTAAAATCCTGTTCATTCATCTGTCTCTAGAAATAGAGATGCCATGAACCCATGTCAGTAGCCGATGTTTATTTGTTGTGCCAAATCAATTTAATGCTGCCTTAAGGGGCAGCTGTGGCTCAGTGGTAGAGTCGGTCGTCTGAAGGTTGAAGGTTCAATCCCCAGCTCCTGCAGCCACATGTCCGATGTGTCCTTGGGCAAGACAATTAACCCCATGTTGTTCCTGCTGCTTCATCTGCAGGGTGTGAATGTGTAGGTGTGACCTGCGGTGTCAAAGAGCTCTGAGTAGTCAGAAGACAAAAATAGAACTAAACAAGCTCAAGTCTATTTACCATTTATCTTACTGATGATTTTTATTGAGCAGACGAAGTCACCTGTTGAACAAACTCTGACTTGTTTTCATTGTCAAACATGATATGGGGATTTAGAAGCCATGAAACCAACATATCACCCTGATGTTAGGTGCATCTCATATATATCTACTACACACACACATCTCACATAAGTCCCTGTCCTGTATTCCCCCACCAGCCATGGCCCAGCTTGTTTCGTAGATTTCAGCCTGCTTCATACTTCACTGAAAAGTTTCATCTTGTTATCTTCAGATAACGTCTTTTATTTAAAGAGTTAAATGACATCTCGTCAGTTCTTTCCACGTTTGTAGAGACGGGGCCTCTTTTGTTTTTCCACTGTTTCTACTTTGAATAAACGCGAGCAGAGATCAGACTCTGCTGTCCCATCGGATAACGTTCTGGAAACACACAGCTCAGCTGAGAACTGAATTGAATAAATATCCCTTCTTAAATCTCACTCCACACTCTGTTCACTTTAATAAAAGACCAAAACGAGTGCATCAGGGAGTCAGGAGAGCCACACGTCACACACTGATCAGACCAATACGGATTCAAATGTACTTTTTTGTTCTAATGTTTAATAATGTTGATCTGAATGATAACACATTTTTGAAGTTTCTCATAGTGGTCAATAAGGATTTCTCCAGCTGTCTAACCAGTCATGTACCAATATCAGGTTTTACATTTGAGGTTGCCGTAGTGATTATTGAAAACGAGGGAAGTGCTTCAGAGTCTCAAAGTCATCCTAATCGTAGCTTAGTCAGCCCAGGCTTTACCCCTAAAGTTAACCATGAGAGACAAAGCCTCTTATAATCACCTCGTCTTAACCCTGTTCAGGAGAGACCCATCTGCGCTGACCAACGGGAAGAAGAAAGACAACGCAGCCGAAGACCCCAGCTCGGAGCAGGACAACGGCAAACCCAAAGCTACACGAAACATCCTCCTCATCAGGCACTCTCAGTACAACCTGAGCGGGAGCAACGACAAGGAGAGGATCCTCACCCCATTAGGTCTTTGTTCCCCTTACGTCAAACACAATTTGCACTGTAGCACCCTCACAGCAGCTGTTGAAGGAACAAGCGTCCCTATTGTACGACTTGTATTTTCACAATGACCATTGTGTCCTCACCTCCAGGTCGTGAGCAGGCCGAGCTGACGGGTCAGCGGTTGGCAGCGTTGGGACTGAAGTACGATGTTCTGATCCACTCGAGCATGTCCAGAGCCACAGAGACGGCGAACATCATCAGCAAACACCTGACAGGTAGTGGACACATGAAACACCGGGGGTTTGAAGAGTCAACTTGAATTCTCTCTCTTTGAGTTTGTCCTTGTGTTTCACCTCCTCTAGTTTAGAAACTTACTTCATTTGTAGGACTAGCTGATGCAGAAATTCTGACCGTCACAAATGGATATTAACATTTTGCTCTTGTCTCAAATCTCGTACGGGTCTAGGAGTGGAGCTGCTGAGCTGTGATTTGCTGAGAGAGGGTGCACCTATCGAGCCAGTTCCACCCGTCACTCACTGGAAGCCTGATGCTGTGGTGAGAAATGCTACAACCATTCTGAGCAGGCTGTAGGCGTCTGTGCAGGCCTTTCCTGTCTAATGCTGTTTAATCTACAGCTGCGGCAATCAGCCAATACATCAGTGCATTGTCACGGGACTCGGTGAATTTCCGAAAGAGGCCAACAGTTAAAGAAGTCACCTTGCCAAGGATCAATCTTTCTGTCAAATCGTATAAACCAACACGTTGCCACGGTGACGCCATCAGTCCACAAGTCATGTTTGCCTTTAAAGACTTAAGGGCCTGTGTCCTCAGACGGCGCTTTTTGCGCTGGAAGCGCTCACGACCTCCGTTTCAGAGCGCTTCTCACCAGCGCTTATTGTTGCTAGGTTACGAAAGTCAACTTCTGCTTCCCTCGGTAATGTCCGTTAGGTGTGTTTCAGAAAGGTGCTTAATATTTGCTTTAATTCAAGGACATATCACAAAGGTTGAAAACAATGTTAAAGAGTCGTGTCCCGGCACCAGCAGCAGCTCGACCTGGAAACTGTTCCCTCGAAAAGACGAGTCAGACTCGTGTCTCCTCCCGCCATTGTTGTGGACACAGCCTGATGTCGTATGTCCCGCCCCGTCTTGATTCTGATTGGTCAGTGAGGGAGAAGTGACATTGACGAGCGCGGTCACTTTTCCTAAAGTTGAAGTGTTTTCAACTGAGTTGGCTGTGAGCGCAGCGACAAAAAACAGCTGACGCAGAGGGCCGAGCGCTGAAAACACTGATTTACATTGGTTTTGTATTGAAAACGAGCGCTGTATGTGGACACAGCCAATACAAAGGTCACATTGTTGAATGCCTCTGTAGTGAATGATAATGGTGCATCTTCTAATATCTCTACAGAGAGCAGTGTATCCTTTACTGAGATACTGCCTTCCATACCGTTGGCCTCATTTTGGAATCTCTGACTACATTCCCCACAATGCACTGCAGCATCATGTATTGACTCAGCACTGACTGATTAAAACAGAACCCGTACATGTGACAAAGGTGGCCTTTCAACCTCTCTACCCTCCTCCAGCAGTACCACGAAGATGGAGCTCGCATCGAGGCAGCCTTCCGCCGCTACATCCACCGCGCTGACCCCAAGCAGAAGGAGGACAGCTACGAGATCATCGTGTGCCATGCCAACGTCATCCGCTATTTTGTCTGCAGGTTTGTGTTTCCGCCGGACAAGGTTATGACTCAGCTGAGACTGGACCGTGGCCTTCGGGCTTTGCCGACTGTTGTCTTTAAACTCTTCTGCGGTTCTTCATATCTATTTATTGCGCTTCAGAGTTTATTGTGCCCCATCTAGTAATGAGCTCAAGAGTCAATTTAAATTCACAGTGGAAGATGGTCGAGATTGGATTATGAAACATCTGATAAGCAAATGAAGGAGTAAGTTTAAGTTCAAAGGCCACATATCCTCCTCCTCTTCAGTGTATATAAGTCTCAGAGCTCCTTAAAACATGTGTGTGAAGTGTCTTGTTCTAAATCCACTCTGATCCTGTATTTGATCATGCCTATAAACCCCTCTATTTCAGCCCTGCTCAGAACAGGCTGTTTCTGTGTCTGTAGCTTTAAATGTAAATGAGCTGTGTCTGACCACGCCCCTCTCTGGAAGGGCTTGGGTGTCTCGGGCTTTCTCGCTCCATGCCCTATTGTTTACGATGAGAAGGCAGACTCAGAGGGCAGAACAAACACCTAGCTGTGGGAGTGTCACCCACCTGGGGGAGGGGTTACTGCCCTTTGTGATGTCATGAAGGGAAAATCTCAAAACGGCCTGTTTGAGCACACATTTTCTGAAAAGTGGAGCAGGCAAAAGACGGAGAGGATGGACTTTTCTCATCACTGGGGGGGTTGTAGACAGACTAGAGACACATGTTAGAGTTAGAGGAACATGGTGAAGTGGATTTTGCATAACGTGATCTTTAATGATACATTAGACCTACAGTATATAGTGCTTTTTGCATACTCAAAGAAGCTTAACAAAGAACAACACAAAAACATTGTTTTCATTACTGAATTGTTTTACTCTGCTGGACTTTTTGCTAAAGGGATTTATTTTATTGACTCTTTATTTAACCAGGTTGATCCCATTGAGATTAAGAACCTCTTTTCCAAGGGAGACCTGACAGAGACAGTTTGCATTAAAAGAGAAAAACCATCTATGAGGCAAAACTGGGAGTCAGGAGTTCAAGCCCTCGACATCCTGTAGAATCTGCTCTCAGGTCTTTCATTGTAGATTTAAAAACATTTAAGGACACCAGCTCCTTGAGTTTCAAGACACTCTGCAACAGATTCCAGGCCGAGGGTGCAGAATACCTAAAAGCTGTCGGAGTGTTTGGGACAAAGAGCATAAAGAGAACCTGAGAACGGGATTTAGATTTCCAATGTGAAGATTAAAATAATACTCAGTCATAAAAAAGTATGAGATCCTTGAAAGAAATTAGTTTAATGACTGAATTTTTTAAGTGGATTTGGCTTCAGAAAGCCTTGATCTTATTTTTGATGACTGCATGTACTTTTCATATGTTCATAGTAAGTTATGAGAAGAGCATAAAATCCTCTTGACGCCCAGTTTTTGTATTTTATGAAGTATCTCTACACTAGCTCCTGGGTTCTTGTCCTCAGCTGCTTCCTTCTTTCTCTCCTTTTTCAGGGCTCTGCAGTTCCCTCCGGAGGGATGGTTACGTATGGGCTTAAACAACGGCAGCATCACATGGCTCACCATCCGCCCCAGCGGCAGGGTGGCCCTCAGAACTCTGGGAGATTCAGGATTCATGCCCCCGGACAAACTTACACGGACCTGACGGCCCGACGCGTTGCAAATCTCTGGGACTCAGCCCGAGTCCCGGTCAGTCGGTCGCAGGGTCAGAGCGCAGTTTCCTCCTTAAGTGTCTTGAAAATGACTTGTTGATGTTATCGTTTTTTGTAATTAAACTTTCGATCGTTTTTTGACACTCTGTGGGTGCGATTACTTCCCTGCCATAGAAGGCCAGCAGTAGTGCTAACAGCTGCTTTGAACTCCTTCTGAATGTAACTGAGGATTTTTACGACTGATTTTTAAACCAAAACAAAGTGTATTTGTAAAGTTGTTGTGAGTGCGTTCAAGCTCTCAACGTGTCACTGCAGTATGCTACAGTGAGGATTATGTGTTGTTTGGTGCAGCTGTAGTAAATAAAATGGTGACTCCCTCAGGTTGTGTTCGAGGTCTTTGCTGAAGTGACTTGAAACACTTGCACACAGACACACTGGGCGTAAAGTAGGAGTGACGTTTTATTGGTTAGTTGAAAGCGAATGAGGTCTAGACATACAGAAAAGAGAATTCACCATGAAAGTTTGAATAAAGCACAGAATGCTAAAAGCACAAGAAGTATGTTTTAAGTTTTTTAGGTGCATTTTTGCAAAGTTCCACATTCATAGACATTCAGAGACCAGGATTTGGATCAGCTGCGACCCTGAGAGCACGCAGACGGCGATACAATCTTCTCAGTGAAGTAGTTTGTGCTCTCAGATAAAAGGTGTAGTTCACAAAAAAAACTGTACATTCAGAACACGTGTTTTTCTCACACAGACTACAGATGCAATCCCGGCTGATGGGCCCTCACACAGCAGTGGATACAAATTGATTCGATACAACAGGTCTTTGCACATTCACTTTCTACTATCAGATACATCATGTTAAGGAGAAACGGCAAGAACCTTGGATCCATGGGAGCGTGAGTTTACTGGAAGCCAATTTGAAACGACCCAGGTAACACTTAAAGCCCGGCGTGCACTGTACCATTTCACTTCTTTTTGAAGTCTGGATGAATTTCAGCCCGATCGCCGGGCGTCAGTCGTGCAGTCTACTCTACGACAGCTGCTCTGGATCAGTTAGATGAATTTCTTACATGTTCGATATTTAGGTCGCACGACTGCACACCACTGCAGTGAGCACAGCCACGAGCTGATTCCTCAACTCTGGGACTTCCCCCCCCCCCCCTCCTGATTTTACCTGCACAAACTGACAGACAGCATCTGAAATCACCATGGTAACAGCATGCCATTATTATCAGTCCCCCCTCTCCTATAATGAAAGAAACTATGGCATGAATATCTGCAGACCTCCAGTTGACAGGGAATATTTAATATTTATACAACAGTTGGTTCCGACCAGGCAATCTGATTGGACAAAAGGGCGTTCCCTGAGTGACGCTATCGGAGAACATCACAATATGCATCACTCCTCCTCAGCCAGGAGATCTGAATACTTTTAATTAACATAGTAAGTAGGTTTAAGTAGCTGCTCTGTGGTAACCATGGACATCAACAGAGTAACAGAGTGCAGTGGAATACAATGTTTGGGTTGCTTGGCAACAGTCTAGTCAGTCCCTCTCGTGTGATGTTACTTAATTAGCTGCTAGTTAGCATTTGTTATTGGTGATGCAGATTATGTGTGAGCATGCATGTGAATGTTTGAGAAAGAGAGAGAGCATGTTTTTGCTGCTGTGTGCAGCGATGTGAGCTGTTCATACGAGACAGCTTCTACAGCATCTGTCTGTGGGACTTTTCTTTTGAAAATGGTGAATTCTCCGTCCCGATTTTACTCGTACAGTGTGCGCTCTCAGGTCGTGTCGTGCGAGCACATACATCGTGAGTTCTGGTCGTGTGTCGTAAACGATTCAGTTGTACAGTGACCTGACATTCCTACATGACTTTTCTACAATCCTACAGTGTACACGCCGGGCTTAAATGGCTTTGAAGCTCTAGTGAGCGCTAGTTTTCGGATACACTCAGTAACACTACTCATTGTGAAGTGAAGGGGTTGTGAGTGATGCCGATCCCACGAGGAATCAACACCCTAAAGGGTTAATCTCAGTTAATTCTCTGTAAGCATAAGGCAGTTTCTTCTTCTTAAAATGGTCATAGTAACCTGATAATTGCGTCATATTTCTGCTGCGGTTACGTTAGCTCAAAGTCTGTCCGCCCCCCAGTGGTCAAACATCACTCGATACAGCTTTAAGGTCACCTCAGTGGGCAGTTTTAAGGGGTTACCTCGGGGAAGGTTCAATTCGTCATTCATACTCAAAGTGTGGAAGATGCTTGTGAATGGAAGATATTTGGAAAAGAAACAAAAAAACTGCACGGTCGAAGGCCGCCAGTGAAGGCAGAGAAAGGAAAAGTCCAGACATGTCCAGGTAACACTGAGAAGAAATGGAAAAATGTATGCGTTTATTAAAGATCAAAATAAAATCATGGAAGCTCTCCGTCTTATCCATTTGTCCCATGTTTGCCATAATCATCTGGGAGGTCGCACTTTCCAGATGTTTTGTGTTCGAGTTAGAGAGAGAGAGTCCAGACTGACCGAGGACTGGTCCATCACTCCAGAAAATTAAGGCAATAGGAAATGGCAGTCGGTTTTAACACCATTAATAAAAAACATTTAATTTGTTTGTGCTACTGACCAACATACAAAAAAATAACTTTTAAAATATTGACATTTTGCTTTTTTTTTTAAGAACATCTTCAGTGACAGACTCCTTCTAATCCACACCAAGGTTTAGTGATGAGCTAACTTTTGGTGGGTGCCGCTTGTTTTCACAATATTCAAAAAGTTGACTCAGGCTATGATACAAGTGCGTCACACTGGCCACAAATAACAGGACTGTCGATTCAACATGGTCCACAGCCAAACAGTAAATAAATGACCAAGATTAATTTTCTTCCTTTAGGAAGTCTCGAGTGTACATCACAACCCAACGTGATGACGGTTCCTGTATTACAGGGGAGGAGTACCACACATGAATACAAATCTTCCAGACACTTGTGCATATTTCTGTTAGGTTTGTGGCTTCTGAGCTCCGGCGTAGACACCTGGGTGCAGCTGGGTTTGTACTGGGAGGGTGGGGTTATGTGAGGGTATGGCCATATCGGTAGGAGGCGGGGCAGAGGAAGGCGGTTAGACCGGTGGCTCGTTTAAGTGCTTGAGGCGGATACGCTGGATGTAGCTAGCATTAGCAGGGCTGTAACGGCTGGGGCTGAAATCCGGTGAGGCAGAGTGCCGGGCAGGACTGAAGCGACCGCTGGGAGACATCAGGCTGACCGGGGAGCCTGGAGTCTGAGGCTGCATCCTGAGTCGGGGTTTCATCACCACCGGGCTGGGCCAGCTAGAGGACACAACATCAAAACCAGTCAGTGGTAACATTTACACGATTTCTGTTCTACCAATGCTGTAAGAAAGAAACTGATGTCATGGCAACAGTAGTATCAGCTGTAATTGTTGTGCTATGCTTTTTTCATCATTCTTCTTCATAATTATCTGACATTAATGCATCATTTTTTCTTATTGCGATTAATCTCATGTTATTTTGTCCCTTCAGGCTCCCTGTAGATAGTGGTCCTCAGTGTCTCCCTGTAGATAGTGGTCCTCAGTGACTCCCTGTAGATAGTGGTCCTCAGTGTCTCCCTGTAGATAGTGGTCCTCAGTGTCTCCCTGTAGATAGTGGTCCTCAGTGTCTCCCTGTAGTCTCAGTGATGTAAAAGAAGGACACTGCTGCATCTTTGAATGTCTCATTTCACTTTAACAAACTCTCAGACAGCTCAGCTGACGAGTCCAAAGTCATATCCACCTGATGACATCACACATTGACCTTTGTTACCGTTCACCTGATGACATCACACATTGACCTTTGTTACCTTTGAGCTGTTTGACGTCAGTTTGGGATCCCTAACCACTTCCTGTTTCTGTGCTTAACTTCATGTCCTAACCTTCACTCTACCAGCTACCAGAAGGGCCTTACTGTATTTCAAAATAAAAGCACATAGCAACTAAAGAACTCTCAGCTTAAGACAGGACAAAAACTTCAAAATGAAAGCCGCTTTTTTTATTCTAAAATGTGGAATAATGAAACTTTAAACATACGATTGTTAATAATGAACTATTGAAATTCAGCGATAAATAGTTTAAATAGTTGTCAGTCGTCTCTCCTCTTGAAATGTCTCTGAAACATGTTTTACAAACGGCATGTGGCTGATCTTTCTGACAGACAATGTGAGACTCCAACTCCCACACTGCCTTCATTTTGTTTCACGTTTGACCCTGAAAGAACATCAGGATGGGCCCAATAAAAATCCTCTTATCTGAAGCTGCAGCTTAACTAGCTTAAACTGATGTGACACATCAGCTACCGACATCGCTGCACGCCACATTACTTACACGTCTGTCCAGAGGGCACGTATTGGTTGATACTGTTCATCTCTGCATACTAATACATCCCTAATAAGTATTACTGTTTGACCTTTTATCTGATTGTCTGAATCAATCAGCCACTGAGAGAGTCAGCCCCTTTAAGAGCCTATCAGCGTCATCATATCAGACCAGAGAATAAGCCCACTGACCTCTGCATGTCTGCAGCAGAGTACGACTTCATTGTGCTCTTCCACTTATGAACGCTGGGATACTTCTGGGAGTCGACATCTACGCCATCTATTGCTGTCAAGACCTCCTTGTCCAACTTGGTTGGTGAATCCCTGCAAACACAAACACGAGTAATAGATACAGTTTCTACATATCGGTATCATCATAACTTTACAGACGCAGGTTATCAAACCCTTTAACGACGGCCTGCCTTTCACATTGTTATCTGTCAGTTTCACAACTAGAACTAGAGAAAGCAGGGGGACTCACCCGTCAATGAACACTCCTCTTTTAATGTGCGGTGGGGTCCTGTGAAGGAACTCGTTGGAGTTATCTAAGGACTTATAGGAGGACCCAGAGGAGCCTGAGCTGCTCAGGTCCCTCCCTCCGTGGTCCCATGATTTGGACCTAGCACAGATGTTGCGCCCCCCTGATACAGACCCCCTAGTCCTGCCTAGCACCTCCAGACTTTCCTCTGCTTCATAGTACTCCTCCGAGCTGCCACTACTGCGCCTCTCCTCGGTCTCTTCTCCCTCTGTTCTCCAGCCTGGCCCCTCCACGCTCTCTCCATCGTGACTGCTGTGACCAAGAGACAGGCGGTTCAGCCCAGAACTCAGGTCTGTGGCTGAGGAGGAGCTGAAGGAGTCACGGACATCCCGGTGCCGGCTCCCACCACTGCTCCTCCTCTCCCTGCAGATGGTGGGGCTGTCAAGCGTCTCTTGCAGCGACATGCGCTCAAACTCCACCATGAGGTTGGAGATTGGCGACAGCAGGCAGGAGGAGGAGGGGGAGGTGCGAGGGGCCACCTTGTCTCCATTGTTAGTCCTATCTCTGGAGGAGGAGCACACCCCGTTTTTGCAGACAACGCCGGGTGTCAGGATGCAGTCATCGCAGCAGCACAGCAGGTCCTGCTCAGCTGCTGTCTCAATCAGGTCAGCCCCTCGGTGGTGCAGGATGTGGAACTCACGACCGCCCACTGCTCCCTTCAGACCGTCCTTGGATGCAGCAGAGGAGGTGATGCTGGTGAGTGCTGCGTTCTGCCGATTCTTCATTTCCTCGAGGCTGATGTCATCGCCCTCATCCAGGAAGGCACCGACAGAGATGGAGTTGCAGAACTTTTTGGGCTTGCCTTAAACAGGAGAGGAACGATTCATCGTTAAATATACATTTTATCATAGTATCTATACGTATTGTATCTAACAAGATGGTGTATGTGAGAGAATTTTTTTTCCCTACAATGTAAATATACACTTTGAGGTCTAGACGTGTCTCTGTATTGTGCAGGCAGATAACCTGGAGAGGGCGTTCTGAACCGGTTGCTGGTCTCATTCTCCCCCGTCTCTTCATGGGCCCGTGGACAAAAATCTCTCTTACAAAGGTATTCTTCCAGTTTGCGGAGCCCCTCGGCTGATGACAGATCCACAAAACTGTCCAGGAAGTCCCAGTACTCGGCCCATGGGTGGCCCATCCCATGAGCAAGGTCTCTGCAGATACGGGATGATTTATCAAAGAGATGATTACAAATTCACTTCATCCATATCAGTAACATGTATTGCTTAAATCTGGTGTTTATATAGTTTCTGATGCACCAATAAACCAAGAGGCAACCTCTGGAGTTAAGAAATGAAGACAAAGGGGAAGTGCAAGAAAACTGCAGTTCTCCAAGTGCCCACTTGAGGCTGGCTCCAAAAACCAATCCCCATTAGTTCCCATATTAAAAAGCCTTTTTGACAGGGGGAGTTGTAACTCATTTATTTGATTACTGTATTATAAAACATATGAACACCATGATACTATAGCACAACCCATACAGCCTTAAGAAACATTATTCAGATCGACGTCGCCACAAAAGGTTCAGTTTATGTCGGGGGACTCTCTTCCCTCTGCCAGATGTTGTTAAAGCTCGTACTCAGATTGCAGGATGTGAGACGGGTCAGAGTGGAGGACGTTAGAGCTCGTGCTCAGATTGCAGGATGTGAGACAGGTCAGAGTGGAGGACGTTAGAGCTCGTGCTCAGAGTGCAGGATGTGAGACGGGTCAGAGTGGAGGACGTTAGAGCTCGTACTCAGATTGCAGGATGTGAGACGGGTCAGAGTGGAGGACGTTAGAGCTCGTGCTCAGAGTGCAGGATGTGAGACGGGTCAGAGTGGAGGACGTTAGAGCTCGTACTCAGATTGCAGGATGTGAGACGGGTCAGAGTGGAGGACGTTAGAGCTCGTGCTCAGAGTGCAGGATGTGAGACGGGTCAGAGTGGAGGACGTTAGAGCTCGTACTCAGATTGCAGGATGTGAGACGGGTCAGAGTGGAGGACGTTAGAGCTCGTACTCAGAGTGCAGGATGTGAGACGGGTCAGAGTGGAGGACGTTAGAGCTCGTACTCAGAGTGCAGGATGTGAGACGAGTCAGAGTGGAGGACGTTAGAGCTCGTACTCAGAGTGCAGGATGTGAGACGAGTCAGAGTGGAGGACGTTAGAGCTCGTACTCAGAGTGCAGGATGTGAGACAGGTCAGAGTGGAGGACGTTAGAGCTCGTACTCAGAGTGCAGGATGTGAGACGAGTCAGAGTGGAGGACGTTAGAGCTCGTACTCAGAGTGCAGGATGTGAGACGAGTCAGAGTGGAGGACGTTAGAGCTCGTACTCAGAGTGCAGGATGTGAGACGAGTCAGAGTGGAGGACGTTAGAGCTCGTACTCAGAGTGCAGGATGTGAGACGGGTCAGAGTGGAGGACGTTAGAGCTCGTGCTCAGATTGCAGGATGTGAGACAGGTCAGAGTGGAGGACGTTAGAGCTCGTGCTCAGAGTGCAGGATGTGAGACGGGTCAGAGTGGAGGACGTTAGAGCTCGTACTCAGATTGCAGGATGTGAGACGGGTCAGAGTGGAGGACGTTAGAGCTCGTACTCAGAGTGCAGGATGTGAGACGAGTCAGAGTGGAGGACGTTAGAGCTCGTACTCAGAGTGCAGGATGTGAGACAGGTCAGAGTGGAGGACGTTAGAGCTCGTACTCAGAGTGCAGGATGTGAGACAGGTCAGAGTGGAGGACGTTAGAGCTCGTACTCAGATTGCAGGATGTGAGACAGGTCAGAGTGGAGGACGTTAGAGCTCGTACTCAGAGTGCAGGATGTGAGACGAGTCAGAGTGGAGGACGTTAGAGCTCGTACTCAGAGTGCAGGATGTGAGACAGGTCAGAGTGGAGGACGTTAGAGCTCGTACTCAGAGTGCAGGATGTGAGACGGGTCAGAGTGGAGGACGTTAGAGCTCGTGCTCAGAGTGCAGGATGTGAGACGGGTCAGAGTGGAGGACGTTAGAGCTCGTACTCAGATTGCAGGATGTGAGACGGGTCAGAGTGGAGGACGTTAGAGCTCGTACTCAGAGTGCAGGATGTGAGACGAGTCAGAGTGGAGGACGTTAGAGCTCGTACTCAGAGTGCAGGATGTGAGACAGGTCAGAGTGGAGGACGTTAGAGCTCGTACTCAGATTGCAGGATGTGAGACAGGTCAGAGTGGAGGACGTTAGAGCTCGTACTCAGAGTGCAGGATGTGAGACAGGTCAGAGTGGAGGACGTTAGAGCTCGTACTCAGAGTGCAGGATGTGAGACAGGTCAGAGTGGAGGACGTTAGAGCTCGTGCTCAGAGTGCAGGATGTGAGACGGGTCAGAGTGGAGGACGTTAGAGCTCGTACTCAGATTGCAGGATGTGAGACGGGTCAGAGTGGAGGACGTTAGAGCTCGTACTCAGAGTGCAGGATGTGAGACGAGTCAGAGTGGAGGACGTTAGAGCTCGTACTCAGAGTGCAGGATGTGAGACAGGTCAGAGTGGAGGACGTTAGAGCTCGTACTCAGATTGCAGGATGTGAGACAGGTCAGAGTGGAGGACGTTAGAGCTCGTACTCAGAGTGCAGGATGTGAGACAGGTCAGAGTGGAGGACGTTAGAGCTCGTACTCAGAGTGCAGGATGTGAGACGGGTCAGAGTGGAGGACGTTAGAGCTCGTACTCAGAGTGCAGGATGTGAGACGGGTCAGAGTGGAGGACGTTAGAGCTCGTGCTCAGAGTGCAGGATGTGAGACGGGTCAGAGTGGAGGACGTTAGAGCTCGTGCTCAGAGTGCAGGATGTGAGACGGGTCAGAGTGGAGGACGTTAGAGCTCGTACTCAGAGTGCAGGATGTGAGACGGGTCAGAGTGGAGGACGTTAGAGCTCGTACTCAGAGTGCAGGATGTGAGACGGGTCAGAGTGGAGGACGTTAGAGCTCGTACTCAGAGTGCAGGATGTGAGACGGGTCAGAGTGGAGGACGTTAGAGCTCGTGCTCAGAGTGCAGGATGTGAGACGGGTCAGAGTGGAGGACGTTAGAGCTCATACTCAGAGTGCAGGATGTGAGACGGGTCTCAACATATACGTCTTAAGTTGATTTTCAAAAGAGTCAACAGTGCCCACAAATCTTAAACCCAAAGGCAGAGCGCTCCAAAGTGTTGGAGTGACTACCTCAAAAGACACATTTAAGAATAACACCCTCAATAGTGACTTAGACACACACACAGACTGAGAACAACGTGCTTCCACAGTGCTTTGGGACCTTTTTTTGGGGCCTATTTGCCTGTTATTGGATAGAACAGCTAAATAGACAAGAAATGTTGGGTGGAGAAAGAGCGAGGAATGACATGCAACAAAAGGCAGAGGTCGGATTCAAACCCACAGCCACTGCAACAGGGACAACAGCCTCTGTACATGGGCCACGCAACATAACCGCTAGGCTATCAGCGCTCCCAGGCTTCACAATGTTTTTAATCAAAATATTTATTCTCCTTGTACTGAGTGCATTGAGTGGAGACGAAAATGAATTACTCACAGTTCCTAGTTTGTTAGATCTTAAAATCATCCCGGTGTCTGCTGGACCAGTTTTTAATAAAGATTCTGATTCAACTGAGGGGTGTGTGGTCCTGCTGAATTACATTTTAATGACAAGTGTTTCTGTTATTGTGTGCAGCGTGTTTACGTCAGCGAGGATAGGTCTGAATGTGAATGAGATGGCGTAGAGATGTTAAACAAAGGATGAACCAGCTCTGAGCCAAGGCTGTGGGGCACATGGCGCAGCAGGTCCAGAATCCACAAAGACCTGTTTGTGCTGCAGCAGTCCAATCAGCCTTCAGGAGGGCTACATTACAGAATGAAAACAGAGGCAAAGAAAGGTGTTGGTCTCACCTGCCCACTCTCTCTGCCCCACGGTCGGGATCAGACTTCAGAATGTGGTGAAAGTGTTCCGCTCGGTTTCTGGGCGGCGTCTTCCAGGACCGCCGGAAATCATCTGCCTACAGGAGAACGCGATATTCTGGTCATTAAATGTTCTTGAATGATGCAGTGATATCATTGACTCCAGTTTAACAGGACATCAGGTATAGGACTTGCCTTCGATGGGCTCAGTGGGCCAGCAAAGGCTGTGACGGTCATCAGGGGGTCCATGGGGCTTCTTGAATGCCACTGGATCTGTGACAGACTTTCGGAGGACTCGGGGGACCAAAGAGCACCGATGATGGGCTGAGAGGTGTTGTCTGTCGCCCTCAGCAAAGGGATGTAGCAGCGATCTACGACACAATGAGCAATTAGATAACATGTCGAATGGTTTGAAAGGAAGAATGTGCGACATGTTACACATAAATATATCATAAATCCAGTCTCTCCTGTGTAAATGTCTCTGAGTCATGACTGTCTACAATGAGGGAGAAGCTCGAGTCCCGCTGGCTGTGTTGTTGTCAGAGCCGTGTTTACATGGACGGGACGGCCGGCTCCTCCCCTTGTGTATAAAAGCTGTTTTAGTCAAGAACTAGAGAGAAGAAGAAGAACATACTCACTGATTATTTGGATGACACGTAAGAGTTTCTAGATCTCGCTCATTCTGTGTCAGTTTATGTGCAACGTGAAGCTACGAGCTAACTAAAGAGCGCTAACATTAGCATGCTAACACAACAATGCAGGCCACAGGCAGCTGCAGCTCGAACCGAGGACAAGTTTGTCCGCCGCTGAAAGGCTTAGTTATGGTGCGTTGTAATTGAGAACTCCTTCGTGTGAACGCGAGTGGAGAGGGGTTGGAGGTGTGTCTCTGGAGGAGAGCGGAGGCTTCAGAATAGCGGAGGTGTGGCTAAACAGCAGTTTGTTTTGGTTTCATGCTGGTGTGCAAGGGCGACATCTACTGGATCAAAAAGTCGCACATTCTTCCTTTAAAGACAATGGGAATCAAACTTAGAGCTGGCAGTGTACTTGAAAATAAAATCCATTTGGGTCAGTGCATATGGTGCTATCAGTCAAAAAATCCATCCATCATATCAAAGCACACAGCCAAAAATAAACGACATGAAGCAACATGCTGCTCTTATTAAAGCATGCCTCTCTGTCATGGGCGTTCAGGAAACATGTAACCTTGTGATGAAAACTCTTACCCTCTAAATAGTCACATATCTTCTGCTTCACTTCTTGGGTTTTATTTTTTCTGCTACAAATGAGCTGCAGTTAGGAGAGAGAGAAAGAGAGAAAGATTATGGGGTGTTTGTACAGCGGAGAACATCAACCTTGTTGTTGGATTATCAGGGGAGAGAACGTGCTCATGCCCGTCTATGTTTAGCCTTCACTATGCACCCAGCGATTGTTGCCAAAGATTTAAAAAGCAAGCTTAAAGGTCACGGCTTCAAAACCTGAGTAAGCATAGCCGCACCTCCGTCAGCAGCTACTGGCATGATGTGAGCTGTACTGTGTGAGGCTGAGGAACTACTCCCATATGTATGTGTACATTTTAAACCATCTGTAGAACGAAAGACAGGGGCTACACTGAATGTGTTCTTATACAGTCTGCATGTAAACTTAGCTAACAAGGGGATACAATCAAACTCCTTACATCACAAGGCTTCTGACCGTCTTTGTTCCGACAGTTCTTATCGATGTCGGGATGCGAGCACAGGACATTGACCACCTCGGGACATCCAAACTTACAGGCAAAGTGGAGCGGTGTTTCAAAGCCCTGATGAACACAAACAGAGATACAACATAAACAAAGATGAATTAAAGCTTATAATGAAACCATGTAAGGCTGCTTCGGCAAAAACAACTTACCGCCTTATCTGGGGTGTTGAGGTAAAGATCTACGATGTAGCGGATACGTTTCTGCAGCATAAGTTCCTGGTCATCCGGGTACATGAGTCGCATAAACTCAGGGTTTTCCAAGGTGTCCAGCAGCAGCTGGACGATTCCCGCCTGGTTCTCCTTTGCTGCCACATGCATGACGTTGTACCTGCAGCCCTCCTAATCAGGGAAATCAGAGGAACAACCGTACGGATCAGGACACAATCTCCAGCCAACTGGAAGGATGCTTAACTTTGTCCACCATTTCACCTGAACGTCAAATGCTGAAATTAAACTTCCTGAATATTATAATGACGAGGGCTTAAGGCATAATAAGACGCCCCGGAGGGGGGTGACTCTGGGATGCTGGAGCTCACTGTCCGGCCTTCCCGAAGTGTCGTGGGACTAAACGGATGAAACACCGATTAGTAAGCAGAGAGAACTCCCATGATTCCCCACAACCTCTGCGTCATCTTTTGTATTTGTAGTATTGATTGAGAGCCCCCTGGCGGCCGGATCTACATATTGTATCTTTAAGCTGCATGTTTTAAATGCAGACTTCTTAAGTCTGATTGCATAGTTTAAATTAAAGAAAATCATGACTGTATCTATTCAACAGGTAATGTTTATTGTCTTCATGTTAGCAGTTGCAAACTGGATAAGAGCTACAGCTGATAGGTTGGCACGGAGGAAAAGACGCTTATGAAACAACAAATGAAACACTTTCCAGCTCAGAGTTTCCAGAGTGTGAGAAAGCAAAACAGCACATCTACAACAAGCTCAAGCATGGCGCCCTCTCCATTCCACCTCAGGTTATTTACCCATGTTCAGGAAACTGGGCCAGACAGGTAACTTTCTGTGCTCACCTGCACTATAGTGGGATTATCTCCTGAGCCAATGAGGTATCGTGGGTTGCTCCACACCAGCTCGCTGAAGGTCAACTCGTCTCCCTTCTCCACAGCTTTCCTCAGTTTGGCGGTCAGGTCCTGGGTGCGGGGGCTCTTGAAACTGTTTGCTCGCTCCCGGTTGATGGTGTCAACCTCCATGTTGTCTGGTGTGGAGAGGGAGAAGAGAGGGCGAAGGACAGAGTTCAAGGTTGGTGTGCTGACATCTGTAAGTTCATCTGCTCCCTTCAGATGATACTTCAGAAACTATTGGCACTATAAACTCGGAGGATCACTAGATCACATTTTTTAAAGTATGATAATTAGTTCAAAGAGAGCACTTCAATACAAGGCAGGAACAATAAGTCACTGCAGAGTACGCTAATGAGCCTGTGGATAAACGCTCCTACCAAGAAGGACTGACAGCCATCAGGCAATATGCAGAAAGTGAGAGACAGTCAACACATTACATTTAAAAACTAAAGAATTTCTTCTACAGGCAGGCATGCAAAGTTTTCCCATTGGCGTAACTCTTATGGGAAACAGATGCACACATTATTATAGCTGAAGCATTAGTCCTTCAGCGATGCGGACAGCTTTAAACCACAACTTCAGTTTCAACCCTGCTGCTCTTTTCTGTGCATGTTCCTGAGAGCTCTGGCCTTCTGCATGACCCATCAGATCAGCGTGCCAATGATATGTATGTAAGATAGAGGGAATCAATTATGATGCTTTCACATTTGCACAAAACTCCTGATAACTTCCTGACGTGCAAATGTTTCACTCCGACTTTACTTGAAGTTTTTCCTGCTAGGCCCAGAGTACATTTTCCGTGTTAAATCAGGGTGAGCTGATGTGAGAACGCAGCAGGAAATATTAAAGGAAAATTCACCAGGAGCAAGGTGGAGGGAGGTGACGTTTATATCTGAAGACCTGTATGCACACAACTGGTGGGATCTCCATGCATGTAATGAAACTCCTTCATAGTGTTGTCTGTTTGCCACTTTTTCATCTCCACTATTCTGTTATTAATGTGAGTGTGTTGAACCATTATAGCGCCGGACTCTGTTGCTTCTTCTGCAACAGAGTCCATCACTTTCACGTCTTTCTTTTTACGTCATGTCTTGCCTCCTGAGATCCCCCCCTCCTGTCCAGATTTGAGGGGAAGCCTGCCTGAAATCTTCTCGAAATGTTCTGGACTTCATGCGTGAAAACGGCTGTCGTGTCATTTATTGTAAAGAAGTCTGACTATAGCGTGTATTTACCTTTACTGGTGACCAGGCCTGGTTTGACTGGAGACACGCAGGGTGCAGATTTGTTGGGAGAGGGGAAATAGTCACAGATCCCTTTAGCGAACTTCTCAGCGTCCTCACGGTTAGGAAAGGCTTTGAAGCGGGCTCCCTTCATGATCTTTACTGCTTGAAGGGCATCTTTCTTATCCGTGTACACATGTGCTCTTTCTGCAGACAAAAAAAACACAAGATCAGAATATTTATCTTTCATTGCATTGTCACTCTGTAAACTTATAGATAGATATAAAGCCTGCCCTGTCAGACTAACATTCCCAGCATTGATTTTTGTGGCAGCTCAACATTAATTGAGATCAATACTCGATATCAGAGAGGTCAGGGAGCCCTACTGTGATGCTTCTTACTGCCAACATCAAAGGTTTCATCCACTTAGCAAACACATGTTGATGTCAGACTTCACAAACAGCAAATAATCCTTAAACAAATAGAAACTGGCACCACTGGGATGTCACAAACTCTCTTTATATAACTCATCAACAGATATCATCAGATAAAGGAGAGGGCGAGTCTTTCTTACCGTTTCTAGCCAGAACATCTTCCCAAAGAGGACAAACTCCGTAAAAAAAGGTTGGGGACACTTGTGCCTGTTTTGAAGGTGTTTCTGTTTTGGACTGAGAGTTGCTGCCTTCAGCAGAGCAGTGCGAGGCCTTGACAGCGATCCCCTCTTCCTCTGGAGGGTTAAGACCCACACCGTAACCAAAGTCTGACTCATCACTGGCAGTCTCAGTGGGTTTGCTGCTTGTTGCAGCGGAAGTGGATGCAACTGCTGTGGCACACGACATAGATTTGGCATGTTCAGCAACACAGGCCGCACTGCCCGAGACTCCTGCTGACGAGCTGTTGTCGGATTCAGCAGCGCTGCTCTCTGGCCCGGCGAGGACTCGGGCTAACTTCCTCTCGAAGGTGGCTCGGGTGGTGGCTGTGATGGGGCCGCACTTGAGGTCTGCTCTGGCAAACTCCTCGCGCAGTTCATCAGAACTCAGGCCCCGCAGCCTGCTCAGAACTGCCTCCATGCTTCAGCTCCCTTCAACACACACGCAAACACACGATACACTTTAGCAATGTTAAACAGTAAACTAGCTGT
The DNA here is from genome assembly GCA_020745685.1 of Tautogolabrus adspersus. NCBI lineage: Eukaryota > Metazoa > Chordata > Actinopteri > Labriformes > Labridae > Tautogolabrus > Tautogolabrus adspersus. The sequence continues at coordinate 1,758,899 of CM036534.1, read as the reverse complement.
TAGTAGACTAAGCAATCAGTGAAGGAAATATGATACTTAGCACAAGTGTCTTTTTAAAGTTCTTCAATATTAATGTAAGAAAGTAAAACTATAATGACAGTCATTGAGACTAAAAGACTTCCTTTTTTGGGAGGGGGGGGGGGGGCTGTTTAGTGCCTCATGATGATCTGGATAAAAACTAATGACAGTTAAACCTCACTGAGCGTCAACAGAGACGGGGACGACGCTGCTGCCTTTAGAGATGGAAATAAATGGTCACATTATATATTTTTTATTTTTAAGATTTATTTTTTGGGCTTTTTTTTTTAATGCCTTTATTGGAGAGACAGGACAGCGGATAGAGTCGGAAATCAGGGAGAGAGAGAGTTTGGAATGACATGCGGGAAAGGAGCCACAGGTTAGATTCGAACCTGGGCCGCCCGCTTGAAGGACTACAGCCTCCATACATGCACGCACTAACCACTGCGCCACCAGCGCCCCTGTTTACATTATATTTGAAAATAATTAAAGGCTCGTCTCTTGTTGACGCTTGTCCCAAACAAATGCAGGGTCATTTCAAAGACTAAAGTAAATAAAAGCCTGGGGTTTCAATCGAAGCTTTACGGCTAGTTACGTTTCACCATTGTCTCAAACATGATTCAAAAGCATGCAAATGCTTTGCACACATTTAAATTAAATCACATTAATCCATATAAAAGCACAGCATGTTGCCAATTTTATGATATAACTCAGACTAAAATCACAAATAATCAACAGTATTTCCACAAATCTCACTGAATCCTATTTCACAAAGATAGTCAGCCATGTTTCACAATAAATGGTAAATGGACTTTCTGGTCTTCTGACTACTCAAAGCTCTTTCACACTGCAGGTCACACCTACACATTCACACACTGATGGTAGAGACTGCTGAGTAAAGAGTCCATCAGTTAACTAATACATTCACACACCGCTGACGAAGCAACGGGAGCAACTTGGGGTTAAGTGTCTTGCCCAAGGACACATTAAGGCTGCAGGAGCTGGGGATCGAACCCCAGAGACCTTCCAGATGCGAGACGGCCGACTCTACCACTGAACCACAGCATGACCTGACTTAACATGTATAACTGTTAAAACAGATACAACTATAAATAACAGATAACACAGATATAACTGTATATAACAGATATAACACTGATATAATTAATATCAGAATCAGCCATATGTTTTTGGAACTAGCACCTGCTAGCTAGCATGCTAACTATGGGAGCTGCTGTCAAAGCTAGCATGATGTAAACTGCTCAGATGAGACTCTGGACTGAGTGAATAACGCTCACAGTTCATCCAGAACATGAACAATAACGAAAACACTGAGACCCGGAGAAATTCAAACAACACATCAGTCGGTTCACTCGCTGCTGTCACGCCCAAGTTTGTCATTCGAGGTGTTTTCGGACAACAGTAAAAAAAAAAAAAAACGTGATCCGTCTTCCTTAGAATCAAAGTGTACGTGATGACGTGTGCTAACAAATGTGTCCTGTACTCACCACACAACATGTCTGTTTAATACCCGCGGAGGGACGAGTGCACGCTGTGAGTTTTAATTCTGATGAACTGTTGGGACAGACACAAAGCTGGAGACGGTCTCAAGTCTCATTGTTTACAACACGTTGTGCGCATGCGCAGTTTCAAGGGAGGGCTCACGCTGCATTCCAGGTCTGTGGGAAAACTCAGACGTGTCTGCTTGAGGTGACGGGAACATAGTTGGATTTCTCACTCTCCTCGCGGTGAATCAAAGCAGCAACAGTCAGTATAATGACATATGAACACTTCGAACTCCTTATTATCACCTACAAAGCCCCCCATCATCTGGCTCCCCTCCACCTGTCTGAGCTCCTCCAACAAGCACTCTCAGGTCTGCTGACGCAAACCTTCTGTCACACCACTGCAGGACTAACCACTGATCCTGGGGGGACAGGGCCTTCTCCATGGCCGCTCCCACTCTCTAGAACTCCCTCCCAAAAAACGTCAGAGACTCCCCCTCCCTATCCACCTCAAAGACATCCCTAAACACTCACTCTTCTACATCGCTGGCATTTGATCTTGGTTACTTTGAAATGTAACCACTGTTTCTTTTAATCAATGTCATTGAACACTGTCCGCTGATAAATAAAGTACATATTATGAATAATGAACTAGTAGATACATAGTAAACTGATGTTTTACTATGACGACTCCTGATGTACGAGTCCTTAGGGTTAATTTTGAGATAACATTCAATTGAGCAGAAATAATCTATAAATTAAATTGTCTGTCACCACCAGATACAATTTTTAATAAAATTCACAATTATATTTAGTACGCTTTTTTGAGAAACACATTTAGCGTTAACTTGTTCTTATCAAACAAGTATTTTAAAACGTTCTCAGTTCTGTTTCTATTTTTAATACTGAATGTCAGACAGTAATGCTAAAAAGAAATACAAATATTAAAATCCAAACAGAGATCAGCTTAAGTTTGTAATCTGTGATTTACGTACTAGAACACGAGGCGACCACCCTCCACTGGACATCAGTGGAGGATGTGAAGACTACTAAATGTCCACCTCCCAGACGACCACACCTGGTCCCTCAACACAAGCCTCTACTTCCTGAAGAAGGTGCACCTCCCACCCCCACCACATTTTACAGAGCAGCTGTAGAGAGCATCCTGAGCTGCTGTATTACCCCCTGGTTCAGAAATTGCATCACCTCAGACCGCAAGACCTCACAAAGGATAGTGAGAACAGCTGACAAGATCACAGGGACCTCTCTGCCAGCCATCAAGGACAATTATCCCTCACGCTGCCACAGCAGAGCCGACAGGATTGTTGCAGACCCCTCCCACCCGTCACACAAACTCTTTACGCTCCTGCCGCCTGGAAAAAGGCACACCATCGTTTTTTCTTTTTGTGTTTGTTTGTTTGGGAGGGAATTAAGGGAGGAAACTATAGAGTACGAGACGTTCATGGCCTGCTGAAATAAAACAAGTGCTCATAAATGAATGCTTTCCATAAATAAAGTATTTTGTGCCTTTTTTTGGGGTGGTGGGCGGTCACGTTGGGGTGTATACTTTGTAGACTGTATGTTTTGTTGCACTTAATAAGTAGAAGTAGATCAGTTATGCTACTCGGTCTTTTAACTACCTTTGCCACTTTAAAAGTCACTTTTCATGTAACCTTAACTGTTAATTGCTTCTTGCCAGACTAATTTAACTTTTAGGTACTGCTAGTGGCGGCTGGTCAATAGAGGGCGCAAGGAGAGTGATTGGTGTTGAGATAGGAGCTTATTGCACACATAAACACAATACAGACAACCGCCCAGCAGGTTGGAGCAGAGACATTCATCCTGTGTATGGTAACATAAAGAGTGAGACATGTAGTGCTCTCTGGGAAAAATCACGCCAGTTGTTAAACTAATTGAGAATGAAGTCGCCGAGATCGATAAACAAAATGCAGAAGGAGAACTCAGTGAAATCATTAAAATAATACCATTGGAGAGGAGATCTTTACAAAGAGAAGCTGAGAGACAAAGACCTCGGCAGGATCAGCTGGACATCAAAATTGGACAAGAATCCAAGGACGGGGAGAAATTACACTCGACTGTTTTCAAGGTGTCGTTTAAAGATGTCACAGGATCGCCTCAATGCATTGGCCATGCTCCCAACAGAGAAGAAACTTGTCAAAGACATCCAAGACTTTAAACATAGAGTCAGTGTCACTGACATGTGCTTCCCTAAAGGAGAGAAGGGCGAGAGAATAAAGCATGGCTAACAATGTGTTTGAAATGTTTAAAGGAGCAATATGTAACTCTGACATAGAATTAAAAAAAAAAAAAGTACTGTACAAATTCAAAACAATAGAGAGCTGTCAGGTCACCATGTGGTGGACACTGAAGCTTCAGTGTTTATCCAGCTCTGCATCGGTCTGTAAACCTTTCTGCGTTCTAACCTCTCTCCATTTTTCAAAAGCATCTCTTTTCCAAATGTCTGATATTCTCTGTAGTTTTGCCGACTACAGAACCTGTCTTAAACACACATCCTCTTTGCTTTCTGCTCTGTGTCTCATCGGAAAATAAAATTGGATGTAACGATTCACTAAACTCACGATACGATTCACGATATGATTCATTCACGATTTATTTTACAAAATGAGACTGTAAATGATGAGTGAAACAGATTCCTTTAGGGGCTGCTAACCCGCTTGTCAGTGTGGTTTGGCATTTTAATGTTTTTTTTCGCAACAAGGGGAGGTGACTGGAGCTTCTCACCTCTTTCATTTTCTGTCTTGAAGCCAAAATGCTTCCACACCTCTGATTTAAAAGACGGTGGTGCGTCCTCAATTTCTAAATCTTGCTCTGCAGCTGCTGACGCTCACCATATTATTGAGATTCATTTTTCAGAGTACCGATGTGAACCTTGACACCTTCCCAGATGTGGCTGTGTGATGATATCATGTCAATCAATACGGACCAACATCTCTGAGGAATGTTTCCAACACCTTGTTGAATCTATTCCACTAAGAATTAAGGCAGTGCTGAAGGCAAAAGGGGGTCCAACCCGGTAGTAGCAAGGTGAACCTAATAAAGTGGCCGATGAGTGACTACAAAGAGAACTTGACTGTCCCGGAGTCTTGAACGCAGCTTCATGCTCTCCATAGAAGTTGATATTAAAGGAGATAACTGTGAAGAGATAGTAGTTAGAGACACATCCACCTGGATGGACTAAAAGAGGTAAATGTAGTGTTGTCATAAACACTCTGGAGATGAATGTTGGTGCTGGATACATCCCACTTTATTCAGGGGAAACCTGCTCTGAATATATGACATGCTAATAGACATTAGCCACATTAGCACAGCAGGAAGCTACATCGAGCCGCCGGTCAGCAATAGACACGTCAGGCGAGAACACCGTCATTAAAGTGCTACCGTACTAAAGATTGTGACCATGTACCTCTGTACGCAGTAGGATGTTCAGTAAAAATGATAAAATAGATCCATTCTCACCTCCTCCTCCTGCTGCTGCTGTTGCTAGGTGTCTTCACCGCGACGGTTTCAAAATACAGAGAATGAGGACCCGCGGCCGTCCCACGCGCTGCCTGATCAAAAAGACGCACCGACCGAAGCCCGACTGTAAATACGAAGCTGCAGCCAGGGAGAGAACTGCAGAGTGGATCCACGACTGGTTGATTTCAAAGCGGGAGTATCATGGGGTAAAGTTTGGTGTGTTTATGCAGCTCAAGCAGGTTTAATTTCCATGTTTTAATATTTTTTTATAGGAAGGTTATTTCCATATTCACAAAGTAACTCCAGATAAAAGTGCTTTGAGACTCTCTGTATGACTGGATTTTTACATTTATGCCCCCATATTTTAATTTACTTTAATTTGTGTGTGTGTGTGTGTGTGTGTGTGTGTGTGTGTGTGTGTGTGTGTGTGTGTGTGTGTGTGTGTGTGTGTGTGTGTGTGTGTGTCATTGTGTCTGGGTCTGTGGGTCCATGTGTGTCTGGGTCTTTTTGTGTGTGTGTGTGTGTGTGTGTGTGTGTGTGTGTGTGTGTGTGTGTGTGTGTGTGTGTGTGTGTGTGTGTGTGTGTGTGTGTGTGTGTGTGTGTGTGTGTGTCATTGTGTCTGGGTCTGTGGGTCCATGTGTGTCTGGGTCTTTTTGTGTGTGTGTGTGTGTGTGTGTGTGTGTGCGTGCGTGCGTGCGTGCGTGCGTGCGTGTGTGTGTGTGTGTGTGTGTGTGTCATTGTGTCTGGGTCTGTGGGTCCATGTGTGTCTGTGTCTTTTTGTGTGTGTGTGTGTGTGTGTGTGTGTGTGTGTGTGTCATTGTGTCTGGGTCTGTGGGTCCATGTGTGTCTGGGTCTTTTTGTGTGTGTGTGTGTGTGTGTGTGTGTGTGTGTGTGTGTGTGTGTGTGTGTGTGTGTGTGTGTGTGTCTGTGTGGACATCCATTGTCATGTGGCCAAATATCTCCTCTGAGAAACGTGTTGTGGTTCACCCCCCTCCAAGACCGTCCCCCAGGTGTTCATATTGTTTTTTAAATTGTATTCCATTTGTCGACGAGGTTTCTGTATAATTCTTTCCATTGGGCCATATCAAGAGTTTTCATTGATGTGCGCCCCATTCCCATTAAAGATATTTGTAGATATATTTATCACTTTGTAATTGATCCCTCATTTTATTTACTGTGAATCATTTCAGTGGTGAAGAGGTCAAAAAGCTCCAGCAACACTTGTAAGATGAAGATCAACTTTATGGTCTAATAAAGTTAAAGGTAAGTGTTGCTGGAGCTCTTTGACCTCTTCAGGCCTTTCACTCTCCATGCACCTGTTGGTGAAGTTTTGCCAGGAAATCTAACTGTGCTTCTTCAATCATTTAAGTGTTTACTGATTTGATGTAAACATCGCAGAAAAAGTAAAGAAATGTATGTTTGGTAGATTATTTGGTTTTTCATGGGCACAACCCACATACTCAGCTCTGCTGCTTATCCCACACATGCATGTTCCTTACAAAAGTGTCACCATTTAAAAGGGACATAAACAGGCTTTCCAACGGTATAAGATGTATTGCCAAGAAGCATTGTTACAACAAAATAATCTACCAAACACAAATTTCCTTACTTTTTGTGCAATGTTTTATTTGTCTTTATTTTGATCGATATCATTCAGTGTTACTAACCTGCGTCTACCCTTTGAGCCTGTGATGTTGCTACAATCAAACAGATCCACTGCACAATACAACATCATTTTTTTTTTGTACATATGCCTTAAATAAAGCCACCAGTGTCATACTTGATTTGATGGTATCTAATATATTTTCTGTTGCAGAAAATCTTTTTTTATTTAAAGGTCACATTTTATAGAAAACACACTTCACCATGTTTCTCTAACTCTAACATGTGTCTCTAGTCCGTCTACAAACCTCCCAATGATGAGAAAAGTCCATCCTCTCCGTCTTTTGCCTGCTCCACTTTTCAGAAAATGTGTGCTCAAACAGGCCGTTTGGAGATTTTCCCTTTATGACATCACAAAGGGCAGTAACCCCTCCCCCAGGTGGGTGACACTCCCACAGCTAGGTGTTTGTTCTGCCCTCTGAGTCTGCCTTCTCACCGTAAACAATAGGGCATGGAGCGAGAAAGCCCGAGCCACCCAAGCCCTTCCAGAGAGGGGCGTGGTCAGACACAGCTCATTTACATTTAAAGCTACAGACACAGTAACAGCCTGTTCTGAGCAGGGCTGAAATAGAGGGGTTTATAGGCATGATCAAATACAGGATCAGAGTGGATTTAGAACAAGACACTTCACACACATGTTTAGAGGAGCTCTGAGACTTATTTACACTGAAGAGGAGGAGAAGATGTGACCTTTAAATTCCAATATTATTTTATTGGAATATAAATATTTTTAGCTTCAAATTCTCAGAAACATCCCAACACCATTGAAATAATTTAATCTGAAACGTTTCTCGAAACATCACAAGTGTACCGCAATATAATTTAAAATTATGTAAATAAAGGATGTTTTTTATAACAGTAGTGTGCAGTTTCATCGTGTATCATTAGTATATATATTTGTCATGAAACTCCTTTTTAAAGCTTAAGTTTTAGGATCAAATGTCTTTTGCTTTAGTATAACCTGATATCTTTTGGTACGTTGTTCATTGGCGGCTGTGGCTCAGTGGTAGATTCGTCGTCTCTCAACCAGAAGGTTGGGGGTTTGATCCCCAGCTGCTGCAGCAACATGTCCGATGTGTCCTTAGGCACTTAACGCTGTTAAGTTTGCGGCGTATAAATGTGTATAAATGGATTAGTTCTTCTGATGGTCTCTTCACAGCAGCCTCTACCATCAGTGCGTGAATGTGTAGATGTGACCTGCGGTGTGAAAGAGCTTTGAGTAGTCAGAAGCCGAGAATAAATAAGCTATATAAGCTCTAGTCCATTTACCATTGAAACGCTGAATAAAATAAATAAATAAAACTAAATATTTTTGGCGTGTATGTGATCAGAATTCACTTAATGAGCACAAACGATAGTGACGGATGAATAGTGCAATTTTATGATAAATACAATCACATCTCCAAAAAACAAATGTTATAACAAAGGAATGAATCATTTCCAATCTTTAGAAAGAAAACAAAAAAAGCAGATACAGCAAGGTGCATAGAGCGCAGGTGCCCTAGCAAGTGTTATTACATACGACCCAACGTTACAGAGAAAGGTCGTCTGGAAGATACAAGGGGTCGACCGATTACCCGCCCGGTCGATTATCAGGGTGGGGCGATATTCTGCATTTGGCTGATTATCTGTATCAGCGTTTTATTTTAGGGAGGTGTGTCTTCCACTTATTGTCCCGCCCACAACACTATCCGATTGGCTAGACAACACATGAGTAATAGCCAATCGACACTGAAGCCTGGGCGCCACTGATGTGCACAGAGACGAGAGCAGCCTGCAGCAGGAGGAGAGTCTTCTGTGGAGCATCCAAACTAAATCTCATGCTGGAGTTTGTAACTTTAAAAATTCTAAATTTTGACAAAGATTTAAATTTTGACTGTGAATGCATATCGGTTCCAAATCGGTTATTGGGCTCATGAACCGCTAATAATCGGTATCAGTATCGGCCCTGAAAGTCAAACATCAGTCGACCCCTAATGCTCACAGACCAACATGACGATGGCTGGTATGTGGTGGTACTTTAGGCTTCATTTTCACTGCTGAGAAACCTCTTCAGCGTGGCTTTGACTTTGGCAGTTTATTATTTTACTGTCGATGGGTTTGAAGGGTTCATTATTGGGAAAAAAATACTTCTCATGGTGCCAGTTTTTCTACCTGTTCAGACTCTTTTGATGGAGACTGTGAATGCATAACGGTTCCAAATGTCGGTAATCTGTCTCGTGACTAATAATCGGTATCGGCCCTGAAAAACAAATATCGGTCGACCCCTAGAAAAAACAGTCCAAATATTTCAGCACACAGTATTTTAATATATCCATTGTTAATTTCCTCGATAATCATTTCCCTCGTAACATGTTTTTTTGTCCCTTTGGAAAGTTATGAGCATACCGTGATGAAAAAGGTTTTCAGTGAGGGAACGAGCACCTCCGCAGGCGACGTACCGTCCAGTGACCCCTCTGCACTTTGTTAATTAGTCCGCTTAGATTTATGGTTTCTATTCGATATCTTGTAATTCATCTTTGAACAATTATGATTAATTTACAATCATACAAAAGAAAAAGGAACTATACTCATATATTAAACTCTGAAAACAACAATCATGAAACAGCCATAAAAACCAGAACGACGTCTGATTCAGGGGGAAGTCCTATCATGTAAATACAGTCATGTACCAAATGTAACAGAAATGAACACGTCTGCTGTTAGGTTAGGAGGAAGTCATATTTCTGCTTCCTTCTCCGTCAGTAAAGTCTCGATCATCTCATGTGCAGTGTCAGTTTAAGAGACCAACATGTATTTTACAATTAAACCATTCTTCAGTACACACATTTACATTATTACAGTTCAAATCTTGCACACACCCCAAGCAGAAAGAGTCCCATTCAAACCACCGTAGTCCTTTACAGTATGTTAAATATCGCTTTAAGGCTTTTCTTTTTCTTTTTTGCTTCAAATGACTGCAGTCCGTGCTGCTCCGACCCCCTCCATACATAACTGAGAATAATGGTTTTAGAGTTGAAGGGCTGATATGGTAACAACAGATCTAAAGAACACTGCATTTCAACAAAAAGCCCATACAATAAACATAAACAGACAACTGTGCGTGACTTTTAACTTCATGGAAAAGAAGTGAAGTGTCATCATCGACTGCTTGGTGGAGGTGTAACCACGTCAGTTCAAATCACTGATGAGCAGCTTCACTCGTTCACAGGCACAACAACGTGGAGGAACAGTTCATCGCCAGTCTGTGAACACTTATCAGACTTTACTTTTTGCAAACAATGTCAGTCAAGTGGCATCGAATCCACTGGTATTATACTCGGAGGAGGTCGAAGGTGACTAAATACGTTTCTGTGAGGGAATCCGCAGACTCCACGGAGTAAAACTGGCCCGGTAGATTATTAATCACTATTTGTATCTATGATGACTAAAGTGAAGGTGGGGGAATCCTCTGGGGGAGACTGTCAGACAAGTTTTAATCCCTTAAGTCTAAAATAAATAAATGTGTAAATGGCACAACAAAAGTATAAAAGAAGCATCAAAATAAGAAAGAAAGAATAAAGCTATGGTGTACAAAGTATTACTCTGCAGAAGCACGTCTGTGCCGATGGGAGAACGCCAAATGTTGGCAGCAATTGGTAAGAAACAAGAAAGGATATAAGGGGCTTAAAAGTGCCGTTGTGGATAAAACTCCACTCTCCCTCAATTGGCCTGAGAAAAAAAAGTTCTTCTGTTATGATTGCTGTTGTTCGGCTTCATTGTTATTTTCCACCACCGTGTTATTGAGCGGCGTTGATGATTTGGTGACGTTGTTTTCGATCCCCAGTTGAGCCAGTCCCTCCTCTGAGTCTGTCCACGAGCTCATGGACTCGTGAACGGTCACTGTGTGTTCCTCCATCTGCCTCTGGAGGCTGTCCATCTCCTCCCTGAGAATTCAATAAAGAACATTACACGTAACGTTGTGTTGGAGAGCTGCACAGCGTGACACAATAAACTGCTTCATGTTGACTTTTGGGATCATGCTTACTTGAGTTGCCGTAAACAGTTGTGCAGGTTGTTGAGGGGCTCCTTGTTGACAGACGTTGATGGTTTCAGCAGCTCATCCAGCAGTGAAGCAGGCACTGGGCAGTCTGGGATCTTAACTGGCGTCACTGGGGTGGATGGGTTTCCTTCACTCTTCAGCTCCATTCGCTGCTGCTTCAACAAAACCAAAAGCCAGCATTGCAGGGATTCATTTAGGGCGCACTCACACATTAGGCCCAGTTGTCCCGAACCGTGCTTAAACACGATTGCCCCCCCTCCCCAATCCCCCGCCGGCCTACACTCACACTGCTCCAGGACTGAGCACGGTTACCTCTTGTACATAACATCGTAATACAACACATGCATGGCTTAACGTTATCATAAAGCGTGCTTAGTTTACAAGACAGACAAACAAAAATAAATTAATTAATACGTTTTTATCAGAGACACACACAACAGCTACTTTACTGACTTTCTGGCTTATTTTTAGTCATTTTACTCCGACACAGCCGAACACTCGGGGATTTCTCGATAATGGAGGCTGTCCACGTTGTGTAGCCGTGCTTGTGCTCGTGCATGAACTGTAACGTGCCGAAGCACACCTCTTCAAAGCGTGCAAGGGCCAAGAAAGTGTAGCAAGCTTGAGCATAGAGCGGAGCACTCACACTGGTCAAACGAACTGCACGTTAAGGGTGAAACGTGCTTGGGCACGATACGAATTGCCCAGTATGAGTGTGCCCTTCCAATGCACTTCCAAGATTGGGGGTTATAATCTTTCTATAGATGGGGTGTCAGCTTTGTAAGCATACGTCATAGAAACAAGTGGTTACACCCTGGATGTGTAAAACAGAGCACTTCCATGTTATTCGTTAAAAAAAAAAAACTGACATAGAATATTAGTTTTGAAGCTTTATTTTTGTACTGTTTAATTTTTGAGTATTTGAAAGCCTTCACGCAAAGACAAGTAAAGATCGACTCAACAGTATAGAGCTAAAGATTAAAGGCCAATACATAAGCACTGCTTTAAAGGTCACATATTCTTCTCCTCTTCAGCGTAAATAAGTCTCAGAGCTCCTCTAAAAATGTGTGTGAAGTGTCTTGTTCTAAATCCACTCTGATCCTGTATTTGATCATGTCTATAAACCCCTCTATTTCAGCCCTGCTCAGAACAGGCTGTTTCTGTGTCTGTAGCTTTAAATGTAAATGAGCTGTGTCTGACCACGCCCCTCTCTGGAAGGGCTTGGGTGGCTCGGGCTTTCTCGCTCCATGCCCTATTGTTTACGGTGAGAAGGCAGACTCAGAGGGCAGAACAAACACCTAGCTGTGGGAGTGTCACCCACCTGGGGGAGGGGTTACTGCCCTTTGTGATGTCATGAAGGGAAAATCTCCAAACCACACATTTTCTGAAAAGTGGAGCAGGCAAAAGACGGAGAGGATGGACTTTTCTCATCATTGGGGGGTTTGTAGACAGACTAGGGACTTACATTAGTTTTAGACAAACATGGTGAAGTGTGTTTTTCACAATATGTGACCTTTAAATTACTACAGGTAGAAATTTGAAGTGCTGTTGCTTGAAAGCCGTCTAAAAAGCCAAAGACTATAGGGCTGAAATTAATGCCAAACCGAGCAACTCGTTGGAAATTTAATACTTCTCTTCTGCAAAACAGAACCTTCTGTGATCAATTCAGATCAGCCTTGAATGAATTTTTACTCATAAATAAAGGCTCTGTTTCAGATGCTAGAATTTTATGGGACTCTATTAAGGGATTTATTAGGAATAACGCAATCGCTTTTTCATCCGGCCAAAACAAGGCACAATTGAAAGAAATAACTAACTTGGAACATGCTCTTGTGTCTCTTACCCATCAACAACACGTTCATTTTTCACCAGAAAGAGAAGAAGACATATCAATGGTCAAAATGAAATTAAATGATATCCATGGAAAGAGGTCAGAATTTCTAATTCATAGAGCGAGGCAAGCTCACTATCTCGATGGCAGTAGACCTAGTTTTTTACTGGCCAGCAAACTGAGGAGTAATGACCGTCTTGCAGTGATCACCTCAATCCAGGCAGATGAGGGCTCCCTTTTACATGACCCTCTCTTAATTAATCAGCAATTTGAAAAATTTTATCAAAAATTATATCAAAGTGAAGAAAACAGTACCTCAGAAAAGATCAACACTTACTTGGAAGATTTAAAAATGCCGAGCCTATCAGCTGAGGAGATAAACAAATTAGATACCGAAATAACATTAGATGAGCTATCGCAATCATTACAGCTCATGAAAAAAGGTAAATCGCCTGGTTTGGATGGTATCCCACCAGAATTTTATTTTACATTTTGGGAGAACCTTGGGCCACCCATGCTTGATATGTTTCAAACAGCCCTCCAGGTGGGCTCCTTTAACAGAGATGTTAATATGGCAATTATTTCACTTCTATGTAAGCCTGGCAAAGATCCAACACACTGTACAAGTTACAGACCCATATCGTTACTTAATTCAGATACAAAACTCTTTGCTAAAACTCTTGCACTTAGACTCGACCAAGTGATTCCCAAATTAGTTCACCCGGATCAAACAGGTTTCGTGAAAAACCGATCAGCAGAAGACAATATCAGAAGATTGCTCCATATCATAACCTCAGTTTCCAACTCAACATCATCACCAGCCATTTTATCTATTGATGCAGAAAAAGCATTCGATCGACTCGAGTGGAAGTTTCTTTGGCTTACATTGGCTCGCATGGGATTCGGGAAACATTTTTTAAACATGTTGAAGGTGCTTTACAATAACCCCTCGGCTCAAATACTAACTGGAAGCCATTTCTCATCCCGTTTTCCAATTTGCAGAGGATCCCGTCAAGGTTGCCCACTTTCCCCGCTGCTATTTGCCCTATCCCTTGAACCCCTTGCACAGAAAATACGGCAATCTCAGAGCATTAGTCCCATAATAGTCGGGAAGACATATAATTATATTTCACTATATGCAGATGATGTCTTATTATATTTAAATAATGTAATGTCTGATCTACCATACGTTATTGATATATTTACCTCATTCAGCATCTGTTCGGGCTACAAAATAAATCTAAAAAAAAGCACACTCTTACCTTTAAGTAATTTATCTGATTACTCTAGAGTACAAACAGAAATCCCTAAAGTTTCTAACTTTAAATACCTTGGTGTGCATATTTTTTCTTCTATTGATAAAATTGCTCACGTTAATTTTAAAACATTACAGGACTCTATACGCAAAGATTTAGATAGGTGGTCCAACCAAAATATGTCTCTCTGCTGCTGTATATCCATTATTAATATGAATATATTACCTAAGATTAATTTTATAACAAGCATGCTCCCTTTACCAACACCTCCCAACTATTGGAATAAAATCAAAACCCTTGTCTCCCGATTTATCTGGAAAGGAAGGCGTCCAAGGTTTAAAAATACAATTCTTTGCCAAAGTAAATCACAAGGAGGATTTGGTTTACCAAATTTTGAGTTGTATTATATATCATTTATGCTCCGCCCCCTTAAAAAGTGGTTTTCTCAGGACGAAAGTACACCATGGCTCGAGATTGAACGCTCTATTGTCAGTCCTCACAAATTGGATGATGTATTGTTCTTAGGTTTTTCCCTTAAGCAAGCACGGGAACAATTTGGACCCATCATATCCCACTCTATAAAAACTTGGCAGCAGGCCGCAAAGTTGGGGGACTGGGAGGTGAAATGGCACAATCACACCCCAATTTTCTTCAATAACCTACTCTGTCTAGATCGTAGACCTATGGTCCTTCCCTCTTGGTCTAAAAGCGGTATCCATACTCTCTCTCATGTTATCAACAATGATGGCTTAAGATCATTTGAGGATCTAAAGAGGAATTACAATTTGCCATCAACCTCATTTTTCTTTTACTTACAGCTGAGGTCAGTCCTTCGAGCTCATGGGGTCCCATGGAAAGGTTCTCTTCCCACACACCCACTTATTAGTTATATGTCCATTGATACCAAAGGTATGGGCTTTGTCTCCTTTATGTACAAGAAACTTCAGGAAGTTACAGGTCCGTCAATGGGTGTGACCAAGGTGTGGAATTTTGATTTAAAGCACTTGCAGGAGCCCATTAATTGGAAAAGAGTCTGGGAAAATGTGCCTCTCTCATCCCGGAATTACAATTATCAAATTATTAATTTCAAATTCATCCATAGATTTTATTTTACTCCAAGAAAACGCTTCCAATTTCAGCTTTGCCCCAAACCCAATTGTACATTATGTAATGGTAATGAAGTGGGAACCTACTTACATGTAATGTGGGATTGTCCAGAGGTACGGCTGTTTTGGTTGAGAATATCACGTGTGTTGTCTGAGGTTACAGGAATAAGTATTCCTCTTTCACCAAACATGTTACTCTTGAATGATGATTCTGCATTAAGTATTTCAAAACCACAGCGTAGAGTACTTCTTTTAGGTCTAACAGTCGCTAAAAAGCTCTTAGTATTAAGATGGAAGCCCCCACACAAGCTTGAGATAAAGCATTGGATCTTTTTATTACGTGACATAATTTCTTTGGAGCTTTCAATAGCAAGAACTAATGGTGCTAAGGATAGCTCTAAGCATACTTTATCCAGTGCTCTGGAGAAAATTAATTTAAATTATACCACACAATCTGTTCAATAAGTTATGATGAAGTGCAAAAATGAAATCGATATGCTTTACAAACCGCTGCCCTTTGGTTGAACGAGTATTATTATAATTATTATTATTATTATTTTTTTTTTTTTTTTTTTTTCTCTTTTCTCTTTTTGTTTTGTAATTGCTGTCATTGATTTGATAGGTGCATGTATATATGCATGTATGTGTATATATGTGTAAATGGATATATATGTACGTGTTGTATGTTCGTGTGCTGACTATTAACGTCAGCCATTCTCATTGAATATGTACCTGGGTTCTATGCGGGGTGGGGGGAGGAAGGGGAGAGGTTGAGAATGGAGGAAACCGGTGATTTGATGGTTTGTTGTTGTGTACAATTTTGCCTCCATTTGAAAATTGAAAATAAAAAACATTTGATCACAAAAAAAATAAAAAGCCAAAGACAAAGGACAGCTCATAACAGAGAAGAGAAATCCTTACCTTCCTTAAGCGGCTCTGTTTCAGGTCCTGTTTGAGTTGCTGGTTCTGCAGCAGAACTGTCTTCATGCTGTTCCTCAGCTCACCCACTTTAGCCTGCAGCATGAACTTGTCCTTCCTGGTGCCGCTCAGCTCCTCCTGCACCGACTCCAGCTCCACCTTTATGTTCTGACATAGAGAGGGATCTTTGTTTACATTACAAACATAAACCATTATTTATCTTACAGAATGGAGCAGTGAGAATTATTCATAAAGTGGACTACAGAGAGCACACAAACACGCTGTTTTTTAGGTCAGGATTATTGAAACTTAAAAGCAACAATATGTAGGATTTCATTTTTCTGCACTTCAGCGCTGACTGATGGTCTCTGAGTGCAACTGCACATTGGTAAGTCACACAGTGCTGTTGCCTCCCCCTCATAGACAGCGTGCGTTTGTTGACAAACAGAGCGCGCTGTGAGAAGCTAAACAACCATGTCGAGTGGTGCAGTAGTATTACTGGACTTTGAACAAATAAGACTCTGCATGAGACCTCAGCCCATTGTTTGTGGAGTACAACTTTTTGGTGTAAGTATTTACTCATTATGCAAACCTGAGACATAACTTTCTCCACCCGGCAAAGCTGCTAAACGTGAGACACCAATGACACCGATAAAAATACTGCCTAACGTTGCTTCACAATCTGTTATGAACAATATCTGCCGTCGATCGGATTGTTGCTTTCCCATTAACCACGAGACAGATCATATCACCTACTTGCTGGGCAGTAGTTTAGCGTGTTTGCAAACATGCATATGTAGGTTAATATGCTACGTTTTAACTTTCTGTTTATGCATTACTAACAACTGCTTCACTAAGCTCTCGTTAAAGCTGTCCAATATTTCATCTAGTCTGGCTTGTTGCTTGCTCCCTCTCTCTGTCTCTCTTTTTAGTTTCTTCTGTTACCGTCCTCTTCTGTTTCTTAACCTCAGCCTTAACAAGAGGCAGTAGTTCAGTCTGTAGGGACTTGGGTTGGGAGCCGGAGGGTCGCCAGTTGGTAATTGGTCTGGTAGCTGGAGAGGTGTCAGTTCACTTCCTGAGCACTGCAGAGGTGCCCTTGAGTAACACACTGAACCCCCCCACCCACAAGGTCAGGGGCGCTCGCTGTGTGCAGCCCCCTCACTCTGACATCTCAGTGCATGTCCATATGATCCTGTTTGTGCATGTATGTGTATTTCAGCCTGAGTGTGTTCTGTTCAACAACAGAGTGTACATTTAAATTTCCCCTCACCGGATAAATAAAGTATATCTTCATCTTCCTCTAAAGTGAACACTTGCCTGCAGAGCTCTGTGTAGGTTGTCGAGTTCTCTGTGTTGACACTGCTCCATCATCTCCAGCTGCTGCTTTTGAGCCTCGATCTCCCTCTGTCTCTGCTCCACCTCCCACTTCAGGTCCTCCACCTGAACACACAGTCAGCGTTAGAAATCAGTGTCACTAAAGTGTCAGTCAAACTAAATCTAAGACGTACTGAAGAGAAGAGGAACCCTCGAACGTAACATGGAAAGAAATGATAATATATTCAAACTGATCAGATCATCTTTATTATATCTCTACACCGTCTCATCAGGACATTAAAAAAAGGTCACCATACTACATATTGAAATATAACGCTTATTCTTTACCTCTTGGTTAGTGAGAGGCTGCTTGGCAAGTTCCTCATCCAGCTGTTTCTGGAGGATCTGGAGCTGTAAACCGGCCTCAGCCAGCTCCTCCTGGAACCGTGACACCTCCTGAGTGTGCTGCTCATCCTGAGCCCTGCACAGTACGACATATGCAGACATAAGGGGGAAGTAACATCCACAACTATTGTTGAGTTATTAATATGAAAAAAGGCCCAGAGTACTTCAATCGGGGAAATGCACATACTGTAGTTTGTGGGATTCATTCTGCAGAGCTTTGACCAGGTCCTCTTTGGCCTGCAGGTCCTTTTTGATCTCTGACAGCTCCAGCATGGCTGCCCGGTAGTGCCGTCTGTTGTGGGCTGCTTCAGCCTTTGCTGCTGCCACCTAGAGGACACATCACATGATTACAACATTAGAGAAAGAGGGTTTTAATACTTGCATAAATCTCCTGAAAAACTCCTGATATTTCCAGGAGGAGCTTTATATGTGAACGCAAACAGCCACATTTTTCGCTCGGACTTCATCCGGAGTTTCTCCTGCCAGACCCCTAGTATTTTTACTGCAGCAAGTCTGAGTGAGCTGATGTGAGAACGCAGCAGGATATTCTCTGGAGAATTCAACCTCGAGCCAATAGGAGGAGGAGTGACGTTTACAGACTGTGACTGCTGCACTGTGCATAAACTGTATAAATGCGATCACTACGATCTCCGCACTCGTAATTAAAAGGCTGCATTGTGTTTTCTGTTCATCAGTATGTTGTTCTCCGCTCTTTTGTTGACGTTGTGATTCCGTTGAACTACACGTAGCATTGATATAAAGACAAATATTATAGCATCATATAGAGGACTTTGTCGCTCCGTCTGCTACTTCCACGTCGTTCTTTAACGTCACGACCCCCCGCCCCCCCTCCCGTCTGACAGGGATAGTCTCCCGCTGTGAGGAGCATATGTGAACAGCCAGGTCAGGAGAACATCTGGAGCAGTCCTCCTGAAATTATCTAGATCCTTCAGGAGGAGTGCATATGTGAATACGGCTTAAGAGAGTGGAAGCTGCCTAACCCACTGCACATAGATTTATGTAGTAAATCTGCTGGTCACTCCTAAAGGCTTTGTAATGGGCCCTTTGTAAAGCAAGTTGTCCAACAATGACTATTCAAATCTATATTTGAATGACAGAGTCTGGAATCATTTGAGAGGCAAATGGAAATGATGAGAGAATAGCACACGTTGATGTACAGACCTGTTCCCTTAGGTCCTTCACTTTGGTTTTCTCTTTTTCCAACGCTAGCTGCAGCGTTTGTACCACCTGCTTCATCTGCTGGTCCTCCTCCTCTTTACGCTTCAGAACCGCTTGAACCTGAAAAAACAAAAGATTCAACCTTTGCCTTCAGGTGTCACTACACTTTATAAGAAGTATACACAGAAACTATATCATCATGTCTCACCTGTAAGTTGAGCTGGACAAGATCTGCCTCTCTCTTGGCTAAGGCTGTCTCCAAAATGTTGGAATGCTCCCGCAGTGTATTGTGGGATTGTGCCAATCCTGCCAATTTCCCCTTTTCGTGTTCCAGCTCCAGTGTGAGCTTCTTGTTGGCGTCCTCTAACTTTCGAATCCGCTTCTTGAAGCAGCGGGCCTCCTGAAGCTGTGAATCAACTCATGTCATCAATACAGAATAGCGTACATGAATGAAGAGAAGAACAATCATGGATAAATTCATTTAAATAACTTTACCATTACAACACACACAACGAATGACTCAAGGTTATAATTGTTCACCTCATCTTCGAGCTCCATGACCTTCTCCTGATACTCCTCCAGCTCTGTGGAGGTGAGGGTGATCACCTCCTGCAGCTCCTTCTCCAGCATGCTTTTGCTTTTGGTCACAACCTGCAGCTCGGCCTGCAGGACCTTTATCTTCTCCTGGAGGAAGAAATAAAGCAAAACTATTCTTCAACATGTCTCCATCACTTTACAGAAGAGTTTTCAGGATTATTCACAATAACGAGATATCTTAAAATGTTGTCTTCCGTTTGTCTTAACAACAGCCAAAAGTACACTTCTTGATTTTATTCAGGGCAAAACAGTAAGGGTGCGGTCACACTGGCAATCCATACCGTGCTCAAGCACGCTTCAACCCTAAAGTCCAGTTCGTTTGGTACCGTACCGTGCTCAGGCACGGTACACTTCCTTGGCTTTGGCACACTTTGGAGAGGTGTGCTTCGGCACGGTACACTTCATGCACGAGCACAAGCACGCGGGTACACAACGCTGACAGCCTTTATTATGAAGAAATCCAGAGTTTTACGGCGTTATCTGACTAAAATGACTCAAAATAAGTCACAAAGTAGCTGTCATGTTCTCCGATGTGCGGACGCGGACTCGACCACGCGTCTCTTTTATTTTTTTAATTAATTTACGGCTGTATTTGATTAAAGTGACTCAAAATAAGCCTCAAAGTCAGTAAAGTATCTGTCATGCTCTCTGTTCTCCGATGTGCAGACGCGGACTTGACTGCGCGTTCCTTTTTCATTTTTTTTTCTTGAGTCCGCCTGTTTGTAAACTGAACACGCTTCATAATAACATAAAGCATGCATGTGCTGTGTTACAACGTTATGTACAAGAGGTAATCGTGCTCAGGCACGGTTAGTCCTGATGCAGTGTGACCGCAGGCCGTGCTGGCCTGTGGGGGAATGGCGCAGCAGGGGGGCAATCGTGCTTGAGTACGGCACGGTATGGATTGCCAGTGTGACCGCGCTCTAAGTGTCCGCATTATAGATGGTGCATCTCTATGGTCTCGGGCTTACAAATACTTGTAGAGTGTTTTTTCAGACTCTAAAGAGGGTGCTCTCTGTACGATTTGATGCCAATTTAGACCCGATATTTGAGTCGTACGACAGATTGGCGCGTCGTCAGTCATGCAGTGTACGCTGAGGCACGACGTCCTATCAGCTGCTCCCGACCGGTCCGATAATATTCTGGCATGTTTGATATTTTGGTCGTACGACTGCACACACTCACACAGTGAGAGCAGAGCCACGAGCACACATTCCCAGACGTCAGGACTATTCTTTTCAGATTGTGCCTGTACAAACTGGCAGACAGCATCTGACATCACCATGGCAACAGCAGGCATACTTGTTTAATCAGTCTTGCCCCTCCGATCATGAAAGAAACGTTGACAGTAAATATCTGCAGACCTCCAGCTGACAGAGAATATTAGTTATGATGTAGCTGCTAGTTAGCTTGTGATCATTGGTGAACAGATCATGTGACAGAGAGAGAGAGAGAGAGAGAGAGAGAGAGAGAGATTATGAAACAACTAAAAGCACATCTGACTTCAACCTCCGTGTGTGGGAGTTTTCTATTGACAGTTGTTAATGTTCTGTCCCGATTTCACTCGTACAGTGTGAGCGCTCAGGTCGTACCCGACAATCTTTCTTACAGTGTGAGCACATAAAACGTGAGCCATGGTTGTGAACTGACTTATTACACCATCAATTTGATGCAATCATCCAGTGTACGCCGGGCTTAACTTACACTCTACCTTAATTTACATTTTCTAAGGATGTGCAATACCTCACTTTGATGTCACTTTTCTAACAATGCTTTTGTTTATGCCAAAAACCTGAAATTCTTTGCCAAACTTTCCATTTCTCTATTTTTTCGCTCTCTGATGACGTTTCTTTGGACGAAAGCGTCTGCTAAACGAATTGTAGAACTGTAGGTTCGGATAAACCTTGGCTTGTCCATACTGTACCTGTAAGACCTGGCTGTTTCCCCCATCAGACACCTGGGCCTTGAGTTTGACGAGCTCTGCCTCGGCCGTCTCCTTGTCACTCAGTGCCTCTTGGAGCCTCCTGCTCAGGATGCCCACGGCGTTTTCATAGGCTTTGTGTTTGGCCTTCATCTCCTTCTGAGCACTGGTCAGATCTGTCCCCAGTCGCTTCACACGCACCTTCTGCTCTGAGATGGCCCTGTGTGACGCATAAGAGATGCTCTGTTGTTTTTCTGACAGCATAACATGCATACACATGAAACATAGATGCAGAGACATAGACTGAACAGACTTTAAAATCCCATTTAAAAGCAAACAGACAAGGTGAAACGGTTTGGATGGACTTTGAAAACAACATGCAGTGACTCACATATCGAAGTGGAGAAAAGGAATTCTATAATCAGTGCGTTCTACTTGTGTTTATAAATAGCACGTAACAGAGATGTTCATCGCAGTCCAAATCATTAATGTGGGAATCATTCAAGCTACCCAGATCTCCATGCAGCACATGACTCACTTTTTGGCTTCCCCCTCCAGTTGCTCCACCTGTTTCCTCAGTCCTTCATTCTCCTCCGTCACTGCTGCTAGCTGGCTCTGGTCAAACTGTAGAGACTGAAACAGGCGACATAAAGTATAAAGCACCATGAATTTAATCAGAAGCACTCCGAAAAAATGAACGTATCATAATTACCTGGATCTGGGTTTCCAGCTGATCCCTTTCTTCCTGGATTGCTTGCAGATGTGTCTCCATGTTGCTCATCTGCTCCTGGACTCTCAGCACCTCCTTCTGCAGTCGGGCCTGCTCCAGCTCTGCCTCCTTCTTCTCCCCTTGAGCACCCAGCAGCTCCTGCTTCAGGTCCTTCACCTCCGCCAGAAGACGCTTTTTGGTGGACTTCAGCTCAGAGATCAACTGGTCTTTGGAGCTGGCGTCGCGGCGGTACGCTTCCACCATCACCTGTAAATTTAACAAATGTGCGTGAGGAAGTGATATTTCTCCTCTTTGGTGGAAAGGATGTAGTCATGCTCCTTTAAGTCCAGAGAGAAAGAGCTTTTTTTTTCATACAAATTACTTTACAAAAGGGCTACAACAGTATTTTACTCCCACACTGTGTCATCTCTGTGACGAAGTTAAGGCCATTGCACAGAGTCCGTTTTTTTCTGTCAGAAATTGAAGCATGTTAAAAAAGAAATATGATCTCAAGTTGTGTCAATCATGTTTGCACACTGACTCCAAAACTAAAAACTGCTTCTCTCCGCGCTCCCTTCCTGTCTTGTTTTCAGGAGTAAACGGACAGCTTTTTTCTAAATAAGCGAAGGAACCACAAAATCATCTTCACTGCTTGATCACTCTGTGTGATGAGAACGAGACATTTAGTATCATATTGCACATTTTTGCAATTCATGGAAAATAAATGCAGCTGACTCTGTGTTCAAGGTGTGTGTGTGTGTGTAACGTTTTTTTATCCAATCACAGATCTGAAAAACGCATCTGCAAAAAAAAAAAAAAACGGACTCGGTGTGCAAAGGCCTTTAGATACATTTCACTTTCAGGTGTAACCGCTTTGAGCACAGACATGTAGATGTTAAGCTGCAGGGAGGACCAAAGGCTGGCGGTGCTAGCACTGCTAACGTTTGCAAACACTGCAAACCAAATAACCTGCAAACAATTTGACATAAACTGCTAAATATGACTGTTTTCATAACTTCAGACTGGTCAATTAGTCTGAAGGACATTAGTCGCCTATGAACATCCCGAGTTGAAACGTGACTTTTGGCTGACTATGAGGCTATAAGCAAAGACTTGTCTCATTCTCCTCCAGCCTGAAAACGGCCAAGACAACATATTTTCAGAACAAGATCTGCAATGCCACAGATGCAAGAAAAATGTTTTCTGCTTTTAACTCACTGCTTCAACCACCTCCTCCTCCACCCTCCGATCTGTTCACACCAGACATGTTTGCCTCGTACTTTACTGAAAGGGTTGCAACCATCAGCAACCAGTTTTCTGAGCCTGACCAACTCAGCCCAAAGGCACCGACCAAAAGTGCCTCACTCGACTCATTCTCCTCTCTGACCGAGGACGAAGTCTCTAAGCTTGTGCTAGACTCTCGGCCCACCACCTGTCCTCTTGATCCAATACCATCAAGCCTCCTGCAGACCATTTCCTCTCCACTTAAGGCTGCACTTAAGCATATTATCAACTCCTCTCTCTCTCAACGGGTGTGTTCCCCACAGCATTCAAGCAAGCTCGGGTCACCCCTCTGCTCAAAAAACCCACACTGAACCCAGCCCAGGTTGAAAACAACAGACCGGTCTCTGCCATTTCTGTCAAAAATACTCAAGCGCACAGTCTTTATTCAAGTCTCTTAGTTCCTGTCCAGAAACAATCTGTTTGACCCAAATCAGTCAGGCTTTAAGCGGGGCCACTCTACTGAAACTGCACTACTCTCAGTAACAGAATCGCTCAGAGCTGCTAGAGCTGCGGGTCAGTCCTCCTATCCCCGCTCTCTGAACTTGGCATCTCATGGCTTTTCGTACCACTGCTATGCTGATGATACCCAGCTCTTCCTGTCATTCCGGCCAGACGATGTCACAGTCTCAGCTAGAGTCTCGTCATGCCTCACCGATATCTCTAAATGGATGAATGAACAGCACCTTCAACTCAACCTTTCAAAGACTGAGCTTCTTGTCATCCCAGCCAGTCCCTCTATGCAGCCACAGATCAATATCCAGCTTGAAACAACCAAACTCATGCCCACAAAGTCTGCCCGGAACCTGGGTGTCATGATTGATGACCAGCTAACATTTAAGGTTGAAGTGGCCTTGACTGCCCGATCATGTCGTTTTGCCCTGTACAACATCAGGAAGATCAGACCTTACCTGTCAGAACATGCTACACAACTTGTGGTACAGGCTCTTGTGCTATCACGCATTGACTATTGCAACTCTCTCCTGGCAGGTCTTCCTACATGCTCTATCAAACCTCTGCAGATGATACAGAACGCAGCAGCACGACTGGTCTTCAACCTTCCAAAAAGAGCTCATGTCACTCCGCTGTTCATCTCCTTACACTGGCTCCCAGTCACTGCGCGCATTAAATTTAAAACTCTGCTGCTCGCTTACAAACAGCGACAAAAACGGCTCCTCCTTATGAATACCTACGACCTTAATGATGATGATGATGATGGTCTCGATAGATGATGATGATGATGGTAATGACGATGGTTTTGTTTGATAACGACGACTTTTAAGATGGTTTCTATTCTGGTTAGAGCTCTCAAGAACTGCAGTCAATGTTGTGCTTTGCCTGTCAGCACCTGTGTGTCCAATCGGACTTAAAGCTGATCGATTGCACTTACTGACATTGTTTCCTTTTTTCTAGATCCTTGCTTGTGTTGTTCTTACTCTCTGATGTACGTAGCTTTGGATAAAAGCGTCTGCTAAGTGAATTGTAGAATTGTAGACTTTTCGTAGCATTGAGTCAGTGTGAAGGCTTATCACCCTTTTCATGCTATGTTCTTTTTCACACTTTTGGACAACCAAAACTGAACTTCAATCCATTGAGTTCATTTGTTTTGTTTCCTTATTACCACCAGAGGGACGCAGCCTCGCTTTAAATTCAAGGACAAAGATAAACATTATTGAGTCTGAAGGCTCCACAAAAAGTCTTGAAAGAAATTGAAAACAATTCCCAAACTGTCATTCTGTCAATAAACTCCACCCTCTTTATGACAGCCTGTCAATGTGAAATGAGCAGCATCCATCACTGATAAATCCTCTGAGGCGTGTCAACAAGCACTCGTCTCAGATGACAGCCATCTGGCTTCACAATACGTGTCCCCATGTCACCCTCAGCTTAAGTCAGCTGGGAAATTCCTGGCAAGGGTTTTGAAAATGTACATATTGACTTCTACAGTCGTGCTTCTCCCTGGATGCTACCAGCTGATCTCACAGTAAAAACAAAGGCTCACCTTTTGTTGTTGGAACTGCTCCTTCAGTTTCTGAGCTTGTTTCTTCAGGGAACTATTTTCCTGTTGAAGAGTTTCAATCTGCAACAGATAAAGAGATTTACATTATTTATAACATGGTGGTGGGGGTAACACCATCGCCGTTTACGAGAGGTGTAACGGTACACAAACATTACGGTTCGGTACGGTTCTCAGTTTTGAAGCTTCGGTTCGGTACAGTAAAGGGACCTGATGATTTCTTTATTAGGAACATTAAGAACTTCCCTTTTACACATTGTCTTAAGTGCAGCAACGTCAGTTCAGACTCGTACACCTGCTCAGGTTTCTTTTTAACCATACCTAAGGACGCCAAAAAAACTGCCCTCTAAAACCTGTTTGAAATCAACCTCCCAGAACCTGAGGGTTTTCAGAAAAACTGCACAGAATGTAAATGTTTACTAAAACCTTTCTGAAGTCTCAGCCTCTGTATCAGATACAGACCTTCAAAATGAAACATTTCAAAGTTTAAAACTATTGGCTTTTACTGTAAATTAAAATTTCCTTTGCACTCATGTTCATGGCCTTTATGTGACGTAGACGTCTCATCAGGTCTTAAAGGTAGAAATTAAACATTGTAAAAAAAAAAACATGAAATAAAATATACTTATGCTGCAACCTTCAACCAAAAGAGTCTCCAATAAATTAAAGAAATGAATGAAATAAAGTTCTTTAGAATTAAATAAAATAGTTAATACAGCCTATATATTAAAATATGTCTGAGACAAACACCGACACCTTTTGGTTTATTAAGCCAACACTCTTTTGAATTCCCTTTGAGCACATGATGAAATCACATCTGGGACAGTAGAGTTTCATTGCAGAACTATTAATATTCCCTCTGTCAGGATAAGAACTTGTAAAAACAATGACACACAAATCACATTCTGCATGTAATGCTCTGCAATAAATACGCCAATGGCATCATGTCTTTGGCCCGTTCAGTATTACCAGCAGAAGGCTGTTTAAATGCAAAGGAGACTTGTGTTTGCTCCACCGTCTCTTTTTTTCCAGTTGCAGTGATGTTTGCGTTCACGTGCTGCCTTTTCAAGTGCTTTAATAAGTTGGACGTGTTGCCAGCGATGTACGCAATGTCCACTGAACAACGTCGGCACACTACTGTCGTTTTGTCAACGTCTCTTTGTCCATTATTGTATTTAACTGGGAAACCAACGACCTCAACGATAGCGGGGGATCTTTCTGCTCATTTGTTTTGGCTGCCATGATGCTTGCCGTCTGTTGTGTGCTCCCGCTTTACGGTCCGTGTGGGAACACAGATTAAAGCATTTTTGTTCCGCGCGTACTCGGAACGGTCCGCATGCCCGAAAGCCCTGTACCGAAACGGTCCGGTCCGAGTACGTGTATCTTTACACCCCTACCGTTTACACACATGCACTAATGAAAATTTCCAGAGCATTTCAGGAGGACCGCTTCTGAATTCCTCCTGATCTGGTTGTTCACATATGCACCTCAACACTATCTGTCAGGCAGGAGGGGGGCGGGGGGGTCTACTGAGGACATGACAAAAAAGGATGTCGCGGACGAAGTAACAGAGGCCTCTATACGACGCTATAACGAGAATATTTCCCTTCATATCAATGTTATGTGAATCACAATATAAACCAAAGAGTGGAGATCAGCATACTGACGAACAGAAAACATAATGCAGCAGTTTAATTATGAGCACAGAGATCACAATGGTCGCGTGCAGACGTGGTCCTGCAGAGAATAAACATCACCACCCTCTCAGCTAAATCTGGTACAAAGCATCTCTTCTCTTCTGAGACTAATGGGTTTTTTTAGTACACTGTCCCCGATTCAAATAAACTAATAATTCTTTCACTGGTGGTATAATGTCTTCACCTCCCACCTGTCTCATACCTGATTGGCTTTGACCTGGACTTCCTGCCTGAGCTGATCCAAGACATCTGAAGCTACCAGAACATCTTCTCCGAGCCGTTCAGCGTTTTCGTCAAGTTGGCTCTTGTCGGCCCTGGCTGCCTGCAGCGCCACCTCCAAGACGATCTTCTCATTCTGGAGGAACTGGATGTTGTCGTCCTTGGCACTGCCGTCCGTCTGCAGCTCCCCTAGCTGGGACTCAAGTTCCAGGTAACGAGCCTCCAGCTGGTTGATGGACTGCTCTTTGGTCTGCAGGTTCTCCTGAGTGGTGGTCAGCTGGCGCATCAGCTCCAAATGCTCTTTCTGAAGTGACTGCAGCTGCAAGTCCTTCTGGGAAAGGGTCAACCTCACCTGAGAGGGATAGAGTGGGAAAACTAGTTTAGAGCAGGTAACAACAAAGATTGAAAACATACAAGGGTTACATTTGGCGTAACTACCTGCTCTAGTTCCCTTTCAAGGGTGCTGGCTGTGTTGGCCATTTTAATTAAGCGTTCTCGCTCTTCCTCGAATTCCTCCAGTTTGAACTGCAGATCATCCTCCACCATGGACTTTGCATCCTGGATCTGCTTGTAAGCTGATTCCTGTGTCAGCATGTCGGCCTAGGTCACAAACAGTACACGACTTAACAAAATATGCGAAGATTGATGTTAAGAACTTGACCAACACTTGCAAAAAAACAGACACACAACAATAAAAAATTCTGTCTATGATCATTTAGAAAAGACTGCTTAATGTGAGGTCCTTTAAATGGTAAATGGACTTGAGCTTGTTTGGTTCTTTTCTCGTCTTCTGCAGGTCACACCTACATTCACACCCTGATGGTAGAGGCTGCGATGTAAAGTGTCCATCAGTGTTAACTCATCCATTCGTACACATTAACATGCCGCAGACGACGCAGTGGGAGCAACTTTGGGTTAAGTGTCTTGCCCAAGGACACATCGACATGTGGCTGCAGGAGCTGGTGATCGAACCCAGACCTTCTGGTCGAGAGACGACCGACTCTACCACTGAGCCACAGCCGCCCCTTTACTGACTTGTATCCTTTGGTGGATGCACAACAAACCCAATGTTGGCATATTGACAAAGACAGGCTGGTGAGTGTACCTCGATGCTCTGCAGCTGGACAGCGATACGCTCTTTGTCTTTGATGGAGCGGTGTTGTGTCTCATTGAGTTGGTGGGACAGAGTCACATTTTCCAGCTTCAAATGTTCAAGGACACCAATCTGAGTCATCTGTCCAGCCTGGGAGAGAAAACAAAACAACAAAAATGTCAAGTCAACTGATGTGTGACACACGTGAAGCCTCGATGAAACGCATCGATCAACCTTACCTGCATGTTTGCCATTTCGCTTTGCAGTCGTACCCTCGCCTCCTGGGCCAGTGCTAGCTGCTGCTGGTACCACAGTCTGACCTGCTGCAGTGAGTCAATTTCAGCCTGAGAGGTCTTCAACCGGCTCTGCAGGGTGCTGCGCTCCAGCTGGACCTGCTGAAGCTGGCCCTGAAGACCCCCCATCTGCAGACGCAAATCCTGAACTGCAGAGGTGAAAGTCAAAACATCTGATTTAGTCATTATTGTCGACAAGAAAACATGTAGTCAGGGTGTTGAACTCCTATTAGTAGGATCAATAACTAAAGCCTAAAGCAATCTTGAACGTGTTGTAACAGTCAAATATCTGGGTCTCCATCCCTTACCTGCAGTGTCTCTGGATGTTACAGTGTTTTGCATCTCCTCCACCTTCCCCATCAGTCTGCTGTATTGGTCTTCAGCCACCTTTAGGTCATTGCTAACAGAAGCCAGACTGGCGTTCTTGCTCTCCAGGCTGCCCTGGAGCTCCACCATGGCCTTTTCTAGCTGGCTGCAGTTCTGCCGCAGGGTGCCAACCTCCGTATTGAGGACGCTCTGCTTCTCCTGGCTGACCTGAGCCTCCTCCTTCTTAGCCTGCAGCTGAGCGTTCACTGTAGCCAGCTGGGCCTGCAGCTCCGTCTTCTCCTTAAGAGCCTGGAGGACAGATCACTTTGGTAAGAACTTGAGCCCAATTTTCTGGGTGTTTCCAACAAGGTGTCGTCTTGACACTAGAGCTGGGCGATATAGCCTAAAAATAAAATCCCCGATTTGTTTTACCCCACACCCGATTTACAATTTTAATCGATTTTTTCTCAAACAACCTACAAAACACAGAACAAGAAATTTATCAAATACGATTTGTTTTAATTTCAACAATACTTTATCAAACCTTTTCTTTAATATAAAATGTACCTCTTGTAAACAAAATTAAATATTGTATTTGCATGGCGCGCTCAATAAGCTATGTAATAATCAAACATTAGGTGCTTGTAAATAATGTCTTTCAAAGTGTTTTTACAAGTTTTTAGCGAAGAACACCAGCCTGCCCACTGCCTGTGGCATGTTACAACCCCCCCCCCCCCCCCCCCCCCCCCCTCCCCATTCCCCCGCCGGCCTGCACTCACACTGCTCCACGACTAACCGGGCCTGAGCATGGTTACCTCATAACGTCGAAATACAACACATGAATGGCTTTACGTTATTATTAAGTGTGCTTAGTTTACAAGCAGGCGGACTCGAGAGAAAAAAGGGACACACGCTGTTGGGTCCGCGTCTGCACATCGGAGAACAACACAGAGAGCATGACAGCTACTTTACTGACTTTGAGGCTTATTTTGAGTCATTTTAGTCAGAAACAGCCGTAAATCTCCGGGATTTCTCCTGAATGAAGCGGGTGTTTTAGGACTGCTGCGGCCTTGTGCTCGCTGGGCCACACACTTCTCCCACTCGGCTGCATGTCTCTGTTTGTGCTGCTGCCTTTAGTTGCGACAGACTTTAGACAGACTTTATATTCGGACAGTGGTTTGCCCGAGGTCCGATGTTGCAAAACCAAACTACTTCCAGACGACTGAGGAGACCGGTCCTTTTTTTGGAAACAAACTTCTCACTTTTCTCACAGCGCATGCTGCGATGTTGACGTTTTCACTCGCTGTCTAGAGAGACAACTTTCCGGGGGAGGGGGCGTTACTGACTACGGGAGCTCGGAGAAGCAGCAGAGGTTGTTTACCGTAATTATCCGTGTTAAAGTGAAAATCGATTTTCCTTTTTTTAAATCGTCCAAAACCATAAATTCGAATTAATCTAAAAAATCGATTTATCGCCCAGCACTACTTGACACTAGTACCAGCTAAGCTAATTGTCATTAAGCTTAATGTAATCTTTTTTGATGCTACGAGTCCCAACCTGACATTTATCAGAAGCACTACCAGGAAAGGCTGAACACTGTACACATAATGTACATATTTAAACTTATTAGTAATTTGTAAGAGGGTGAGTGAAGAACACAGTACGTGATACAAATCTTACACTAGTCCTGCACAGTGACAACAGCATTTCTTGAGTCAGTGAGTAAGTGTACAGGTTTCCTGCCGCCACATACTGCAGGGGAATCGAACCACAGCACATCAGAGTTGGATTGATTACGAACACACCAGCCTAGTTTTTCAACTGGGTTGCTGGTAATGCATCTAAATACTTACCGTGTATAAGACGCATTTATGACACCTATTTTATTATCTAGAAAGTTTGCTGCGTCTAACATACCGGTGTACAATACTGAGGCACGCATCATCATTACCATGAGTGCAGCCCTCACCATCCCACACTGCACGCCACATGATGCAATTGAAAAAATCGCTCCCATTCATTGTGTATTGCAAGCTGTGATGGGAAACATAGCAACGCTGACAAGTTTTTTTTACCATCTTTTCTCCCTCATGAGGTCATTGTGGTGCATTTAGAGCAAACAGGGATATACAGTTCAGTAAATACAGCTTTTGGAGTGCTGGTTTGATAGAAAAGACTCCTTAATTAAAGTCAATGAGTGATCAGCCGAAGTGGGCAGCACGACTCGAGGGACGAGGGTCTGTACTTCACAACTTTCTCTCAACTAGCGTACTGTAGCTAGTAGGAGCGCTCCACAAAGCTAAAGCAGATGGTACTAAAAGAGCTACATAGCTGCACAGAAACTGCACATTGTAGACTTTGCTGAACACAATAAATGTCGTCACGCAGGAAGAAAATGTAAACCTTTTTTCCCTCTGGGAGACCTCCAAAATCAGACTCGTCTTAAAGAACGCAGCAACTTACATTCCAGATTTTACAGTCTTTAAGACTTCTTCTAAGACTTTTTATTCTCTGTCAGGGATCATAAGATATTAGGTCATAAGAAGGACTAATGTTCAACAGGTGAACAACAGAAAAACATCTTTCATAAAATTCAATCAACAAGTCAAGGACGACCTTTACCGCTTATTTTATATGAAACTATGCAGCACATGTAGGCACAACTTTGTGCTAACCTCTGAGGGTGTAAGATGAGATACGATAAACCTTCATTTGTCCCACAACGGGGAAATGTAGTCTGTAGTGAGTAATTCTACTACATAGATCATGTCCTGCAAAAGAATGTGTTTGGATAACTGGAAACAGAAAGTATGATTACAAGGGGTCAGCGTGTAATCCTACCTGATTGGCCTCAGATGACAGAGATTCCAGCTGACCCTCCAGTCTCATCTTCTCTTTCAACACCTGCAGCATTTCATCATGGCCCATCACTGAACTCTCCAGAGAGACACTGAAACAAACAAAAAAAGAAAACGTAACTCTTTTGCTAAGCTCTTACTTTTCAAGAACAGCAGCGCTCAATAAGCACTACATTTTACATGAACACAATGTCTAGAGTAATCCAGGCCTGTCTTTCTACTGACAAATACCTGCTGGAGAAACTGTCTCTACGACTCCGAGGCTCTGCAGTCCCCTCTCTCTCCTGCTCCAGCTCCAGCAGGTGCTGCTCTTCACTGGCTGCCTGCAGCACCTCCTGCAGGGAGGGGAACTGTCCCATAGCATCATGAGCGATCTCCCTCCCCTCCACTGTGTAGGGTCCCCTCTGTCTTTCCACTGCGGCAGAGAGCAAACCATATGCCCCCCTGGTAGACACACTGCTGTAAGACGAGCTATCACTGTCATTGCCATCGTTCCCTGGTCTTGTTCCTGATTCACTGCCATCAATTTCTGACACATTATCCACGACCTGAAGCGAAGCGACCGGCTGTGCCTCGGTCTCGCAGGTGCTGCCCTCTGACATCACACTGACCTCAGACAGAGTGGAGACCGAGCTCATGGTGGAATGAAGGGAGCTCATGGTGTTGTCTGCTGCTCTTACGCCCCCGCCTCCTACACTTCCACCATCACTATCAGGAGACTTGTAGTCAGCCAATGAGTGGATCTTGCTTGGGCGGGGTGACCTGGACTTTCTCTCCTTGGGTGGGGGAATTCCCAAGCTTCCCAGTTTGGGACCTCGTGGGACACTGGTCCTAAGGAAGGAATACTCCGTGGTCATGGCAACAGTGTTGGCCCTGGGAAGAGCCTCAGGATGCAGCATGAGCTCTGGATCCAGGGTGCTGAATCTGTTCTTAGGGGTGCTGCGGTGAGACTAGAAACAGAAACAAAGAAATAAACCATGTTGCTGCCATCCTGACTCAACTCACGAATACAAACATACAAATATAAGGCAAAACTGGCAAAATCTTCATGCAATGCTGAACATTTCCCCAAATCATGAAGGTCTTGGACTCTACCCATTTTAAAAGGTTCTCCTGTTGAGCTAAGTTTAAATAGAATTGAGCACACAACTTTAAATAAGCATGAAGCACAAGTTGGCTTGTTAATCTCAAGCGTAAAAAAATAAAAGTCCCACATCAAGTTATGCTGAAGGATAAGTAAGCAAGTAGAGGACTTAAAGGAAGAATGTGCGTCATTTTACACATAAAAACAGCAGAAATCCAGTCTCTCCTGTGTAAATGTCTCTCTGAGTCATGACTGTCTACAATGAGTGAGAAGCTCGAGTCCCGCTGGCTGTGTTGTTGTCAGAGCCGTGTTTACATGGACGGGACGGCCGGCTCCTCCCCTTGTGTATAAAAGCCGTTTTCGTCATGGACGAGAGCAAAAAGAAGAACATACTGTCACATAAGCGTTTTTAGATCATGGTCAATTTACATGCAATGTGAAGCTACGAGCTAACATTAGCCTGCTAACACAACAATGCAGACCACAAGCAAATGCAGCTAGAGCCAAGGACAATTTTGTCCGCCCTTTGCGCTTAACTCCACCACTTACTCCTTCGTGTAAACATGATTGGAGAGGCGTTGGAGGTGTGTCGCTGATGGAGAGCGGAGGCTTCAGAATAGCAGAGGTGTGGCCAAACAGCAGTTTGTTTTGGTTTCAAGGGCGACATCTACTGGATCAAAAAGTCGCACATTCTTCCTACATTATCCAGAAGAACCCTACATTGACTTCTTTCACGTACCCTCTCCTTGTGTCTCTGCACTCTGTACTGTTTGAGCTGCTCCTCCAGACGCCGCCGGGCCTCCAAGCGAATCTTCTCCTCGTTCTCCATCTCCAGTGACGGCTTCTCGTAGGCTAAAAAACAAAAAAAACAAAGAAACATCAAATACTGCATATCAACACCGCTTTATAACAGCTGTGAGCCTTTAAGCTCTATTGTTAGTTGGAAACCAATTTATTTTGTCCCCATGCTATACACCGTTACTTTCTATCTCGTTCTTTAGTTTACTCTCGTATAGAAATCGACTTCATGACTGCAACAGCCATGCAGCAAGCATAGACTTGATTAAATTAAGACTTCTTTTAATGCATTTCCACTGCATCGAATGATAAGCAAAGCTAAGACTTGAATGTGTTTGTAACAATATTTTCTGTGGGAGGTACTTTTGAAGTCGAACTAAATCCCAACAGTGAAGCCTACTCATGCCCTGTGTCCGACTTTAAAGAAGATACCCCAAAACATAACATGCGAGAGATGTTAGTTCCAAAACAGCCATTAGTCCAAACATTGCTCCGAATGGACAACCCCCTCCAATTTCTATTCAAGCAATCAGATGTGTATGAGTTGCAGAGAAGCTCAAACTTCCATCTGTTCAAACAATGCACGAACAAGGAGGTTAAAAAAGGATAAGCACTGGGGCTGAAAAAACAAAACATCCCACAGAAAAATGAGGCTAAAATGCAGGCGGGGGAGAGGGGGTATACACTCCACATTCATAAATGCTTACACAATTCAGTCTCCTGCATAGGCATACTGAGTCTGAGCGACTGCAATGAATCACCCGTGTGAACCGTGACCTCAGCACTAGCACCCTCAGACCTCCCTAGCATCATGGGTGGATAAGAAGCCACACCTGAGGGGGGCTCTTGGGTCTGGGAGTTGACAGGAGAGCTGGTGCTCTGAGGAGGGGCTGTTGGAGACAGGGACCCATTGATACGAGTTTTACCCTCGGCACCAAAGCCCTCTGCCAGTCCGTCTCCATTTGGCATCACATCTGAAGAACCGATGGGACCTGAAAGGGAAAGGGGGGGGGGGGGAGATGATGTCAGGAATGTGACAATTGGTCATGATAACGTCTTGAGAAGCAGGCTGCTGTGAAAGTCATTCCACTGGTCATGCTGGCTCGGCAACTTTGTCAAGATACAATGGCTTAAGTGAAAAATGTGGCTGTAAATGTTCATGGCAAATGGCGAGTAAAGCGTCCCTTAATCTGCATTTCCTTTGACTATCAAGATGCACAATCGAGGCAAATTTAAATCACCTAACATGTTTTTCTTTTCTGTGTATCAGCTTCAACCTCCAGGGGAAATAAAGGCATACCAAAAACACAATTTTCTGCCTTTCAGACGTTCAGTTTGTGCCGTTTAGTCCGAGATCTTATCACTGGTTTGATACGTGAAGGACCAAGATGGAAAAAGGAGGCGTCACATGTCTGTGAAAAATTCAGAATTCAGCAAAAGCAGAATCAAAGTCAGATTCCAGTTCTATGTTGGTTAAAGGTCACATATTCTCCTCCTTTTCAAAAGGTTTAAATAAGTCTCAGAGCTCCTCTAAACATGTGTGTGAAGTGTCTTGTTCTAAATCCACTCTGATCCTGTATTTGATCATGCCTATAAACCCCTCTATTTCAGCCCTGCTCAGAACAGGCTGTTTCTGTGTCTGTAGCTTTCAATGTAAATGAGCTGTGTCTGACCACGCCCCTCTCTGGAAGGGCTTGGGTGGCTCGGGCTTTCTTACACCATTTCCAATTGTTTAGGGTGAGAAGGCAGACTCAGAGGGCACCAAGAAGATATTCAGACTTAAACTCAAAAACTGCCAACAATTGAAAGATAGTTTATTTAACACATGGACACAGAAGTCATTCTGATGTAAAAGTAAGAAAAATGGTTTTGTGGCTGCGAGGAGCCTTTTCATGTTAAAGGAGAAATATGTAGCTCAGACGCTCAGTGGGTATAATACCTCACCTCTCTAGAGTGGATGTTCACGCAGGTCACCATGTGGTGGACACTGAAGCTTCAGTGTTTATCCAGCTCTGCATCGGTCTGTAAACCTTTCTGTGTTCTAACCTCTCTCCATTTTTCAAAAGCATCTCCAATATTGATCCTAGTTTGAGCACGTTTCTGCTCGTGGAGCTTATTAGAAACATGCAGAGGCTTTTTAGGTCGGGTACAATCACTTCTATCTGAACCAGTTCTCTTGCCCGCTTCCATCGCTGCAACACCTGTTGGTTTGACCTGATAACTGCTCTCATATCTGGCAAACCGAGGGGCGTCCAAAATGGTCGTGTGGGGGTGCCTTAAAACCGCCTACCTTCTCTGGTCCAAACAAATCCAGACCATTCAGGACCAGAATCTAAAGTTAGAAGGAGGACATACTGGCTGCTGCATTGTTGTCAGAGAAGCCAGCACTTCAACATAGCATGTTTCCTTAATGTCTGATCATAGAGTAAGCTCACTTTATCATTTCACTCACTACACATCTTACTGATTAAACCTAAAGTAAATATTCCTCATGATGGCACCTGTTGGAAATCTCTACATATAGCTTTTAAATTGCCTTCGTCATTGCACGTGTTTTCAGATGTATGTAAGGCACAAAAAATGTATTCTCCTCTGTAAATTTCACAGAGCCTAACGTCTCCTAAAGCCGCTTCTCTTTAACCACCGAAGATTATCAGCACAGTGCCTGCATGATAATGACTAATTAGAATTCACCTCAGCTATTTAACACGTTAGTTCAAAGAGCCGTGTAACACAGAGCAGTGAAGCGCCTCGGGCCTTTTAGTAACCACTAAAACAGGTCAGACATGGCAGGATACAAGTGCTAGATAAAAAGGATACCAGTTAGATTCCTGCAGGGAAAATAACTCTGAAGATCAGAGAGGAGAGTCTGAATCAGCCAATCACAGTACAGGGACGGTCATAATAGAGTATATTACAGAAAAGGCTCTCTTGGCTGTAATAATAATAAAATATTTATTTATATAGCACCTTTACAAAATGCTTTGACATACAAGCAAAATCAACATCAGAACAAACTAAAGGAACCCAGACACAAAAGAACGCAGCATTTCCAACACAGACCTGGAGGTATATTTTTGGCCGCCCAAATATATTTACAGACCCTTTTTATGGTCTATCAATAAAATCACTGCACGCACAACAGAGAAAAAGAGAGAGAGAGAGAAATCATCTGACGTACGAGCAATGAGCAAAACAACCCAAGAACCCAACAGAAGAAGAACCCAAACAACAGCATATCCAACCAAACATTACAAGAACAACACAAGTACCACCATAAAAACCCAGGCAACAACAACAACAACAACAAATATCAAAGAAAAAGTGAAAAGCAAAAACTGATCAAAAAGAGTCAAAGGAAGTAAAATATCTGCATCTCTCATCCCAACTCACACAGAAAAATACTGAAAACAAAACGTCTGTGCTGAACAAATGAGAAAAATGATGGGATACTGTAAACCAGGGTCCAAAATTAACACCCGCCAAGCGCCAAATGCGGGTAGATTTTCCGTTTGGCGAGTACATTTCAGAGGGTTATCTGCCACAGGGCGGGTAAATGTTTTACCATAAAGTAATAAAAACTATGCTATGAGTATTTAGCGCGTTTTATGTATCTGCAGCTACCTGCTCCTCTCTCTGCTGTCATGACTGAGAGCATCGCTGAGACACACCAACATACATTTTAGCACACGCACGCACGTACTGGAAGTTGAGTGAATCGTTACATCCCTAATATAAATATTCCACGCAAACCCACTGCAGACTAAACAAATATCTTTTCAAAACCTTTCAGTTTCTGCTTTCTAACAGGATCAGGGTTCTACTTTGTGAACGTTAATCTACACCCCAGAGGTAGGTGGACACGGGGCCTAAGTCTGCGTGGAATAAACGCCCAGCCACTGTACGTTGATATACTAATACAGGGTGGTAAACGATGCAGCCTTTGGCTTACTGTTGTTGTATGTGCTGCTGTGATAAAAACGTCATGTAAATTATACTCGTCGGTAAACATATTCTCTTCCTCAGGTCCGTTTCGCCCGTTTGTCTCGTCTACAGTCAACACGGAGGTCGTTTTCAGCGGGGAGGGGGGTTAAGTGGCAGAGAATCACTCCCATGATTCCCCGCCAACCTCAACGTCATCTTTTGTTATTGTTTTGATTGAAAGCCCCCTGGCGGCAACATTTACATACTGTGCTTTTACAAAAAGCATTCATTTTCTAAAGCCTCTTCATGTTTAATTTTTTTTTCATTAGTAGCTAATGTCGTCAAATGCAAAAAAAATCGTGAAAATCGTGAAACTTGGTTTATTCCTCTGACTATAATCGGGATGTCATAATCCAGAATCGTTGCATCCCAATTGCTGCGTGTTCATTACGAAATCTCAAATTGTGATATTGATAAATTGCCATATATTGTGCAGCCCTAATCATCAGTATGTATCAGGAGATAAAACACTCCATCCACACAACCCCTAACAGGTGTCAGAGCTTTAGTACTCACCATTGGGAATATCCCCGTTTGTGTTGGGTGCGTTCTCCAGCCCTCGTTGTTTCAGTAGTGTTTCCCCTTCAACAGCATGGGCGTCAGCCTCTTTGGATTTTATAGCACTATCTTCTTGATGGACTTTAGCCTCCATTTGAGTTGCTTCTGATCCATTAGTGTCCATCATTATTTAAAAACTGAACAGTTACAATAAAAAAGAAACTCCTCACAAAGCCATCTTGGACAGAGGCAGACCAGTTGGGATCATGCCAGCGTCAGCAGCACTATAGAGAGAGAAAATGAAGTTCACATTTAGGAAGAATATTCTTTACAAAGAAGGAACTGTTGGTCCTAAAAGAGGGCTTCTGTGGACGGTAATATTTACTGATGGGACACATCCGATCTTATATCGACATCGGGTCCGATATTGATGTAATTTATGTATCACATATCAGACTGAGGACGCCGATCCACGTCACCGATCAAGAAAGATCGTTGGCCAGTTTAAACAGCCTGACAGTTGTTGCTGCTTCCTGTTTGTAATTTCTATGCATTTTGATTTTGCTCTTTGAATATCTGCCAATTTCCAAATAGTCAGCACGCGCTGCGTTCCTACAGTGCCACAGGTTTTGCTCCGTCGGATGGTGCTGACGGCAGAAGTTAAAGCGCTTCCCCCTACATTTAAAATCTTCTCTAGCGTGTTTTTAAAGAACCTGTCTGATATCTTTCTCTGAACCATTTACTAAAAGAGAAAAGTAAACTAAAGCAAAATAAAAACGAATGAAAAATCCCAAACTAATTTAGAATAACCTCGATCAGAGGAGAAAAAGCTTGGTCGTTAAATATAGATTAACAATCCCCTGAAACACTTACATTGCACATTTTTAAACACAGAGATAACAGGATACATTATCTCTAATTTGAAAATCAGGGGACAAAACTGACAGCTCCATGTTTGTCTTTGTTTCTGCTCGGTACGATCTGAAGACACACACACACACACACACACACACACACACACACACACACACACACACACACACACACACACACACACACACACACACACCCACCTTTGAAAGTAAGCCTGTCAGGTGTCACACTTTAACTTCATTACGATGTGGGGATTATCCGTGTCCTTGGGAGAGGAGAAGCTGCCATGTTTGTATTGAGAAAATAAAAGCTGTGCATACAAACTGGGCAGATCGGATACATAACTGGAGCTTAGTTTTTTTTTTTACTATATTTTAAAGAAGGGTCTCTGTGATAAAGAGAGGAGGGCATGAAGTGCAGTGACAGGTGTTTTATGTTTAAAGTGATTTATTGATGGACTCATGTCAGTCAGTGCAGCTCTTCATCATCATGCCTGACTGTGTGTGTGCTCGGTCTAACCCTGCTCGGCTCTGTCTAACCATGTTCAGCTCGATCTTACCCTGTTCAGCTCGGTTGGTTTAAAGAAGACATATTATACTCCTTTTCCCACCTTTTCAAACAGTCCCCTGTGGTCTAAAACAAAATAACATGAATCAAGCACCAGAGGAAGTTTGTGACCCTGTAGAAACCAGCTCTCTCAGAACGCTCCGTTTTGGTGTGTGTGTCTCTTTAAATGCAATGAGCCCCCCCTGAGTTTTCCCAGTAGACATCACTCCTCTGTAGCAAGAATAAAAGTGGCGGACCTGTGCAAAAGTTTTCTCTAAGCGGGGGGGTGGAGTCCATGGGTGGAGATACCAGGGGAGGGGAGGGGATTTTTTTTTTACCAGAATCCAGCTTGTGACGTCACAAACTGAGAAAATTTGAAACGGAGCATTTTTCTCTGTGTGGTAAGACTTATGCAGACCACAAACAAAGGACTGGATGGATTTATTTCACATTTTGTGGGTCAGTAGACACTCAGGTTACCCAAATAAATGTTCAAAAACACTGTACAAGTGGATTTTCATAATATGTCCCCTTTAACACTCCCCGTTTAGCTCGGTTTAGCCCGGTCCAGCACAGATAAACCCTGACACGGGTTCCGAAGACCTAACAGACAGTCGTGAATAAACTTTAATGTAAATGTTTATTGACTGAGTCGAGTTGAATCCAGACTGACGTGAAGGAGGGCAGACTCTAAAGCTAGCTCTCCATGCTAACGGAAGCTAGCGGATCTGTTTACGACCTGTCAGGCTAAGGTGGCTAACCCGTTAGCTCCACACGATCTTAAATAAACAAACGACCTACTTACTGTCGCTTGAGCACATTACAAACCCCGCGTTTAGTTTATATACAATGACAGTTTCGGTAAATGTCACAAAGAGCAGTAAAGGCTCACCTCTCTGCGAGCTTCGCCTTTCTCTACGTGGCTGTTTGGTGTCCGTCCTTTTTCTGTCCGACTGGAAACATCATCTTCTTCTTCTTCTACTCTCGGTTTTTTGGCGGATCGTCAACAATTTAAAGGTGCATACCGCCACCTATTGTACAAGAATGTGTAACATCATGTCATCTACCTACACTGTAAATTGTAAAATTGTACTTAATTAAAAAAAACAAGTTACCTAAACTCAATTTTTCAAAGAAAGTTGGTGTAACTCAGTCCAATTAATTAGCTTGAACTATTTGTTGGCACTTACTCATTTGTTTTGAGTCATACTTTGAGTAGTTAGTTAAACTAAGTTACAGTAACTCATTACAGTACTACGGAGCCCCTCAGGTGACATTTGTGAATATTTTATAATTTGTGGCCACAAAATAATAATTCATGGCCTCAAAATAATAATTCGTACACCAATAGGCATTGAGAGCTCAAAAATATCTTTTACAAATACTTACTACAGCAGCTCTCAAATGTAATAACAATTAAAAGGCTAAAACCTGACCCTCCGACATATAGTATGTGGACTGAGAAAGTATGGGAAATTTACCACATGGAACGCATAACATACACCCTGAGACTACAGAAAGAAAAAAGATGGAACCCCGCCATCTCCGTACTGCTTCTAAGCTGAAGCTACTACATACACATGCACACACACACACACGCGCGAATCTCCTCCTTGACTCTTACCTCCTTTTGTTATTATTTATCTGGATTTTTTTTACACCTCTGGTGAAGTAAACATCAGAGATGTTTTGCTACAAGCTGCTACAGCAGGAACTACCCTAACTATGGTGATCCAGATCTTCTTCCAAGATGGTATTTCTTGGAGCATCCACGTTATTGGAACCCTTCCGCATCATCAGCAGGGATCTCAGGGTCTCATGTGTTTCGCCCCTTAACCTGAACACATCGCCTGAGTGGGGCAGCAAAGACTGACTAGCCTTCACTTGCAGAAGGGTTCCAACTGTGGGCTCTCTTCAGCCACAGCCAGCTTGAGCTGGACTTGGCTGCTGCAGCTATGTCCCTGGTGGCTTTTTTCAGCTGTTTGGGCTCCAGGCCCATCCTCTGGAGGAAGCAGCGCACCGATTTTGCTGGGAACCCGCGGCAGCCAACTTCAATGGGGTAGCTGGTTGCATGCCACCCCTTTAAAACAGCTTCATCAACCAGGTCCTGGTACTTGGCTTTTTTCAGTTGGTGCGACGTGGCTAGCCTCTCTTCCCAGGGCACCGTGAGCTCGACCACTATGATGGTTTTTATGCTCCTGGATAGCAGGACCATATCTGGTCGGAGTGAGGTCACTGCCACGTCCTGCGGGAAGACAAGCCTCCTCTTCAGGTCCACTCTCAACTCCCAGTCGGAGGCTCGTTGCAAGGTAGAGGGTGGGTTCTTGGCTGCCATGCTGGTCTTATGAGCCTTGTCTCCTTTCCTCACAAAGCTTTGGGCGGTTGGGCCTGCTTGTTGTTGTCTTTGACTCGCTGCTGTTCCACCCATTTAGCGATTTCCGTGAGGACCTTGTCATGCCTCCATCTGTACCGCCCTTCTGCCAATGCCTTTGGACAGCCGGTCAGTATGTGGTTCAGTGTACAGGTGGCTGCTCCACATTGGTTGCAAGATGGATCTTCCTCTCCGCCCCAGATCTTCAGGTTTCTTGGGGTTGGCAGCAGGTCAGTCACAGAGCGCAGGAGAAAGCTTAACTTCCCCTGGTCGGTCTGCCACAGTTCCTTCCAAGACAGTGGTCGTTCCTGTGCCTGATCCCACTGCGTCCATCGACCCTGAGAGTAAAGTCTGATCGCTTTCACCTGGCGCTCCTCCTCTGCTGCCTCGCGGACTCTTTGCACCACAAGGCATCTTCTGGCTCTGGCATCAGCCCTGCTCCACCTCTTCTTGCTGTAGTGTCCAAGGCCCAGGCGTCCCTGGCATACCACGCCCACAATTTCCTGGTGTTTCCAGTGGGATTCTTCTTCCGTCACGGCTTGCTGGGGCTTCCACTTTCTGCCGCATTTGATGGTCTTGCTTGCGTGTCTTACTTTCCCGTCTTTAGACGAGAGGAGTGTACTGACTGCCCTTGCCTTGGTGGCTTTAAACTCCTCAACCACAGATGAGACTGGCAAGGGAAGCTTGGAGGTCTTGCTGTACAGGTTGATTGCGCTGAAGGATGGGGGGACTCCCAGCCATTTCCGCAAGAACTTGCTGCACAGTCTTTCCATTCCTATATATATATATCTTACATGTGTATATATAAATATTTATATATATTTATATATTTTTAACCCTATGATAGAGTTAAGTTATATCGGTCTTGCATGGAATAGTTATTAGCAAGAGACACTTGTCTCTTGCTGCGGCTGCTAAAAATGCATGGGTTGAAACTTTTTGCTGCTTAACTCAGACAAGACTGAAGTTATTGTGCTTGGACCTAAGAATCTCAGAGAGACTTTTTCTAATGATACAACTGCCCTTAATGGCATCAGCGTGGCATCTAGCACCACTGTTAGGAATCTAGGAGTTTTATTTGATCAAGATATGTCCTTTAACTCTCACATAAAACACATTTCAAGGACAGCTTATTTCCACCTTCGTAATATTTCTAAGATCAGGCAGATCCTGTCCCAAAACGATGCAGAAAAACTAGTTCATGCATTTGTTACCTCCAGGTTGGATTACTGTAATTCTCTTTTATCAGGGTGGTCTGGTAAATCTCTAAAGACTCTTCAACTAGTCCAAATTGCTGCAGCTCGTGTTCTGACTAGAACTAGGAAAAGGGACCACATTACTCCTGTTTTGGCTTCTCTGCACTGGCTCCCTATAAAATCTAGAATAGAATTTAAAATCCTTCTTCTCACTTACAAAGCTCTAAATGGTCAGGCACCATCTTATCTTAAAGAGTTAATAGTGCCGTACTACTCGTCGAGAACATTACGCTCCCAGAATGCAGACTTAAGACTTTTCTTTTTGATAAATCATATAGTTAGGGCTGGCACAGGTACAGACCAGCTCATAGTTATGCTGCTATAGGCCTAGACTACCGGGGGAACTGGCACCTTGAGCTCTTATCCCCTGCTCTCTCTCTCTCTGCATTCATATGACGTTACTGCATGTCACTACCTTTAAATCCCAGTTACTAACCACATCTTCTTCTGGGAGCTTCTGAGCTCTCTTAGGTTTCTCGGGATTGTTGCTCCTGCTGAGCCCTCTTAGGCTCCACGGGATCGTTGGTGGACGGCCTGCCAAAACAACCCTGCCCCCCTCCCTTCGGGATCGTAGGTGGACGGCCTACCTGAACAACACCCCCCCCCCCCCTTTTTCCCGTGTTCCCTATCCCTCTTCCTGCATATTATCCCATCTCCCCCTATCCCTTTCCAAGCCCGGCGCAGTCTAGGCTGTGAAGGCTGTTTCGTCATGAGCCGGGGATCACTGCCGAAGATTTCTGCCTTTTAATAAGGAAGTTTTTTCTGACCACTGTATCTTTTGCTGCTTTGCTAAAGTGCTCATGATGGATTAAGCTGAGTCCTTGTAATATAACAATAAGTAAGGTCTTTTACCTGCTTTTTGTAACATAACAATGAGCATGGTCTTTTTACCTGCTCTTTTGTAATATTAATAGACAAAGAGTAAGGTCCTTTACCTGCTTTTTGTAAAGCGTCTTGAGATAACACTTGTTATGAATTGGCGCTATACAAATAAAGATTGATGATGATAAACGTAAAGAATATGCTGATCTCGGGGAAGTAATCGATTTCATAATTCACCAGCTGGAAGGATCCGGGAGACTTCATGGATACAGGTGGATACACAAAAAGTGCTTAATAAATGGCATTCGTGCAAAAAAGGAAGATGTTCGCGTGGTTCTTTCAGCTCTGGACCCTGACCCTGATCAGCCATTCGTCGTTCCAGGAGACCGCAGGCAGTATTTTTGCCCAAGGGCCTAACTATATCTGGCATATAGATGCTTACGATAAATTAAAGCCACATGGAATATGCATCAGTGG
The DNA here is from genome assembly GCA_020745685.1 of Tautogolabrus adspersus. Taxonomy (NCBI): domain Eukaryota; kingdom Metazoa; phylum Chordata; class Actinopteri; order Labriformes; family Labridae; genus Tautogolabrus; species Tautogolabrus adspersus. The sequence goes on along the minus strand of CM036534.1, from coordinate 1,714,465 downwards.
GTGCATAGATGGCTTTTCGCGCAAAATGATTTGGCTGAAGGCTGCATACACAAGTAGCGATCCACGCGTCATAGGGGGCTACTTCGAGGCCGTGGAGGCGTTTGGTGGGTGTCCCCGGATTGTCCGGAACGTGTCGAGCGACCCTGCGAGTGAAGCAGCAGGCGTGGGCCGTCGCAGACGGTCGGGACAAATTGCTCACTGTTTTATTTTGTTGGAGCCGAGTGACTTTTTAGCCTTTTACGTTTTAAGTGATGGACTTAAGTAGCTCTCCTTAGTATCTCTTGTTTTACCTTACTTTTATTCCCCTCATTTTAGCCAAGTTTCAGCAAAGACATTTTAGGATGATTTTATTGTTTTATTTCCATTTAAGTGGGTTTTAATTTGGTGCAGATCAAGAACAACCTAGCTCAAAAATAAATCTGTTTTGCGCCCTAACATCATTGTTTTTAGTCTCTTCGATTACTCTCAGTGCTGCTCTCACCCCGATAACTCAAACGTAACCTGTTCATATTCAATTCCCTACTCTTTTTAAATTACCACAATTCACCCCTGTTACAGTACCTGATAGTCGTCCTCAGTGTCTCCCTGTAGTCTCAGTTATGTAAAAGGACACTGCGACATCTTTGAATGTCTCTTTTTTTTTTTCTTCACAATTTCTTTATTGATTTTAAGCACAGATATGCAATTCAACACATTAATGTACATATTGTATACAATATAAAGAAACAAACAGACATTATACACAACCCACCCCCAAACATCCCTCCCTCTCTCTCAAAAAACCTCTCTTGCATTTAAAGTCCATTAACGCGTAAGACTATTTCAAAGATAATGGTACCTCTTATACAAAGAAAATCCAAATCAAAGATACATACATATGTTGTGCCTATCCAAACATAAATATCTACACTCACACATATGTACATACACAAACCAAAAGTTACATATTTCCATATCCTGCCTTCATCAACTTCTGGGGTTTACCATTATAGTTATTCATGCAGATATCTTAACCTGAGACTTCCTCCTGTAGAAGCGCTCCAATGTCTCTACAGCCGTGGCCAAAAGTTTTGAGAATGACACAAATGTGAATTTCCACAAAGTCTGCTGTCTCAGTTTTTATGATGGCAATTTGCATATATTCCAGAATGTTATGAAGAGTTATCAGATGAATTGCAATTAATTGCAAAGTCCCTCTTTGCCATGAAAATTTACCTAATCCCAAAAAATACAATTCCACTGCATTTCAGCCCTGCCACAACAAGACCAGCTGACATCATGTCAGTGATTCTCTCATTAACACAGGTGAAAGTGTTGACCAAGACAGGGCTGGAGATCACTCTGTCATGCTGATTGAGTTAGAATAACAGACTGGAAGCTTTAAAAGGAGGCTGGTGCTTGAAATCATTGTTCTTCCTCTGTTAACCATGGTTTCCTGCAAGGAAAAACGTGCAGTCATCATTGCTTTGCACAAAAAGGGCTTCACAGGCAGGGATATTGCTGCTAGTAAGATTGCACCTAAATCAACCATTTATCGGATCATCAAGAACTTAAAGGAGAGAGGTTCAATTGTTGTGAAGAAGGCTTCAGGGCGCCCAAGAAAGTCCAGCAAGACCAGGACCGTCTCCTAAAGTTGATTCAGCTGCGGGATCGTGGCACCACCAGTGCAGAGCTTGCTCAGGAATGGCAGCAGGCAGGTGTGAGTGCATCTGCACGCACAGTGAGGCGAAGACTTTTGGAGGATGGCCTGGTGTCAAGAAGGGCAGCAAAGAAGCCACTTCTCTCCAGGAAAAACATCAGAGACAGGCTGATATTCTGCAAAAGGTACAGGGATTGGACTGCTGAGGACTGGGGTAAAGTCATTTTCTCTGATGAATCCCCTTTCTGATTGTTTGGGGTATCCGGAAAAAAGCTTGTCCGCTACCATCAGTCCTGTGTCATGCCAACAGTAAAGCATCCTGAGACCATTCATGTGTGGGGTTGCTTCTCAGTCAAGGGAGCCGGCTCACTCACAATTTTGCCTAAGAAAACAGCCATGAATAAAGAATGGTACCAAAACATCCTCTGAGAGCAACTTCTCCCAACCATCCAAGATCAGTTTGGTGATGAACAATGCCTTTTCCAGCATGATGGAGCACCTTGTCACAAGGCAAAAGTGATAACTAAGTGGCTTGGGGAACAAAGCATTGAAATTTTGGGTCCATGGCCAGCAAACTCCCCAGACCTTAATCCCATTGAGAACTTGTGGTCAATCCTCAAGAGGAGAGTGGAAAAACAAAAACCCACAAATTCTGACAAACTCCAAGCTTTGATTATGCAAGAATGGGCTGCCATCAGTCAGGATGTGGCCCAGAAGTTGATTGACAGCATGTCAGGGCGAATTGCAGAGGTCTTGAAAAAGAAGGGTCAACATTGCAAATATTGAGTCTTTGCATAAACGTAATGCAGTTGTCAATAAAAGCCTTTGACACTTATGAAATGCTTGTAATTATACTTCAGTATACAATAGTAACATCTGACAAAAAGATCTAAAAAACACTGAAGCAGCAAACTTTGTGAAAAACCAATACTTGTGTCATTCTCAAAACTTTTGGCCATGGGTGTACATTTCATGAAGTCTTTAAATGGTCTCCATATTCCCTCATAGACATCCAACTTATTTTTCAGGATGTATGTTATCCTCTCCATTGACATACATTGTGCCATATTATTAATCCAAGCACCTATTGTAGGGGCCGAAGTTTTCTTCCAGTTGAGAGCTATCAATGGTTTTGCCTGTAGTATAGCAAAGTCAATAAACTTATATTCTCTGGTTCTTAACTTCAGATTTGCCGGATACAGATGTAGCAGTATCATTTTTGAGTCTACTGGGATATTTGTAGACAAAATGATTGTCAAGTTATGTCTGGTTTCACTCAGCTCCTGCCCAAACTTGATAAAAGGCTTGGTTTCACATGAAAGGACGTTCGGGACAACTCATTCTTCTTTTCTCCATTTATTGAATGTCACACATTCAATGTAGTTTTCATTTGAGCAATAACTGAAGATTGTTAATCAGGTTGATAACCTTCAAAAAAGCACAAAAGAACATGTGTTATCATTAACAATCATCACTCAAATAAACATTTCTTTTCACTACTCAAATTAATCAGACAGCATTTCCATCATCATTATTAATGAAAATTAAATTAACTTGCTGTCAGTCCAACATAATTTCTTCAAGGTAACAGAAATCCTACCAGCAGCGTCTCTCATTGAATCCTTGAGCTGTTTCTCCTGACTCCTTCACCTCTGTGTGTCTGGCAGTGAACGGTCCAAACAGGTGTTCAGGATTCCCTGATTGTCTAATTGCTTGCTGGTCTCACTCAGAGCTGTTTGCTTCTTCTCCCTGTAGCCATTTTGTGAGTCACAGAGTTATCCAGCTCCTTGTCACCAACAGCTGGACTGGAGTTGGTACTGCATCCTCTCTCACTCAGTTTTGACTGAACAATGATCATTACTTTATTAAAGGGATACTTCACCCGTTGAAACATGAATCTGTAGTGACATTGGGTCATATATGTAGTAGAAATGTGAAATAAATTTTGAAATTGGTGCCTTCTTGACCGAGAAAAGGCAAAAAGTGTCTTTTTGCCTTTTCTCGGCAAAGACAACAACTCCCAGAATGCACAGCACGGCAGGACACTCCCGCTGAAGGAGAGGTGCATTCATGTGGTATCGGAAAAATGAGATTCCGAGTTGTAAAATGCACATGAAACACCTGCTCAAGTCGGTTTTGTGTTTTGTTAACATACTTTTTATTCATGCACGTATTGCACATCAACTTTTTGCTTAAATATAACTTGACAATAAGATTTCTCCGAGTTGGGAAGTCGGAAGAACGACTTCCCAACTCGGAAACTTGGATCACCCGAGCAGCACCTGAATGAAGCATTACTCGCGGACATTTAATAATAATAATACAGCAGTTTCCACAACTGATTCAGAGATTTCTTCCATAAGGAATTGGCATCTTAGAAATTCCTGGCAGAAAACAGACTCTATGTCTGTGTCCATAGGCAAACAGTGACAGCCCCGACAACACAAGTCTGCCCCGGCTCCTTCTTCCTCTCACAGCCGAGGACCTAGCATGCTAGGCTAGCTAGCCTGCCTGTCGGCACCAGCAGCCAGCTCGCCGCTATATTGTGGCTCATAGAAAGAGCCATGAACATCCGATTCGAGCATAAGACCTTCAAAATCCCCTTCAGTCATATCAGTTTGAAGTTGAAACATACGTTTTTCGCCATTCTCGGTCCATATTAGCTTATCCGTAGAGACACCCAGCTTGAGTCCGGCTCAGGCTCACTGTACAGCCGCTGTCTGTCTGCAGAAGCCGCCTGGCAGATATTGCAGCTCGTAGAAAGAGCCACGAACATCCGATTCGAGCACAAAACCTTTAAAATCCCCTTCATCCATATCAGTTTGAAGTTGAAACATACTTTTTTCGCCATTATCAGTCCTTATGATGAGCTTTATCCATAGAGACACCCAGCTTGAGCTGGCTCAGGCTCCCTGTCTCACAGCCGCTGTCTGTCTGCAGAAGGCACCTGGCAGCAATATTGTGGGCGGCTCGTAGAAAGAGCCACGAACATCCGATTCGAGCACAAGACCTTCAAAATCCCCTTCATCCATATCAGTTTGTAGTTGACTTTCCGCCATTGTCGGTTTTACTCAGCTTTCTCCACAGAGCCTGTTAGCACAGCTTCCAACTAAGCAATATGGCGGATGTTAAGTTTCGTTTTTGGGAGTGAGGTCCCGCCCACTGATCTGTGATTGGTCTGTAGCTTCAGTGGTTGAAAACATGAGGAACTAGCAATGTAGTTTCACCCCTGCTAACCACAACAGCCGCCAGTGACGCAATATGACGATTTTTGCATCACTGGAGGCTGTTTGTCAGAAAAGAAATTACAGATATTTCTCATCTCAGGGGGAAATGAGGGCTGGATGCAAGACCTTATGATCAGGGTTGGCCTCTGAACACACTGACATAACACTATTCTACAGTAACCATAGTGCCCCCTACTGCAAGGATTAAGTCCTGCCTCCTTTATACAATGTTCAATTTGCTCCATCTGCTTGCCCTGCTTTCAACTGTGCTTTCATCTTCTGATTCACTCCCATCTTCAGTCCCTGAGCTTTCTGTCTCCACCTCGACCAGGACATTGTGAATTTTCCTGTTAACTCACCCTGCACTTCATCTTTGGCTATAACTGGATATAGTCCTGATGACGGTTTTTCACTGTGGGGCACATAGGGTGGGGGTTTGTCACACCACTGTGGTGCAGTAGGTGGTGTTGGGTGGTTCTCTTTGTCTTTGTCAGTTTTACCTGTCTGTGTGTCTTTTCTTCTGGCTCGTCATTTTTCTGACTCTGCTCTCCCTGCACTAGAGGTAATTGTTTTGCATTAAGTAAATACTTTCACCCTGCTTTTTTAAACCATCTTAACACTTCCCTCTCCCTTGCTTGCTTTCCCTGTCTGCTATCACTGGTGTCTCTTTCTTTGTGATGTTTGATGTTGGCATCCACTTCATCACAACATGCTGCCATGAAGATCCCTTCTTTAGGCCATTGTAGCCTTCCAGAAATTATTTTGTGCCATTTTTTCATGTAGTCTTATCTGCTTCTCGTGTGACAAGGTCAGTTTTAAGAAGGTGTCCTGCATGATTTATTGATGGTTTTTAGAGTCTGTGTTTATATTATAACTTTTACTATTTGAGTGTTTTTATATTTTATCGCATGTTTTATCAGTGTGTGTGTGTGTGCTGAGATTGCTGTGCTTTTTTATGTAAAAATTTTTTTCCTACGGACCCTGAAGCACTCAGTGACAATCCCCAGGCTGCAATTAACAGATGAGCTACAGGTGTGCGACGCGGGTGCAAGACGATTTCTACCTAAGAGAGAGACACAATGAAGGGGACACAAGCCGATGGTAGAGACGACGGTAGAGATGACGGTAGAGACGATGGTGAAGCCTCGGAGTCAGTACAAGTAACACTGCGACATCCCAGGCCAAGAGATGAACGAGCCACCGGAGCCAGAAGCGCAGCAGCCAGTATCCGTATGTTGCGACCTAGAAATATTTGTATGCAATTCAATTTGACAGAAGAAAGCACACTACACTATAAGTTAGTAAAACTGTATATTTGTTTAATGTGTTAATTAAAAAAAACATACAGGTACTGTAATTTCATGTTAGTTTACACAGAAATTAAAAAGTTATTAACTCTTTTAATTTTAGGTTTTGAGATATGACGTCATCGGCCTGCGTGCAGAGGTGACGTAGTTAATCAGGGTCGTGGTCAAGAGAGGAATGTGCATGTATGCCGTTTTTGTTGTGAGGACCCGATGCTTCTTAAGAAAGATAATCATAAAAAAATACAGCACCGGGAAGAATAAAGTTGCCAAACGGAAGACATAGTCCTGGTCTTTTCATGGGTGCAACACGTACAGCTTGAATACTCCAGCCTGGGTCGGTAACTGTTTGTTACTGCCCAGGAAAATCGTGAGTATGTTTTCTGTTTTATTGCGGATACTGAGATGGCTGGCTGTGGGGCCTGGCAGAGTGTGGCAGCTCTTGGTGTGTTGGCGACACCAACTCCCTTTGTCACCTTTGCCCCCATGACTCCCTGTTTGGCGCTATGTGTTAAAGACCTGGGGACGTCTGGCTCATTATCTTTGGTTTTAATTATCGCAACTATTTTTCCAGCAGTTATACCAGGTTTCAATGTTTCCTCTTTTGTGCGATCAAATCTTAATTCCTCAGTTCCGTCCTCTGCGGGGACTCTAGTTATGCAGCCGAATTTGCCTGTTTCCCACTGTAATCTTCTGGGAGAGACTGTGATACAAGCCTGCTTATTCACTGCCCTCCTATTTATCCCCACTAATGCCAACTCTTCAGGAATTCCTGAAATTGGATTTAGTGGTACAGTTGCTGCTGCTCTGGGATCTCTACAGAGTTGCTCCACGTTGGGGCTAGTGAATTGGGGGTCCAAAGTTTGCGTTTACCACGGTACAGCCGGGAAATCCTTTTTTATATCTTTAAGATTAATGAATTTGGTAATACTCATCAACTTTAGACTAATTAGTGTGATTGTCCTGCCAATTGTCTACGCCGTCCTAGTCCATGTAGGTTCGTTCTTTCCAGAAATGTGTCCTTATCCCTAGTGTTTCTACATTTCCCTTATCTGTAAAATGTTCTAACGACACTATTTGGTCCTCACTACTGTTGTCATTGTCCATGCGCTTTGGCGTTCTGCTCTTACCTCACTTGACTATTTACTTATTTTATTATTGTTATTGTTACTGTTATTATTATTATTAATATTAATATTATTATGGTTATCTGTTTTGGGTAATTACCATATTTTCTCGTTTTCCTTCTGCCTATATGCTGTTTTTATTGAGCTGGTATCTTCAATTTCTCTCCATATTAGTCTGCTCAGAAACAACAGAAATGCCAGCAGTGTCACTATTCAACAATGTGTCCCCTACTGGACTGTTGCTCTGCTTCACTTTAGCTATCAATCCTGTCTGTGGCTGCGCTGCTCCTCTCTTCAGTGTGTGTGTGTGTGTGTGTGTGTGTGTGTGTGTGTGTGTGTGTGTTTGTGTGTGTGTGTGTTTGTGTGTGTGTGTGTGTGTGTGTGTGTGTGTGTGTGTGCGCGTGTGTGTGTGTGTGTGCGTGTTTGTGTGTGTGTGTGTGTGTGTGTGCGTGTTTGTGTGTGTGTGTGTGTTTGTGTGTGTGTGTGTGTGTGTGTGTGTGTGTGTGTGTGTGTGTGTTGTCTGGTAAACTGCTATCTGCTAGCCACTCTGTCCTCCTGGCTACGTGGGTCTTCTGTCCACTGGTTACCAGGCTGCGGGCAGTTGGTTGGCTGCTGGTCCTCTCAGCTGTATTGCTAAATGACTGGGCTCCAAGCTGGTGGGTAGCTGGTCTCTGCTGCAGACCTTCTGCCGCTGAGGTCCCCGGCTACGTTAGTTTGCTGTCCACTGTTTACAGAGCTGCTAGCGGTTGGTAGGCTGGTTAGTGGCTAACTGCTAAAATCCTCCCTGCTACACTGGTCTGTTGCTTGCTGGCTAGCTAGCTAGCTGCTAACCTTTGTCCAGGAAGCGTGAACCCGCTACCCTGCTACCAACCACGTTATTCGGCGGGCTACTGCAGGTGACTCTCCCACTCGTCTGTCTTTGTTGTCCTTTCCCAAACATCTCACACTTTTGAACTCCTGGCTGCTCTGACTTTAGGATGTTATAATGAAACGTCTGCTTGCCCTGTTCATTTTGTCCTGCTATTGGATCCAAATATATTCCAAATACGTGACAATGCACCTGGACATGGGCCACTACCTCCGTCTCTGCCTTATGTGATGACCCTCACCTGGTCCTTACGTGATCTGATGTTTGTGTCCCCGTATGTGCCTATTTTGAAAGATTTAAACTTCCTGTCTTGAAAAATGATTTCACCCTTTCAGAGATCTCACTTATTGATCTTATCAATCCTCATAATGATGATCCTGTGCCAACACCTAATGCTAAGAAAAAAAGGTTTTATCCTACTTTTACTTTAACTCTCAAGCAATGTTAAACCTAATCCAGAACCTGCACTGAATACTATTGCTACACCTGATGAATTCAGAGCCAGAACTGGCCTTGGTATTATTCATATTAATGTTTGGAGCCTTGTCCCAAAATAGGGTTAGGGTTAGGGCTACCTAATTAAAATTTGGACCCTGTCAACGGACACTGATATTCTTGTACTGTCTGAAACCTGGCTTAGTAAGTCAGTGATCGGCCCAGAAAAGGTGATGACATTTCTATTTATGTAAAAAATAATGTAAAAAAGTAAAAGTTCCATGCTACTGTCCAAACCTCTGTGAACATCAGCAAGCAATTTGAACTTCTTGCCCTGAAATTCTCTCAGGGTCAGTCTCTCTCAGTCTTGGGTTGTTGTAGGCCTCCTTGAGCCTGCTTTGAAGCCTTTTCCTCCTTATCTAGCTATGTTGCTGGACTAAATTCAAGTGAGCTTCTTTTTGTTGAGGACCTAAATTGTGATTGGCTGACCTCAGCCTCGGACAGCCTTAAATCTGTCTGTGATTCTCTAAACTTGACTCAACTAAATGACAGTCCAACTCGTCCTAATATTAAACAACCCACAAGATCGACCCCTCATAAGTACACCGATATAGCTGTTTTTGCTAACGATTTAAGTGATCACTGTGCCATTGCAACAGTTAGAAATGCCAAACTCCTTAAAACCAAGCCTCAGCTTCTTCTTCCAAGACATTTTAAACACTTTTATGAACTAGCCCTTTATGTCTCTCTTTGATGATGTAGAGCTAGCCTGGAAGTATTTTTATCATTGATTTCTGTTTTTAATAGACAAACAGGACCCGTTTCGCAAATTCAGGGTTAAAGGGTGAAACAACCCCTGGTTTTCTACAGAGATTGGAAATCTCCTTAAAGACAGGGATGTTGCCTGGGCCAGGGCAATAAAATCAAAAAACAAAGTCCATTGGCTCTGCTTTCGCCAGCTGCGGAACAAATGTACAGCTCTAATTAAGAGAGCCAAATCAGAGTTTTTCATCTCTGAAACCACAGAGAAACGACTGTATGTACAGTTTGACCTGTGTGTGTAATAAACGGACCGACTCCTCAAGAAACAAGCCGGACTCTCCGTGTCTGCTTACTACCTGCTGCTGTTCAGTAAAAGTGACAGGGCTCTCTGAGCTACAACTTCAGCCCTGGAGCTGGAGCAGACCAGTCTCCCCTGTGTGCTCTGACCACGGTCAGAAAGCAGGAAAAGATAACACTAGTAACGTTAGTGTTATCTTTTCGAAATATATGTTGGCACTGTTCATTCTTATAATGGGGAAGTGAACGGTGTTATTTGGATGTTATTTGGTGGTCAACGTGATTACGATAGTAAACAATGAGTCCTAAAGCCCCCAACACATCGGCAGAAATATCACCAGTTTATTCAACACCTGTTAAACCGTCACACCGGTGAGACAGTATGTTAATACATAACCACACAGTCAATATACCCACCACAATAAACAACTTTCCATCTATAGTACGACAATACCAGAGACTATTTGTACTCTTTAAAATAGCATTTGATGACTTGAATCAGACAGCTAGGCTAATCGCTGTCTGCGCAGATGTAACGCTTAGTGATCACATTAAAACATTCGAAGAAAGAGATTGACACCACTTTTATATCTACATGTTTATTATGAGGAAAAAGCTGGCATAGTTTAGCTCAACTTGGAGGCTGAAACACAAGTTAACCTTCATCCTGGCTCTTTCTGAGATCACCCTGACAGTTTTTTATTTCACAGGCTGTTTGTTTCCCCGTGTGGTGACCTCTGAAGTGTCTGCCTATCAGTGATATTCTCCCTGTTTGTGACGGATTACCTGTCACATGTTTGCAGTTTTTTTTAAATCTTATAGTAAGTAAGAAATCTGAAATGTAACTTTTTAAAATATGGCTGAAACGTGGCTGAATTATTTTCCCAGTTTGGCTCTTTGTTCAAACAGGTTCCTCATGTCCAACATGGCATCTTCCACAGCTTGGATCATCTCTGCTGGATTCTTTTCTCTGTCGGTCTGAGAATATTCAAAACAGGACACTATAAACTCCATGTGGTCGTTCATAATACCGTAGTTGAAGTCGTACAGTCCCAGGTCTTCAGGACTAGAACATGGGATAATGCCATTCCTGGTCGTTACCTTTTGAATAAGCACAGAACAAGTTGTTGTATCACTGAGAGCTCTGATACATGATCAAAATAGGAACGTGTGAAAATTACTATTAAGGCCCAAACCCCGACCTCGGAGCGAGGACTATTAAAACCCTAGGGATTATTATTCTTATTCTTTCTTTCTTTGTCCAAATTAAACTCATTTTTGGGGGCCCGCACATGGACCAAAACTCACCAAATAACACACCAAGCATACAGGGTGTCTATTTGAATGAACTCTTCAGAGGGCGTTCATCCGATCAACACCAAATCTGGTCAGTGTTTTCTTGACCCCTTAAAGGTCCCATATTCTGCTTTTTCTGGTTGTATATGCTCTTTAGTGTGTTCTCCAGGTGTCTTGTGCATGTTTAGGCACATCTATGTGCAAAAAAGTCAGCGGAAATGCGTCTTCTCCTACCTCCTCCTGTTAGCAGTAGCAGTAGCTGCATGTAACGCTCGGTTCTAGCCCCCCTCGTTGAAAAGTGCTGTGTGATATCACACTGCGATGATGTCACTGATCCAAGCCCATTGGCTCGTTGCGGCAAGCACAAGCTCATGCTGCACATTAGCTGAATTCTAAATATGGTAAAAGGGGCGTAACATTTCAGAGAATTGTCCGAACGACTGACCAATTACAACAGAGCAGATCGGCCGACCAATCAGGTCAGACTTGGCACACGTGGGGACCCTGCTCGGGGGGATTCAGAGCGTTGCAAACACAGGCAGATGAGACGGGCTGCATGGATCGTCAGTACATGAAAACAGACACTTTTTTTGAACATTAGCAATTGTGAACGTACTTTAGTAGGCACATACATTAGATATATGAACCCCAAAAAGGGCATAATATGGGACCTTTAAAGATTCAAAGTCATGGGCAGCGTGATTCCACATAAAAGGGCATGCTCTTGGTGTGATGTGTGTGAGTTAAATCTTTTTTTTTTGTAATTTAAGTTTTTATTAATTTTTTTCCCCATTTACAACAAAAATACAAACAGTAGTATTGATGTTTTTAAATCTCCGGAGTCGGTAAATTAAAAAATAAAAGAAAGAAAAACAAAAAAGCAGAGGACACCTCTTCTAAAAACACACAGAAAAACAGAAGCAAACAAACAGCAACAACAACCACAGCAAACAAATACAAAACCCCTAGCAGGCAGCCCCTCATGAAATAAAATATACACATGTATATGCCTATCTACAATTAACCCTATCTCCCAATATTATACAATATTATAATTCATACAGTATTAGATGCATTCACACCCAAATTCATTTACAGTAACCACGTAGATCTTCCCCGACATCATCCTTTACCCTCTCTAAGATGTAAAGTTCCTAATAAAATCCATAAATGCTGTCCATATCTGGCTACTTTTGTTTTGGACATTGTTTAATCTGGCAATCATGTTTTCAAAGGCAGCAGTTTCCGTCATAAGTTTGAGCCATTCTGTAAACTGTGGTTTGTATGGGCTCTTCCAATTACGCAGAATGATCCTGGCAGCTACAATACAGCCTGTTATTATCAGTGCCGACTGTGCTTCAGTAACTCCTGCTGGCATAAGAGATCTGTCCCCTAACAGACAGAGCTGTGGGGACTCAGGTAAAGACTGTTCCAGCCAGCCTTCGAGACTCTTCAGCACATCCTTCCAAAAAGGTAACACCATGGAGCAGCCCCAAATTGCATGGAGAAAAGTGCCCACCTCTTTATTGCATTTCCAACATTTGTTATCCTTAGTTAGGCCCATTTTAACCAGTTTCAGAGGTGTAAAATAGTATATCTATGTATAATTTTGTACTGTATTAATTTATTTCTTGCATCTCTTGTGAAACACCCTACATTTGAAATTATTTCATTCCATAAGTCCTCCCTAATATTATTATTAAGATCCTTTTTCCAAATCAATCTCAGGCCTTCACAGATTCTGCTTTTGGTATTTAACATTTTCTTACAAAACGCTGCAGCAGTGTGTTGAGTACTGGGAGACTTTAATTCCTGAAGCTTATTTTCTTCCTCATCTATAGTCAATCCAAAGACAGATCCAATGCTACGCCCGGTCTGAATGCATTCATATTGTTTTTTTCTCTTACAGTCACAGCGCCACCTGTTGACAACAGGAAGTTACTCAAACGCTGTGACCATGGCCAAGGATGTAACTCTATATGGGTCTGCCTCTGAACAAATTGATATAACAATTGTGAACTTTAACCAAAGCGTCCCCTACTGCAAGGAGTAAGTACTACCTCCCATATAAAATGTCAGATTTTCTTCAAAATTCACATGAATGATGACAGTCCTAACCTGATCACATCTACCCCAATACAATGATACCATCAACATAGCACCACCTACTAGAGGGAGGCTATACTACGCAGAGGTGTGGACTCGAGTCACATGACTTGGACTCGAGTCGGACTCGAGTCACAGATTTGATGACTTTGGACTCGACTTGACAAAATCATGAAAGACTTGCAACTCGACTTGGACTTTAACACCAATGACTTGGACTTGAGCCTAATGACTCGAAAATACTTGAGATTTTAATGTGTTATTTTAGGTCCCCATGATTTCTGCGATGCGTAAAACACTGACGGAGTCACGGAGTTTGACACTGAAAATATAATCAACGGTGCTCAGAATATCGTGCGATTTGTCTAAACATGGGTGTGATTAATTAAAAAACCCAACGATTTTCATACCAAGTGTTTTTATAAATATGATGAGTTTTACGCGCGTTTGGTGAACCTGAAGCTTCTCGCTGCTGCTCCTCTGCTGTCTGCATGTTTTAGGTGCTAGCTGACACACACACACACGCCAGAGCGCCAGCCATCACGCGCACCTATTTACTTTAAGCGCAACACGGTCCGTGATCTGTATGGACCTTAATATTTACGGTCTATGCATGGTATGGATCAAGTCTTTATGTTCGGGAATGTAGGCAATATGGTCAAACGGACATTTCGACTTTTGTCCGTTCACTCTCACCGTGTCTGCATTTATCAACAATCAGCACCTTAAAAACAGTAAACTAACGTTATCTCACAGCCTGCTGTAGTCTGGGAACGTCTGCACACAGACTGTTAAAACAGGAGAGTAAGGGTGGCATGGGCACTACTAACTTAAAAAAAATAAAGGCGAGCACATTTATATTTTACAATTTGTCAATTTCCTGACCTGATCTAATAAAAGGATCCAAATCAGTGAGCTGATTCAATGGAACACATCGTTCAACACAGAATTCAGACAAATAAAAATGGAAGAAACAGAATTTAGGACAAATAAATAAAACAGAGTCAGTAACACTGGTACTGTTATTTTAGCTTAAGAAGTAGGCTAAATAAAATCACAATAAATAGCAATCATGATTTGTGTAACTGTAACAGATTATTACTCTGTTAAAATGGCATTTCATTTGGTGAAGAGAGCTAGTGACTTGTTTAGGACTCAAAATTCAAAGGTTAGGACTTTTGACTCGACTTGGGACTTGCCTGTCTTTACTTGGGACTTGACTGTGGACTTCAGACCAAAGACTTGAGACTTACTTGTGACTTGCAAACCAATGACTTTTTCCCACCTCTGATACTGCGTCTCATATACAATGTTAGATTTGCTCCAACTTTTATAGGTATCATAACATTGACAGCCTAAACTGCTCTACATGTAAATATTCTGTGATCCTCATAGCGTTGCCTATTTGAAAATGCCAGTTCTACGACTTTTAGACAAACCCCTCATGGCCCAATTGTTGAAAAATGCACGCTAAAGTGCCCGCTTGGGAGCCAAAATGCGCGCTAAAGTGTCCTCTTGGGAGCCAAAACGGGCCCTAACCCTCTTGGGAGCCAAAACACGTGCTAAAGTGCCCTCTTGGGAGCCAAAACGCGTGCTAAAGTGCCCTCTTGGGAGCCAAAATGCGTGCTAAAGTGCCCTCCTGCGAGCCAAAACACATGCTAAAGTGCCCTCTTGGGAGCCAAAATCGAGCTAAGGTGCCCTTTTGGGAGCCAAATCGCGGGCTAAAGTGCCCTCTTGGGAGCCAAAATGCACACGCTAAAGTGCCCTCTTGGGAGCCAAAATGCGCACTAAAGTGCCCTCGTGGGAGCCAAAATGCGCACTAAACTGCACTCTTGGGTGGAAAACACACTAAACTGCCCACTTGGGTGGAAAACACACTAAACTGCCCACTTGGCTTGTTAAAACATGATAAACTGCCCTCTTGGGTGGCAAAACGCGCTAAAGTGTCCTCTTGGGAGGCAAAAGCATGTGCTAAAGTGCCCTCCTGGTTGGCAAAATACATCTGCCCTCTTCAGTGGCGAGAACGCGCTGTATGTGCCCTTTTTTTTCTTTTCGCCCCTGCCCTTCAAAAAGTCTGTGCACGCCACTGGCTCTCTAGCTACCTTCTGTTCCCAACCCAATTCCCTATGGACTGAGCTACTACCGCCCCAGACTGAGCTACTACCGCCCCTGTGTGTTGCAGAAAACAGCAATGACATCTGAGCTGCACACCACCAAGACAGTGCCCTTTGTTCTTACAACATTTCAATTCATCATGTCTGATCATTCTTACAAAATCTCGACTTATCCTGTTTCAAAAGTTTATTTCTAAAAACTGATGAAAAAAATAATCGGTTTTAAACAGTTTATTATAGTCATCAGTCTCTGAGTAAGGAGATGATCTGTGTGTGCAGTATGTTCATGAGAGTGCCATTTTTATTCAGGGTATATAGATGTCTTATTAAAACACCGGAGGGCAGGGCCACACCTGAAGGTTCACAAGTGTCTGTGTGCTCACAGTGAATTATACACACAACTTAGCAGATACAAATCTGGTTAAAACTCGTCCTTACCTGACCAGCTATCATTTGGAAGTCGAAAGCTTTTTCGTAGCAGACATCTGTGAAGATTTCAGGAGTGGAGATCTTTCCCTCTTCAGCATGCATCTCCAGACAGTAGAGATGTCCATAGACCGCTTGTCCATGGAGTCCCTGAAAGACCGAAACAAGTTGTGTTACTACTATTGCATGGAGACTTTTACGTTCTCTATGGAGTTTCCTCATGTACAAAGTTGTTAGCACTGAATACACAAAGCAGTGAAGTTCTATAAAGTACATGAAATGTTCAAAACTCCACAGGGAGCTTTAAATGTTGTGCTGACAGATATATAGAAAGATAGTTAAAAGATTTCATGTTGAACTCACCATGTTAACATTCCTTTTGTGAACTTTTAGAGCTTTCTCCAACAGATCGAGTTTCTCTGAGGTCTGTTGAAACACAGAGACGTTTCATCTTTGACTGTGTTTTAATACTCCTTAACCATTAAACATTGATAATATTAATGTACCTTTATAGACTCTGTGTTAATACCTATGACATCTGTACAGTAGCCTGACTTTAAGCTTAAAGGTCACATATTATGCAAAGTACACTTCACCATGGCTTTCTGTCTCTAGTCTGTCTACAAACCCCCCAATGATGAGAAAAGTCCATCCTCTCTGTCTTCTGCCTGCTCCACTTTTCAGAAAATGTGTGCTCAAACAGGCCGTTTGGAGATTTTCCCTTCATGACATCACAAAGGGCAGTAACCCCTCCCCCAGGTGGGTGACACTCCCACAGCTAGGTGTTTGTTCTGCCCTCTGAGTCTGCCCTCTCACCGTAAACAATAGGACATGGAGCAAGAAAGCCCGAGCCACCCAAGCACTTCCAAAGAGGGGCGTGGTCAGACACAGCTCATTTACATTTAAAGCTACAGACACAGAAACAGCCTGTTCTGAGCAGGGCTGAAATAGAGGGGTTCATAGGCATGATCAAATACAGGATCAGAGTTTATTTACAACAAGATATTTTAAAGTCTTGTCTCTGGGGAGCTCTGAGACTTATTTAAACTGGTTGAAAGGAGGTTAATATGTGACCTTTAAAACTGAAAATGAATGATATTAAACACAGAAAATTAGACACCAAAATGACCTCAAGCAAACACTGACCGAAGATGAAACAAAAGTTTCAAGATTCTCATTCAAATCAGTTTTAGATCTAAAAATGTGTCAAAGAAAATCTGATGTTTGATATGAGATCATCTCAACATGGACGATCATTACATGTGAGTTACATAACAATAGAGATAGAGATAAGGATCACTGTAGAGATAACTGTCATTAGAAATAAGTTTCATTAGAGATAAATATCTGTAGAGCTACGTTTAAAGTTTCCTTTTTGTCACACCTGTATTTTGGAGTCATCAAAGGCTTTGACAAAGGCGACGGAGGCTCCTGAAGTTGCGTTGACAACACCTATACGTCCCTGTCTGAACATTCGAAGAGTAACAGGTTCAAGAGCAAGAGCGAGCTGTTTGTGTGTCCTGATGAGAGAAGAGAATTATTTTAACAAACATAAACATAATGTCGACCAGTCAGAGTTCACTGACTTCATGTTTTTCTCTCCAGTTTGATGGAGATGATAGCAATCTTGGTACTCATCAGCAATCATCATCTATCACCATCTGATAGACCATGTATGCCTCTGGGAGCAGACCATATACTGTAAATATTAATGGAAGAAGCCTGAGTGACGTCACCCATCTGTTACTGCAGGGGGCTCCGGAGACTCATCGGCAGCAGCCGCCATGCTGGAAATGCTGTCTCAGCCTAACTTACAGTCAACCTAATGACATGCGCGCCCACCTGTCAATCATGTCAGCTACGCGCCTAACTATGAATAACACGTATCGTTCATGAAATCATAACGGAGCAAACAGTGTGTGCCAATCATGACAATAACTAATCAGACTTATTTAGTTTTTTGTTCCAGGCTGTAAACATGTTTATTTGTGCTGAAAAAATGTTTTTTTTGCCTGTGTAGTGTATGGGACATCAGGGGCTCATTGAGGCAGCCACAAGTGGACCCTCGATGAACTGTAGGATTTTGCACTTCCTCATGGCTTCATTATTATAGACTGCAGGTTGCCACTTGGAACAGACGTGAATTTCTCCTGAACTCTGGTAAAGCCAGAGGTTAAACAACTAAGCAAGGCTCCACTCACTTCAGTGTAATTTATTCACATTATCGGGTCTTAAGTTTGCAAAAAGAACATCATCAATATGCAGAGCTGTTTGTTGGCCCTTAGTGATGTAGTTTAGTCCCATGTAGATCTGACATTGGACTGTGTAGGGACAGATTGACAGTCAGTGAATCTGTGACTTCTCAGCCTCTCACCTGAAGTACGCCAGCTGTGCCGCCATCTGCACAAAACCATCAGGACTCGTCTTCAGAGACTTCAGAATGTTTTTACCAAAGTGCTTGAACACTTTGATCTTCACATCAAGACCTCTGGCCAACCTGTCGGCATGAAAACACTTCTGGAGTGAGATCTGCAGAGAGTAGGTCTGTGTGCTAATTCAAGAGTTTAAATGTCATTTTTTAAGAATTTACGTTTCATGTAGCAGTTTCACCTAGCATCACTTGCAAACAGAAATGATTACATCAGCTTTTGGCTTATTTCTGTCTCTCACATGTCCATGTGCTGTTTGGCCTCCTCGATCTCCTTCTTGATCTCAGGTGTGATGTTAAACTTCAGTTTCTGAGGATGAGGTAAATCTATGACAGGAGACCCAATCGTGTTTGGCTTTTCTTCTTTCCTACGCAGCAGAGTTCAGAGACAGACAGCTAACTAAAGTCACCATGAACTCACAGCTGTCATAATTGGAGAAAACATTTATTTTTTTATAACTTTGTTTTATTTAAAGGTAAGCTTTTGAGCTCTTTGTTTACTTACATGTGTGTTACGATACAGTCGGCAAGGTCAGTCATTACTATCCCATCAGCCACTGAATGAGTAGAATGAATCCCATGAATCCCGTCCACTCCGATAATAAACTGTTCAAAATAAGCAGAGCTGATATTAATATTAAACAGTTTTACAGATTAACATGAACCACCTTAAAATGTAGCATGACTCAGCACTATACTTTAAAAGGAGAACAGATCTTTTTTTAACAATAAACACATCAACCACTTTATATGATATATTTTAACAGGAGAACAGAGCAGATATTATCCTAATTTTAAACACACTTCTTAACTCTACATGGCACTACTCTGCTGATTATCCAGCTTCTAGTGCTGCATGTTTGTTAATCTTTGATTATTAATCCATATTAACTCTATCCATGGTTGAGGCGCACGCCCCATGTACAGAGGCTGTAGTCCAAGTGGGCGGCCCGGGTTCAAATTCGACCTGAGTCTCCTTTCCAGCCAGTCATTCCCCTCTCCCTCTTTCCCTGATTTCTGACACTATGGAGATAATTTAACCATCCATGGTTATCTTCTGTTCACCAGAAGAGACTTATTTCAACTCTTTCCCTTTCCAGCTGGAGGATATCACCAAACATCTGTTCAGTATGTTTACCATTAATGTTGTGCTTCACTGAGTGTCTAACATGCAGAGTGGAAGTTGATTATGTTCTCGTGTGTGTACGTTCATCTTTCTAACTCGTCCTCTAAATATCAGGAACAAACTGCAACACAGACTGTAGACTTTAAAACAGGTTTGTGGTTGTCTACGGTGCAGTCCATTTTGTGTGTGTGTGTATCTAACCTGTAAACTCTTGTCTGACCAGCGATTGGCGCTGTTCCAGCTGCTTCCTTCTCCATGCAGCATCTGCATCGTCCCTTCAATGCAATGAATGTCGTTGGCCACAGGGGGCGTGGGTCCGTCCAGACAGATGTTGCAGATGCTGCTCTGGATGGCGAACAAGGACTGTTTGTTGGTTTCATCTAAACACATGAGAACAAACAGGTTTAACATCACATGGTTTGTTGTGTTGTGCCGTGTTGTTGTGTTTTCTTGTTGTGTTGTCTTGTTGTGTTGTCCTGTTGTGTCTTGTTGGGTTGTCATGTCTTGTAGTATTATCATGTCGTGTCTCGTGTTGTCTTGTTGTGTTGTCTTGTTTTCTCATGTTGTGTTGTTTGCTTTTTGTCTCATTGTATTGTCTTTTTTTGTCATGTTGTCATGTGTTGTCGTGTTGTGTTGCCTTGTTGTGTTGTCTTGTTTTCTCATGTTGTGTTGTTTGCTTTTTGTCTCATTGTATTGTCTTTTTTTGTCATGTTGTCTTGTGTTGTCGTGTTGTGTTGCCTTGTTGTGTTGTTGTCTCATGTTGTGTTATCGCGTCATGTTGTCTTGTCATGTCTTGTTGTCTTGTTGTGTTGTCTAGTTGTGTCTTGTTGTTTTGTATAGTTGTGTTGTCGTGTTGTGCTGTCTTGTTGTGTTGTCTTGTTGTGTTGTCTAGTTGTGTATTGTTGTGTTGTCTTGTGTTGCCTTGTTGTGTCATGTTTTTTGTGTCTTGTTGTCATGTCTTGTGTTGTTGTGTTGTTGTGTTGTCTTTTTGTGTTGTCTTGTTGTGTTGTGTATTTGTGTCTTGTTGTGTTGTGTAGTTGTGTTCTCTTGTGTTGCCTTGTTGTGGCACATCTTGTTGTCTTGTTTCGTTGTCCTATTGTGTTCTCTTGTGTTGCCTTGTTGTGGCGTGTGTTGTTGTGTTGTCATGTCTTGTGTTGTTGTGTTGTCTTTTTGTGTTGTCTTGTTGTGTTGTGTATTTGTGTCTTGTTGTGTTGTGTAGTTGTGTTCTCTTGTGTTGCCTTGTTGTGTCATGTGTTGTTGTCTTGTTGTGTCATGTTTTTTGTGTCTTGTTGTCATGTCTTGTGTTGATGTGTTGTTGTCTCGTGTTGTGTTGTTGTGTTGTCTTGTTGTGTCTTATTATGTTGTCTTATGTTGTTGTGATGTCTTGTTGTGTTGTCTTGTTGTCATGTCTTGATGTGTTGCTGTGTTGTTGTGTTGTCTCAAGTTGTGTTGTTGTACCATGTTTTGTTCTATCTTGTTACGTGTCATTGTGTTGTATTGTTGTGTCCTGTTGTTGTGTTGTTGTTTCGTGCTGTTGTCTTATTGAATGGTCTCATTGTGTTGTGTTGTCTTGTTGTGTCATGTTGTGTTTTTGTGTTGTTTGTGTTGTTGTTTTGTCTTATTGTATTTTATCATTGTGTTGTCTTGTTGTGTCATGTTGTGTTTTTGTGTTGTTTGTGTTGTTGTTTTGTCTTATTGTATTTTATCATTGTGTTCTCTTGTGTTGCCTTGTTGTGTCATGTTGTCTTGTTTCGTTGTCCTATTGTGTTCTCTTGTGTTGCCTTGTTGTGGCGTGTGTTGTTGTCTTGTTGTGTCATGTTTTTTGTGTCTTGTTGTCATGTCTTGTGTTGATGTGTTGTTGTCTCGTGTTGTGTTGTTGTGTTGTCTTGTTGTGTCTTATTATGTTGTCTTATGTTGTTGTGATGTCTTGTTGTGTTGTCTTGTTGTCATGTCTTGATGTGTTGCTGTGTTGTTGTGTTGTCTCAAGTTGTGTTGTTGTACCATGTTTTGTTCTATCTTGTTTCGTGTCATTGTGTTGTGTTGTTGTGTCCTGTTGTTGTGTTGTTGTTTCGTGCTGTTGTCTTATTGAATGGTCTCATTGTGTTGTGTTGTCTTGTTGTGTCATGTTGTGTTTTTGTGTTGTTTGTGTTGTTGTTTTGTCTTATTGTATTTTCTCATTGTGTTGTCTTGTTGTCGGGTTGTATAGCTATCAGTGTAGATGTTTGTTAGCTGTTAGCACACTATAATTCGTCACCTTTCATGAGGTCCTCATGAACTCTTCCCCAGATGTCTCGGCGTTGAGTGGTCATGATGCCGACAGGTTCCTGGTCCGGCTGCACTGACGACTTATAAATTCTCTCCAGCTGAACACAGAGCTCGTCCCCACTCAGCTGAGTCCCGTCACTGTGGTACACGTCCATCATGAAGAACTGGAACCACACACACAAACTGCATCACAAACTCAAGATCTGACAATTCTCTGTTTGAGAATCAGTCGATACCCTTTTTTGCATGCTTCATAACTGTTTCAGTGCCAAGGTAATTTGGAGCTTTTGCTTGATAAAACGTTTCCTTAAATGAGACAGGTGTTTCTCACCTGACCGTTGTGAACCACGGTCATGTGTATGGGGGGGTTGGGGTTTTTAAAGCAGAACAGCAGAGAATCATCTTCTGGATGCGGGATCCTGCTTGATGACATTAAATCTTCATGCTGTGTCATACACATCCCTTGTATGGAAGGAGGAAGCGTACCCCTGCAAAACATTCAGTCAATCAATGTCCTGTGCTGTTGATCAATAACATTTAATGATTATTAAACGAGTGAGCTGATGTGAGAATGCAGAATTCATCTCAAGCCAGAAGAAGAGGTTGGTGACCTTTATGTAACGGAGCTTTCTAAGTTGATCAGAAAATACTGAACAGCACATAGACCGGTAGCTTTTTCAGCAACAGACTCAACCTGATGTAATAGGTGGGTGCAGCCAGGTCAGGGTAATATCCTGAGCACTCCCCCTCAAATGATCTAGATACAGTCTGCATAACTTTATTTGTTTGGACAGCTTATGAACCATGGTCATATAAATGTGTGGGGAGGGGAGTGCCAAAGCTTGCTGCTGTTTTTTCACTTCCACATGATCGAAGGCCATGTCATTCCGCTGTCGGTGTGAAGTCAGCAAATATGACAGTGTCACACACTGACTGAGGTTTTCAATGAAATATTGTAAACTTACGATTCAAGCTTCATCTTATAGTCCAACACAGCCAGGATGATATCAGCTGCACACCTGAGCACAGAGAGCATGGTTATAATTTAAACATTATTAATTATAATTATTGTTATATTGATCATAATAATGATACATTAGTCTTGTTTGTTATTGTCAACTTTTATAATAATTATTGATGATTATTTTCTAACTTTATTTTTATTTTCTGTTTCAGCTTCTTGTGGGGCCGAGCGTCGGTACCCTGGGCTTATTTTTTACTACTTAAACTTTTCACATCTGAATCCATCCATCATTATCTATATCGCTTTCTTTACTCACAAGCCTCTGGCTGAGTAGTGCTGTGTTTGAGTTTGAACCAGCGAATGAGCGGGTCACCTCCCTGCGACTTCAGGTCGCAGAGAGAAAGGCTCTTAGTGTGCATGTGCACCCAACAGCAGTTCAGAGTACACGGCCTTCTTGGAGTTTCTGGGTGGGGTCCTAGAAGGGGTTCTGCCTCGGGAATCTTTAGTTCTACTGAGGTACTTCAAAGTCCACATGGGCAATGATGGAGACACCTCCGGGGGGGGGGGGGGGGGGCAATCATCATTGATTGGCCATAACAAACAATATGTTCAAGCATAGGGGTGTTCATAAGCAGAGCTAGGTCAGACATTCGGGGGGAGCTCTAAGTAGAGCCGCTACTACTTCGAACAGAAAGGAGCCAGTTGAGGCAGTTGGGGCATCTGATTAGGATGACTCCTGGACGCCTCCCTCCCTCTGCCAAATGATAAACCTACACATTACCGCCGCGCTCTGACTCTGACATCTCCCGAGTTATTTTACCCCTGATTATGGTAAAAACAGTCTAAAGTTTCAGCGTGACATCACTTCTAAATACAGCAGCCAGCTGTTGTGCCTTTATCACCAGCTTTCATCAGACTGTAAATATGTCATTAATACTTAATATTTCCTTCTTATCCCAAAACAATATCCCGCACAGGCGGCCAGATCATACAGAGGTCCGCTGGTCAAGCCCCGGAGCAGCGCTAAAATGCTTCCTTGAATTACACACGGAGATGGCACAGATAAAAAATCAGTGACAGAGTTAGATTATGATAGTATGGACAGAAAGAAGAAGGAACTGCCAGGTTCATATTAAAAGTGGTTTTACTGAGTTTACTCAGTTGAAGAACGTGAACTCCACACAGAGCTGATCAGACTGCAGTGAGCAACGCTGAAGGAAAAGTTCACGTCTGTTCGTCTGGAAACATTTGATCATGTTTTAATGTTGGCACTAAAATACCTGAAGATGACATCGTTAGCATCAGAGACACTCAGTGTGTTTGTGACGACATGTGGGCAGGTTTTGTCTGATGAACATCCGCTGATTCTCAAAATTGTGCATAAATACGTCTCTTTAAGGCTCTCATCGTTTCTGATGCTTTGAGAATCAGCGGATAAAACTTAAATCTGCTTTTAATATTTTCATACTATCTCCGTTTTCTATACAAAGGAGAGAGAAGGCTTGTTTTCAATAGTCTTTCTTGGTTTAATAGTTTGTAGTTTTATTAGTTTAAAACGGTGCACGTTCCGTTTGACTCCGGGGAGGACTGTAGCGAGGTGCCGGGCTTGGCTCCAGGCATACCGGGGCTGCTCTCAGTGGCTGCGTTTACATGGACACAAATAATCGGAATAAAAGCTTGATCAGAATCAAAATGCTGCATGTAAACATGTCAATCAGAACAGACTGATCCCATCAGGCTCATTCGGAAAGAAATGTCATTCCGATCGAGAGGGGTGGTTTATGCCGATCGTGTTCGGATCAGGATCCATGTACACGCTCGATCTGATCGTGTCTGCCTGACTGGGGTCAAATGGTCCTGACTGCGCATGTCTCTCCAGTAAAGTGACGTGTTTCCATCATTACCTCTCCATCAGAGCCGAATGTTTACAGATCAGAGCGCAGAACTTCAGGAATGATTGCCGTGTCATTTGAAAGTCTCCACTCTTGATCAGTGAACTCCATGAGGACTGCCCTCTCCCACCTGTCTCTTTTGGATCATATTTGTGTTTTGTAAATATATCTTATTAATCTCTTTCATAGAGACGATTTCATACCACCTTATTTTATACAAATATTACATCGCAGTAAAAAAGAGTCCACTTTGGAGCGATAGTTAGCGTCTTTCCCAGCGAGCTACAGTAACATCTCTGATATCAACAGATTCATTGTAAACTGTTCATTCATATGATATCAATGTTGTCGCGCTAGCATTAAAACCCGCTACGTCTGCCTAAAAAAAACTACATTTTTAAGGTCAGGTGAGACAAATGATAATGCAGTGAATAAAAGTGAACTCAGAAGTGAGAAGAACTAACACAGCCTCTTTTTAAAGTCATGATGACAAGTGGCAGCATCTCATTCACATTTATTGTTTACAGTTTATCATTAATGCCAGTAGAATGTTTCAATAATCTAACCAATAAGATCACGTTTAGAACATGAACTATAGCAAGTTAAAAAGTCAAACAATGCTGCTAGAAATGGTTCAAATGTCTGAAAGGTGCGTCTATTACAAAGTTTACATTCTTTTTAAACTATGAGGAAATATATCTTCATTTTCAGGGCGTCAAACAAAGCAGAGTGGTTTCAAGTTTTTATGGGTCATTAGTGATGATTGTATACAAACACAGGCTGAAATGTCGCTTCTTCTTCTGATGTTGCAGCAGTCGCATGTCACAATGGTTTGATTCTGATTTAATGCCGATGCATGAACACGCACGGCATAATCCGATCATTTTATTTAGCGTCCATGTGAACAGTGAAATCGGAATCCCCAATTCGAATGATTTCAATCAGATTGAAGAAATTGTGCACATGTTAACGTAGCCACTGAATCTTCGCTGAGGTCTCGACAGATGGACGCTCACAGATGAGGGAGGACGGGGAAGCGGATTTATTATCAAACCACATACCGATCAACATCACCGGAGCAGCGTTTCTCTGGGGCTATGCCCCGCTGTCTATTGTCCACAAACACTTTATAACATGTAGGCTATAAAAAACCACACAACTTTGAGAAATGAGGTCTGGTTGACCGGTGGCTTTGTTGAGTTGGCTGCCCGGCTATCGGTACTGTTGCCCGGCTTGAGTACGGGACTTCAGTCCGCCATGATTTTTTTTAACTTGTCAGGCCCGGGGCAGGGGGCATCATTGCCTGTTGATATAGATAACACCGCCTGAAGTGACTGAAAAATAAAATTAAACATGCACGAACGTGCGTCTGCAAATCACGCTGCGTGTAGTACTTACACAACTCACGCACGGGTGTATGCGTGACAGTTTAAAAAAATCACACGTATGTGCGTGCGTATGTAAGTCCGGATGTGTGTAGTACTTACACAACGCACGTGCGTGTGTACATATGTGACTTTAATGAAATAATCACACATATGTGCGGCGTGCATGCAGCTGAACCATTCTGCGCGCCATAGTGTGTGTGTGTGTGTTTTACCTGATCTGTCCTTGGATACTTGTGTAGTTTTTTCTGGGAAGAATCCCCGCCATATTTGAAAAAATGAGTAAAGGCTTTTGTTTCCTCAGGTATTCATTCTTCCAATAATACTCTGTTTGCTGCAATAAGACACACACACGCACACACACGCACACACACACACACACACACACACACACACACACACACACACGCAGACACAGAGCGCATTAAAGTACAGAAGAAAGTTTCTAACTCAACCTCTAAACAAGTTAAATCAATCAATCATTATTTATTTGTATAGCGCCAATTCATAAAGTGTTATCTCGAGACACTTTACAAAAAGCAGGTAAAAGACCTAACTCTCTGACTCTTTGTTTTTTTAATATTACAAAAGAGCAGGTAAAAAAACCTTACTCATTGCTATATTACAAGGACCCAACGTTAATCCATCATCAGAATCAGATTTATTGGCCACGTATGCTTACACACACGAGGAATTTGACTTCAGTGATGTGCTCTCAATGTACAATATAACAGTAAATATAAACATAAATATGCAAAGAATAATATATACATGGCTAAATAAGATAATGGTGAGTAGCGCAAAAATGCTGAGATGATATTGATAGTCATATATAAACATGTAACAGATGGTTAATATACATGAGGTAGAGTTTTTACAGTATTTACATTAAAGGTGTGCATGTGCATGAAGAGGACAATATTACAGAATTTACTTGATTAGGTTATTGAACATAAAGTGTTTTTAATAGTTATAAATAGTAGGGATGACCCGATACCGATACCAGTATTCGGCATCGGACCGATTCCGCCTTTAAGTACTCATTCTCATAGTCGTAAAACTACGCGGATACAACAGCACCGATACCACTTTACCACTTAGCGTTAAGCTCTAGCTTGTTTTCACTGCACCAGGTCACCAGATGGTCAGCCTCCCACCTGTAGGCAGACTCATCCCCACCAGAGATGAGTCCAATGAGGGTGGTGTCGTCTGCGAACTTGAGGAGCTTGACAGACTGGTGACTGGAGGTGCAGCTGTTAGTGTACAGGGAGAAGAGCAGAGGAGAAAGAACACAGCCTTGAGGGGAGCCAGTGCTGATGGTCCTGCTGTCCGAGACATTCTTCCCCAGCTTCACCTGCTGTCTCCTGTCAGACAGGAAGTCTGTGATCCACCTGCAGGTGGAGTCAGGCACGTTCATCTGGGAGAGCTTGTCCTGGAGCAGGGCCGGGATTATTGTATTGAAAGCAGAGCTGAAAATCCACAAACAGGATCCTGGCGTAGGTTCCCGCTGAGTCCAGATGCTTGAGGGTGGAGTGGAGGGCCAGGTTGACAGCGTCGTCAACAGACCTGTTGGCCCTGTAGGCGAACTGTAGGGAGTCCAGGAAAGGGTCTGTGATGTCTTTAAGGTGGGAGAGCACAAGGCGCTCAAAGGACTTCATCACCACAGAGGTCAGGGCGACGGGTCTGAAGTCATTAAGTCCTGTGGTCGACCGACTGGAAAACTTGGTTGGAGTTTCTTGAACAGCACTAAACTGGTTTGAATCTTACTTAAAGAACAGGGACTTCTTAGTGTCTATAGGTAACTTCAAATCTGAGCAAACAAAAATGACTTGTGGAGTTCCCCAAGGTTCCATCCTGGGGCCTCTTCTGTTTAACGTCTACATGCTCCCACTAGCTCAGATAATAAAAAACAATAAAATAAGTTATCATAACTACGCAGACGACACACAACTATATATTAATGTCGCCAGGACATCATGGTCCTATCAAAGCACTGGGTAAATGCATAGAGCAAATCAATGAGTGGATGTGCAAACATTTTCTCCAGCTGAACAAAGACAAAACCGAGGTTGTTGTTTTTGGAGCAAAGGAGGAGCGACTAAGAGTCAGCACGCAGCTTGAGTCAGTAAAACTCAAAACCACAGACCAGGCAAGAAATCTGGGCGTACTGATGGACTCGGACCTAAACTTTAAAAGCCACATCAAGACAATTACAAAATCAGCCTACTATCACCTGAAGAACATATCAAGAATTAGAGGACTCATGTCCCAGCAGGACCTGGAAAGACTTGTCCATGCTTTTATCTTCAGTCGTCTTGATTACTGTAACAGTGTCTTTACAGGTCTGCCTAAAACATCAGTCAGACAACTGCAGCTGATCCAGAACGCTACTGCTAGAGTCCTCACCAAAACAAAGAAAATGGATCACATCGGTCCAGTTCTGAGGTCTTTACACTGGCTGCCAGTCTGTCAGAGAATAGATTTTAAAATCCTGCTGCTGGTTTATAAAGCGCTTAATGGTTTAGGGCCAAAATACATCAGTGACCTCCTGATTAACTACGAACCATCCAGACCGCTCAGGTCATCTGGTACAGGTCTGCCGTCTGTCCCCAGAGTCAGAACCAAACATGGAGAAGCAGCGTTCAGTGTCTATGCTCCTTATATCTGGAACAGAGTCAGAACCAAACATGGAGAAGCAGCGTTCAGTGTCTATGCTCCTTATATCTGGAACAGAGTCAGAACCAAACATGGAGAAGCAGCGTTCAGTGTCTATGCTCCTTATATCTGGAACAGAGTCAGAACCAAACATGGAGAAGCAGCGTTCAGTGTCTATGCTCCTTATATCTGGAACAGAGTCAGAACCAAACATGGAGAAGCAGCGTTCAGTTTCTATGCTCCTTATATCTGGAACAGAGTCAGAACCAAACATGGAGAAGCAGCGTTCAGTTTCTATGCTCCTTATATCTGGAACAGAGTCAGAACCAAACATGGAGAAGCAGCATTCAGTTTCTATGCTCCTCATATCTGGAACAAACTCTCAGAAAACTGCAGGTCTGCTGAAACTCTCAGCTCTTTTAAATCCATGTTAAAGACTCACCTGTTTACAGCTGCCTTTAACTAAACAACTTTAATAAGATTTTAATCTTTCACTCTGCACTGTAACTTTTAATTCTTTTTATATTTTTCCTTCAATTAATTTTATTTGAAGTATTTTTACTTGAACATATTTTCATATTTAATAATTTTAGTGGTTTTTACATTTCCTATTTAAATGTTTCTTTTCTTTCCTCTGTCATGATGCTTTTTGACGTCTTGCGTGAAGCACTTTGAATTGCTTTGTTGTTGGAATGTGCAACATAAATAAACTTGCCTTGCCTTGCCCTGTGGTCCTTGGTTTTTTGGGGACAGGGATGGTGGTGGAAGAGTTGAAGCAGGCTGGCACGTGGCATGTCTCCAATGAGGTGTTAAAAATGTCTGTGAAGACTGGAGACAGCTGATCAGCACAGCGCTTCAAGGTGGAGGGAGAGACAGAGTCTGGTCCAGCTGCTTTGCGGGGGTTCTGCTTTTTAAAAATCTTATTTACACCTCTTTCAGTGACTGAAAGAGGTGTCGCTGGGGTGTGGGGAGAGAGGGCTGTTAGGGCAGACAGTCCTTGAGAGTCCTGAGTCCCTTCTGTGGTGGGGGAGGTGAGTTGTGAAGAACTCGTTCAGTTTGTTGGCCAGACGCAGGTCACTTACAGAGTGGGGGGTTTTAGGCTTGTAGCTGGTGAGCTGTCTGAGACCCTTCCAGACTGAGCCAGCATCTCTATCTGAGAACTGTTGTTGTAGTTTCTCAGAATAAAGACGCTTGGCTTTTCTCACCACCCTGCTAGAGGTGTATTTAGCCTTTTTAAAACTCTCCCTGTCCCCACTCCTAAAAGCCACCTCCTTTTCCTGCCTTAACCGTCTGAGTTTAGCTGTGAACCAGGGCTTGTCGTTGTTGTAGCTCACCGTAGTGCGTGATGCTACACATAACTCCTGGCAGAAGCCAATGTATGACGTCGCAGCCTCTGTGTACTCATCCAGACTGTTTGAGGCAGTCCTGAAAACATCCCAGTCAGTACAGTCTAAGCACGCCTTTAATTCTTCCGCAGCTTTACTGGTCCACTGTTGATGTCCTCACAACAGGCTTACAGAGCTTTAATTTCTGCTTGTATGAAGGAATCAAATGGACCATGACGTGGTCAGAGTGGCCCAGTGCAGCGCGGGGGACGGCGTGATAAGCGTTGCTGACTGTGGTGTAACAGTGATCCAAAACATTTCCCTCTCTGGTCGGACATTTAATAAACTGTCTGTATTTAGGAAGCTCATGACTGAGATTACCTTTGTTAAAATCACCGAGGAAAATAACTAAGGAGTCTGGGTTTGTCCGCTCCACACACAGTATCTGGTCGGCGAGAGCGCGCTGGGCCTACTACACGTTGGCCTGCGGAGGCATATACACCCCCACCAGTATGAATGAAGCGAACTTGTGGGGAGAATAAAAAGGTTTACAGTGAATGTAAAAAGATTCCAGCTCGGGAGAACAGTGCTTTTTTAATCACTGTGACATCCGAACACCAGCCACTATTGACATAGAAACATTCCTCCACCCTTTTTTTTCCCGGAAAGTTGTGTGTCACGATCCGCTCTGAAGAGTTGGAATCCTTCCAGCTGCAGCGCAGAGTCCGGTATCAGTCCACACAGCCACGTCTCAGTGAAACACAAAACACAGGATGTAAAAAAGTCTCTGTTTCTCCCCATCAGTAGCTGAAGTTTGTCCAGTTTGTTGCACAGTGAGAGCACGTTAGAGAGAAAGATGCCTGGGAGAGATGTAAGGCTCAGCTAGCTACAGGAGATTCATATTGAGAATAGGAGGCTTCGTGAGTCTTATGGGCACATATTCGACAACATTAGTCAGCTAAGAGACATGCACAAAGACATGAAGTCACTTACAGACAGAGTAAAGGCTCAAAGTAAGTCCCAGGCAACGTATCAGGACCTAGGTTTGCTGCTACCTCCTCCTTACCTTCTACTAGTCTGCCAGTTACAGATCAAGAGAGTATTGACAATGACATGCCACCACCTCCACAATGGCCCTCAGCCAGTGAGGGAGAGATAACTAAAATGCTTTGCGAGCTACAGCTTCTGAAGCAGAGTGCTACTTCGAGTTTAGCAACCAAGAGTAACCTGTGCTCTACTCCTAGGGCAGGCTACCTACAAAGACCTCTGTCACCATTCAGCAGGTCTCAGCCCTTCAGTGCCTCAAGCCATAGGACACAGTACAAGCCTGAGCCACGCTTTAGGTATTCACCCAGTCCTCAAGCAAGCTTTAGGTCTTCATTACCAGACCGCCACTGGAGTCGATTGTTTCACCCCATTCCAGATTAAGTTAGGCCGATGCACAGAGAAGAGGTGGGGCGTCATCTTTAAATGTCTCACCACCCGAGCGGTGCACTTAGACCTCTTGCACAGCTTAGATGTTGACTCCAATCTAATGGCACTCCGGAGGTTTATAGCTCGCAGGGGAACCCCCGCATAGATCTTCTCGGACCAGGGGACCAATTTCAAGGCTGGAAAGCAGCGTGAGGCCTACACTAGCATGAACCCTGAACTCCAGCAGCGCCTTGCGAAGCAGAAAATCGCCTTTCACTTGTCCCCCTCCTGCAGCTCCTCACTTTGGTGGGGCCTGGGAACGTGAGATTGGTTCTCTGAAGGCCGCCTTGTACACTGTCATTGTAGCTTAATCAGTTGCGGAGGAAGTACTCCGCACATTCCTGCTGGAAGTCAAAGCTATCCTCAACTCCAAGCCGCTAGGCTATGTTTCATACAGCCATAGGCGGAAATCACGGGGGGGACAGGGGGGTCAATGATCAAATATATTAAACATATTTCAACGGACCTCCCTAAGGTCCAGTTCATCCGATCATTAACAAAGTAGGTCAGTGTATTCTAGACATGTTGAAGAACTCAAGTTATGATCTAGACGATTCTACATAAAAGGGTGCGGCCGCGGCGTACTGTCAAACTTTGATGTCTCGTGCACCCCCATGAATATTTTTTAAAAGGCCCCCCCAAAGAGGTTATTTCCCCGACATGCATGTCATTTGTTCTGCATATTAACCATGTCAGGACTTTCAGAAAATGCCACGGCACCCATTGTCAAAACCCAACAGGAATTCTGCCATCATTTTTTAAATTTGTTTCGAAAATTATGAATGTCAAGAAAATGTAAAGAAAAGGTGACAAAAATATATATAAAAAATATAAATGTATACTGCTTTGTTGTAATGAATTACTATTACCAAAATAAATACATTTATGCTAACAGTCTATCAAAGTATTACACTACAAATGGTATTTTACACTTTAAGTAAGACATTCAGTCCAAAGCTTTAAAATTAAGGCAATGCTGCCATCTTGTGGTGACTAGAGAGGCTGATTTCAGTAAATGCTTCTTTGGCACAGGAATATCCCTGCAAAAACTAACTAAAAACAGTTACTTTAAAAGGACAGAAAAGCCGCCAGACGACGCTAAATAAAACTTGAAGCCTCTGAAAGAGGAAATGTTTTTTAAACAACTGCGATTGAGCTCAGGATTTTTACTCCAAACTGTTTTACCTTATGAACCTGGGGTCTCATTTATAACCGTTGCGTACGCAGAAAACGGGGCCTGAAACTGGCATACGCCATTTCCCACGCAAAGTTTGTGATCTATAAAAACAAACCTGATGGTAAAATGTGTGTACCGGTAGGCAAACTCTGACCCATGCGTACGTACATTTTGGAGGCATGGGAAATTGGCGAAACAGACGGCGAAGTGGTGAATTGAAACCTGCAAAATGTGTATTGTTGCCTCTCACACATTTTATTTCAATAAATATAAAACTTTACTGACAGATCCATGTCATCATAATCATTGAAACCTGTCACGGAGAGCAGATCAGGAAGGCGGCCCAGAGGCCGACCGGACACAGAGAACAGATCAGGAGGGCAGCCCGGAGGCCGACCAGACACAGGGGACAGTTCGGGTGGGCGGCCAGGAGGCTTGCCAAACACAGTGAGCTTGTCAGGTGGGCGGCCAGGAAGCCGACCAAACACGGGAGATAGTTCAGGTGGGCGGCCAGGAGGCCGACCAAACACAGAGACCAGCTCAGGGGGAGTCAGAAAGCCTTCTGACAATGGCGCAGGAAGCTGCGGAGTCGGCAGGACCCCCGACAAGGGCTCAGGAAGGTGCGGAGTCGGTAGGACGACCGACGTGGAAACGGGTGTTGGCAGGGCCTCCCACAGAGACATAGGAGTGGGCAGATCCTCCAACGGAGAAACGGGTGTTGGCAGGGCCTCCCACAGAGACATAGGAGTGGGCAGATCCTCCAACGGAGAAACGGGTGTTGGCAGGGCCTCCCCCAGAGACATAGGAGTGGGCAGATCCTCCAACGGAGAAACGGGTGTGGGCAGAACCTCCCACGGAGACACGGGAGTGGGCAGATCCTCCCACGGAGAGACGGGAATGGGCAGGGCCTCCCACAGAGACACAGAAATCGGGCGGACCGCCGAGGGTACGTCAGGAGTCGGCCGGACCGCCGAGGTGACGTCAGGAGTCGGCCGGACCGCCGAGGGGACGTCAGGAGTCGGTTGGACCGCCGAGGGGACGTCAGGAGTTGGCCGGACCGCCGACAGGGAATCTGGAGAATTTCCCCCCCTCTCTTCAACAGGGGGACTACGGAGCCCAGCAGTCACAGGTAGCAGACGACGCTCTGCAGGGATGCAGTGAGGCTGAGGCTCCAAGGCACAGAGGAGCAAAGTCACTGGAGAGCACAGGGGTAGAGTCACTGGGGCGCTGGGCAGCGAGGACTCTGGGGCGCTGGGCAGCGAGGACTCTGGGGCGCTGGGCAGCGAGGACTCGGTGCGCTGGGCAGCGAGGACTCGGGTGCGCTGGGCAGCGAGGACTCGGGTGCGCTGGGCAGCGAGGACTCTGGTGAGCTGAGCAGCGAAGACTCTGGTGAGCTGAGCAGCGAAGACTCTGGTGAGCTGAGCAGCGAAGACTCTGGTGAGCTGAGCAGCGAAGACTCTGGTGAGCTGAGCGGCAACATGGGCTGAGGCCTGAGTTGAGGCTTTTGCTGAGGCCTGGGCTGAGGCCTGGGTTGAGGCTGTGGCTTGGGCTGGTAGACAGGCTGCTGAGGTTTAGGCTTGAGCTGAGGCTTGAGCTGAGGCTGGGGTTGAAGCTTGTGTTGAGGCCTAAGCTGAGGCTTCGGTTGAGGCCTGGGCTGAGGCTTGGGTTGAGGCCTGGGCTGAGGCTTGATTTAAGGCTTGGGCTGAGGCTTGGGTTGAGGCCTGGGTTGGTACACCAACTGTTGGGGTTGAGGCTTGGGTTGGCTCACCAGCTGCTGAGGTTGAGGCTTGAGCTGTGGCTTGAGCTGAGGCTTGAGCTGAGGCTTGTGCACCAGCTGCAGAGGATGAACAGGCTCAGAGGCATGTGACTGGGAAGCAGGTGAAGAGAAAAAGTCTCTAGTCCACTCAGGGAGTAAGTGTTTCAGCCATGGTCTTGAGAGAATTTCCTCCTGGGCTGTGGAAATGGCTGCCAGTCTCTCCTTGCTACTGCAAGCATATTTTAAGTCATTTTTGAAACATGTGAGGTTATAAGTAACCTCACGTATTTCCAACAAAAAACATCTATCCGCTGGGTCCATATCTGGTCGGTTCATTCTGTCACGGCCGGAATGAGGAGGAGGACCCAAATGCAGAATGACGAAAAAAGATTTATTTAAACTAAAAGGCAAAAACTTACTAAATCAAAAACCAAGTCCATACGGAAAAACAGGGAGCCACGGGGAAAACACTGGAAACAGGAACGAACATCTAACACTGACACTTGACAAAACAACAATGAACCGACACAGAGGGGAAGAAACACAGAGACTAAATAGACAGGGGTAATCAGACACAGGTGAGACTAAAGACACAGGTGAAACTAACAAGACACAGGTGAGGACAATCAGGGCAAATCAGGACTGAGGGGAAACACAGAGACAGGAGTAACCACAAAAACACAGAGAGACACAAGGAGAAGAAATTACAAAATAAAACAGGAAACACTAAAGGTTAAACAATCAACACTAGGAAACATTAACACACAGGGAAACAACCAACACTAAGGAAGAAGAGAACTAAAGCAAAACAAGAAATCTCAACTCAAAACTCCAAAATACAAACTAAACCAAGACCAAATCATGACAGAAACCTGCAGTTTTATTTCGGCTATAGCCTACGTGCGCATGTAGTGAACCATTTTCAATAAGTAACATCCTGTATGATAATATATAAACGTAAAACAAATAAATCCGCCACATACATATTTCATCAGCGCTGTCTCGCCTTCATTATCACAGACCTCAGAGGACAGACTGTGCACTAATATAATCACTGATGTAGAAATCAGAATTAAACTAACACAAACACCATAGCGCCAACAGATTTTGTCTTTCCATATCGTGCATTTATCACCAAGTGCGGCATCCTGATGCTGCTGCACTCCCGCGGTGGCGACACAGCCCGACATGCACTGGTTCATTAGGGTTTTAATTAGTATCTGCTTTGCTCTATGTTTAGCTAGAAAAGCTTATGTGTGCAGCTTCAGTTATCTTCTGTGTTGTCAATATGATTGCTTATCACAGTGGGTTTACATTTGCAAACTTATGCTAATGGTGTGTTATATGACTGTTAGATATAACTGCATACTTTGTATTAGCAATCAGAATCAGAATCAGAATTGTGTTTATTAAGTACATTTACACATACAAGGAATTTGTCTTGGTGTATTGGTGCAAAAACAGTTAACAAGGGAAATAAAGCCAAAAAAGCAAGAACTTAAATAATGTAAAAAATAAGAAATTTACCAATATAAACAATAGAATTTAAAAAAATGTCAAAAAATAAAGAATAATAATAAAAAATAACAAAATCTACAAGCTGCAATGGAGTGCATGTGAGAAAAAAGAATGTAAAGTCCAGTGAGCGTTAATGTAACGCATAAAAACAGTTCCAGCCTTCACATCACTGTGATGTTTTCTGACTGTGGGGCTGATGAGAGTCTGTGTTATGTGGGAGGAGGGGGGGAGGGCAGGGACATTGTTCATGAGGCTGACAGCAGAGGGGAAGAAAGTGTTCTTGTGGCGAGAGGTTTTGGTCCTGATGGACCGCAGCCTCTTGCCAGAGGGGAGAGTCTCAAACAGTCCATGTGCGGGATGAGAGGGGTCGGCCACGATCTTACCTGCATGCCTCAGGGCCCTGGAGGTGTACAGGTCGTGGAGAGATGGAAGATTGCAGCCAATCACCTTCTCTGCAGAGCGGATGATGCGCTGCAGCCTGCACTTGTCTGTTGCTGTGGCTGCAGCGTACCAGACTGTGATGGAGGAGGAGAGGATGGACTCGATGATGGCAGTGTAGAAGTGCACCATCATGGTCTTTGGCAGGTTGAACTTCTTCAGCTGCTGCAGGAAGTACATCCTCTGCTGTCCTTTCTTGATGAGGGAGGTGATGTTCAGCTCCCACTTGAGGTCCTGGGCGAAGGTGGTCCCCAGGAAGCGGAAAGACTCCACAGTAGACACCGTGGAGTCACCGATGGTGATGGGGCTGGGGGCGGCTGCGTTTTTCCTAAAGTCCACAACCATCTCCACTGTCTTCAGAGCGTTAAGCTCTAGCTTGTTTTCACTGCACCAGGTCACCAGATGGTCAGCCTCCCACCTGTAGGCAGACTCGTCCCCACCAGAGATGAGTCCAATGAGGGTGGTGTCGT